>JBAGKO010000012.1:18932574-18948137 GCA_037177275.1 Acacia concinna
TTTCCTCAGCGTCTTTCCTCCTCATCTTTCTCAGAAGCGGATGCGAGCCATTGGATTGCTTTAATCTTAGCATCTCTTTTTTTTTTTATTTTTTTTAAAAAAATGGTAGATGTGAGAGGATTCTGAGGGAAGAGGAGGGAAAGATTCTGAGAGAAGCTGGACCCGAGACACGATATATTGTTATGGTTTCCGTGTCTAATCATTGCAAAAAAAAAAAAAAAGGGTTTAGGTGTCTGATGTTTTTTTAAAAAACAATTTTGAATGTTATTATTATTTTTAAGGTTTAAAGGACAAAATTGTCCTAAAAGTTTTATCTAAGGGCAATTTAGTTATGTAAATTTTAGAAGTGTCAATTTTGCCCTTGCTGTTACTTTTGTTAATTTTAATTATTAATTGACTAAATATATTGAATTGACAGTTCATATGTCATCACTTTTTTTTTTTGTTAAGGTGAAAATTTATCCCAAAAATTTTAAATTTAATTTTTAAAAAAAATGAATTAGATTTAAGATAAATTTTCATCTTAACAAAAATAAAATATGTGACATATAGACTTCCAGTTGAATATATCTAATTAATTAAAGGTCAACTAATAGAGACAATAGTAAAAAAAAAATTACCCCCACTTTTAAAATTTCTAAGACAAAATTGCCTATTTAAAATTTATAGGACAAAATTATTCATAGGGAAAAACTTCTCAAACAATTTCACCCCTTAGCCCTATACTATCGTATATGATCCATGCTAAAATGTATAGTGAGCTGCATGGATCATAATCATATACCATAAATAATTAAATTTTTATTTTATGCAATACATGCAGAATATACTATAGTAAGAATATTTTTTTAAAAAAAATTAGAGAGGATGTTACTAACTATATGAGATTAGCAGGAAGAATATTATTTAACAATAATGGATGACATTGTCATATTGGTATCAATAAAAAATTATAGGGTTAAAAGACATTTTTGTTATAAAAGTTTTCACTCAGATGCAATTTTATTCTGAAAGTTTTTCATGAAACAATTTTGTCCTAAAAATTTTAAAAATAGAGCAAATTCGCCCTAATCGTTAACTCCATGTATTTTAATCGTTAGTTAATCAAATATATTAAATTGTCAGTTCACATATCATCTATGTCATTTTTGTTAAGATACAAATTTACCCTAAAATTCTATATATCATCTACAATATTTTTTTAACGTTAAATTCAAAACTTTTAAAGTAAAATCGCTTTTGAGTGGAAGGCCTCCAAAACAAAAATATCCCTTTCTATTTTTAAGAACAAACAAAACGTTTGGTAATTACATCTTAACTAAATAAAAAAATATCCCTTTACCTTAAATTATATTAGTAATTTCAACATTTTATTTTTAAAAAAAAATTAGAAGAGTGAATACAAAAACAATGAAGGTTGGCACTAGTGGCAAACAAACCCTAGCAATCTGTCCGTACGAACATTGAGAGAGAGGGAGGGAACAAACCGTACCATCTATTTTGTGATCATTACCACCAGTTGTAAGTAGTAACATACTCCTACTACTTAGGCATAGCTTCTTGTTCGTACATACCCATTGCTTCTTTCTTTTCATTATTCTCACAAAATTACAATTGCCAACCTCAAAAACAAAAATGTGTATATGGGCACAATCATAAATGCAAAGACATTAAACATATTTTTTAAAAAAATAAAAAGGAGAATTTAAAAAAAAATGCAAAGAAAATATGAAAAAAACCTTTCAATACAACGAAATCATAAAATCTCATATCAATACTTTTATACTTAAAATGTTGTATTATTATGAAATTACTGTTGGATTTTAACAATAAAAATATCTTAATTTATAATAGCTCATATCTTAAATATATATTATCTAAATGTTTCTGTTGCGGTTTATTGAGATAATCTTGTTATGAATTAAGAAACTCTTTTTAAAATTCAAAATATTTTCATAATTTCACAATATTTCAAGTAAAAAAAACTAATATGGAATTTTATGATTTCATTGCATTGAAATTTCTTTTGCAGATTTTCCTGATATTTTTTTTTTAGAATTCTCCCAAAATAAAATTAATAATTTAAGGTATAATTCTTAGATTATGAAAATTGTCTTCTCTTCTTCTTTTCTTTTTTCCTTACAAAAAAGTTGAGGCAAAGTCAGGTCCCAAGTAGTGATTAGGGAAGACAGTTATCAAACTCAAAGAGTGCTTATAAAAAACACAAAGATCCCCATTAATGAAGTCAGTCAAATTTAAACCTATAACTTTATAATGATGAGTGAACCTAGGTGGACCAACTTTTATTAGTAAATTGCTTACTCTTTGTTCACATTTAAATATTTAATCGCTCCCGAAACTGGGAACGGCAAATGGGATTGTACTCTCTCAGTCACACAAGGACAGTAAACAAACATAAGTGAAGGCCATCAATTGGGTATATTTTCATTTTAAATATTTTATAAAAAAATTCAAAAAAACATGAAAATGGTAAAAAAAGCAATTTAATACTATAAAATTTGAAATTTTCAAATCAATCAGAATATGAAATTTTAAAACTGTATGAAATTATGTAAATAATCCTAAATTTTTAAAACAAAAGTATATCAATTCGTAGCATGTGTTTGTTTCTCTACATTTGGCACAATTTGTGATTCCCAAGGCACGATTGTAGGTAGATAAAAAAAATCATGTGTTTGGTTCCACATTAGAGGCCATTGGTGTTTTTAAACAAATTGTACATGAGGCTTTAAGCATCAAATTACATGCTTTTCATCCGATTGTGCACCCACGATTAGATTTTTTCTTTCCTTTTATTTATTTTGTGTTTTTGTATTTTTTATAGTTATAATTATAAGATCTAGTTGATTTTTGTAGCGAGATTAATGAAGCTAAAAGAGTCAAGTAAGTCTTATAATTAAGATATAATGTAGTATAAATATTATACTATATTTACATGTAAATAAGACTCATTCCAGTCTTAATTATAAGATCTAGTTGTTTTTTTTTTGTGGAAAGATTAAGGAAGCCAAAAGAGTCAAGTAGGTTTTATAATTAAGATAGAAGGTAGTATAAATATCACATTGTATTTACATGTAAATAAGACTCCCTTCAGTCTTAATTATAAGACGCAATTGGTTTTTTTGGAAATATTAAGGAAGCCAAAAGAGTCAAGTAGATCTTATAATTTAGACAGAGGGTAGTATAAATATCACAATATATTTACATGTAAATAAGATTCCATCCAGTCTTAATTATAAAACCCAATTGATTTTTTTGGAAAGATTAAGGAAGTCAAAAGAGTCAACTAGGTCTTATAATTAGAACCAGAGGTAGTATAAATATCACAATATCTTTAAATATATATAATCTATATATATATATATATAAATATGTAATCATATCCTTTATAGCCATTTCCTATCATAAGTAACTTTTAAAAAATTTCAACTAAACAAGTTTTATTTTTGCATAAGCAACTTTTGCAATTTTTATTCCAAACACAAATCAAATTACCCAATCTTACTTTTACTTAATTTTACTTTTTCCAAAAGTACCGATTGCAATCTTCATTCCAAACACACCTATAGTAATAAAGGTATTTAGGTAATATATATTTAAATTGTGAATTGAGATATTCTTGCTATAAAAATTTAGAGGTATTTACGTAATTTTATAAAATTTCAAGATTACAAAAATTTCACAGATATTGAATTTTCAGATTTAACAATACTAAATTATGTTTTTACTATTTCTATAGTGTTTTTTTTTTTTTAAAGATTTTCCCAATATTTTAAGGCCTTAAGAGTTTAACTTCCCCCTTCGTACTACACAACAAATCTGAAAAAGGTCTCGCTTTCTACTTTTGGGGTCCCGGTTTACCCCTTCTCTTGTAAACTAAATTCAATGCATCATGTCCCTGTTATGCATGTATCTGATCTGAACCTCATTGAAAATGATTATATAATATTTTAATGTCTCCATATTGTCAATTTTTATTTCCAAGGTTAGACACATTTAAGTATTATCTTGAGCCTCAAATAAATTGCATTGAGTATGACCGTAGAACATTAGTCATTTGCTATTTACATTGATGTAATTAAAGTTATGAAACTATTAAGTGAATTTGCATTTTTTAGTAATTTAGCTCTTAAATATTTTTTTTTTTCAAGAAACAACTTTAACATCATCATTAACTGCTAAACAAATCTCTGAAGTGAATGTATATTTTTTGGGTATTTTTTAGGGTGACAGTCTAACTTATGCTTAAAAGAATGTTTCAGGTAGAACCTCGAAATATATAACGATGCTTGACATACCTAAAAAAATATTTTGAAGTATCAAATAAACTACAAAATTCTACTTTAAAAATTAAAATACTACTAACCCTAGGGCGAAAAAAGAAAGAAAGCTAAGAGTGACCCAAAATCTCGGTCCACTAACAAGAAACTTTACCAATTGCCAAACAAAATAATTGTTACTAAACATATTGAATCTATGTATCATTTTTTTAGTATTTTATTCTTACCCTGAGTCTTTCGTTTTGAAGTCCCAGAGGCTAAACCCACGCTTAGTGACCAATTAGTCCATGATGACAGCCATATTTGTTATTTTAATTTGAATGTGTAGTTCCCCAAGCTCCCTCTTCTTTTCATGTATGCACTCATTCGTCTCCTTGCTAATCCAAAATACTATATTTCTTCGAGACAGTAGAGAATGCAGAGAGTCTCTCAGTGAGCTGGAACAGGGGGTCTCTGTTTTCTTGCTCCTTGTCCCATGTGAGCCATTGTTTTTTTTTATAAAAAAAAAAAAAAAAACCTGTAGTAAGTACCTTAGATCCTGCCTCCCTAATGAGTCCCCTGCTTTTCCCTTGTTCGGTATGCTGCTTCACTGCCTCTTCGGTCACTTTCTCATGACCCACTGTTCCATTATATGCCTCCCTTGAATCCGAATGCGACAAGAGACGAAGACCCTTCACTAATACTCTCTCCTACCACCTCACCCACCTTCATCCATATTCACTGAACTCTCAATCTCAAAGCTTCACATCCTCTGTCTCTGCCATGGATCTCCCCAGCCACAATTACTTCCGACCTTCTCCTCTATTGTCACCTTCACATGGGGTACATTTCTTTTGCTTCAACTTGTTTGTTCTGTGCTCGAATGTGATTCTCTAATCATTACCCTCTTTGGGGTCTGTGTTTCAGGAATTGGAGGGTAAAATAGACTTGTTTGGGAGGAGTAAAGAAAACCCATTTTCAGACCCACTTTGCAAGCTCAATCTCAGAGAGACTTCTGAGTTTGTCAAGTCGTTTCCAATGTCGGATGCTGGAAGCACAGAAAGCAGAGGATGCATTCTTCTGGGTTCGGCTCAGAGGAGAAGAGAACAAGGGTCTAACTCTGTTACAAACAGGAGATTGGAAACTCCTTCTACTCCTGGTAGACCAGTTTTCTGCTTTACGAGCGTTGGAAATCTCTCCAGGAAGAACTTTCCTTCGAAATGGGATGATGCAGAGAAGTGGCTCATAAGTAGTTCCTGCCATGAATCTCCTGCTCATCCTGTGAAGGTATCAGAAAATTCAAACATTAGCAGCCAATGTGATAACTTTAAGAAACAAAAAGAGGATCTCTCGGAGAAATCAAGGGTCACGGAAGAAAGGGCATCAAACGCTGTTCCAAGCTTTCAAGGGTCCGTGTCTTTGGACCACCATAACTCAGACATGGTTCTAAAAGGTTAGAGTATGACCGCAACTCGGCACTATCTTAACTTCAAAATCATTCTCCCCTTTTCCCCATCTTTTCCATTCTCTTTTCTTTTTCTAATTTGTCAGTATTCGGTTCTTCACCTTTTGCATTTTAATAAAAGTTTTAAACTTTTTTAGGTTATAGGTCAGCAGCCCCATACTTTGAGATAAAAGTTAGACCCAATTTAGATTTGGTTTCTTATGCTTGAAAGGAAATTTGTGTTGTTTATGGTTTTTTCTAACATTGGAACCAAAATTGTAGTGTAGGTTAGTTCAAGATTCTATGTTCTGTAAACTCTCCTAGCTGGGTTATATAGTTATAAAAACACTATCTTCATAGAACAATGGAATTTTGTAGAATTGGAACAAAATCACAGCTCTCAAGTACAAGAGTGATATAAATTAACCTAAGAAGCTTTTAAATCGATAATAGCACAATCTTCTGGAGACCGTCATAAGCTTTTTGTGTTCATAAAGTTAGAAGAGAAACCAAGTGAATGGTGTAAGTTATAACTGAATTCATCTCAACCAATAGAACAAGCAACCCTTTGACAGATGGTGACTTGTAATGCAGACAAGTTCACAGACAATCCAGACCCTATTCTGCCTAAATTCAGATATTCAGAACCAACAAAAGAAGCGTTTCTTTTCAGTAACCCTGGTAGCGAGACAATGAAAGATGCTTGCACAGAAATGGTTCATGAGGTTCAACACAGAGATGTTGGAACAGAGATGACTCCTCTTGGAAGTTCAACCACTTCAAGGTGCCACACACCCTTCACGAGCTCATCCCCTGCCCGCCATAACACTCCTGCTAATAGGTCAGGACCGTTGGTTCTGGCAAACCAAAAGGACACTAGCTGTACTATTGATGTTATTCAGCTCGAGGAGTGCCATTTCGCTAAACTGCAATTAGGAACACAGTATGGTTCTGTCACATCAAATTGGAGCTCAAGGGAGGAGGAGGAAGAGGAGATATCAAAGAGCTTGAGGCATAGCACCAGCCAGAAAGCTGATATAGACTGCAGAGCTGCTACATGGGAGGAGGAGGAAAAGACCAAGTGTTGCCTCAGGTAATTGATTGAACCTCGTTGTTGCAGCACATGGTAGTTCTAAATGCGTCAGATGGTGAAGTTAAGGGTTACCTACTTGTGATGTGAGTGACAGGTATCAGAGAGAAGAGGCCAAAATTCAAGCTTGGGTTAATCTCCAAAGTGCAAAAGCAGAAGCTCAATCAAGAAAGCTTGAGGTATTTGATCCTTAATTATCACTCCATTCTTACTTTTACTTTGGTGAATCTTGGTTAGGTTGCATTCCTTGCCTTGTTTTTTTGAAGTCTCTAGCGTTGAAAGTTAGACAACATGTTGTACAAAATTATGAATGCTAGCCTAACTTAGTCTGGTTGTCAACAAAGGATTGCATAGACTCCCTTTATTAAAACTTTTGTGTCTTTGCTGTTATCAGCTTATCTAGTAGGTACTTGCACTCTTGCAAGCAGTTAGAACAGTGGAAGTTAAGATAAGTCCAGATTACTGTACCTTGCGCATGTATTGGCCTGGTACTGGACGCTTTAGAAACCCAGTAGCGAAGTGTGTACATAAAAGTTTGATACCTGAGGTGCTGATCTGGATTGTTGATTAAAGTCTGAGTGCTTTGCCAGGTGTGTTGTTGGTTTCATGCCCTCGAGCCACCCGCAGCTCCTAACAGAACACAAACCTTATCTCTTTCTTTGACTAGTCCACCTGCTTTGAGAGTCTTTCTCACTCCAATACGTTTCCCACCTTCATCCCCTCCAAAAATAAAATAATAATACACAAGAAAGCCTGGAAGTCATATTGTTTCGATATTATATAATGAGTGCATGTGATCGTTTCCTTTAAACATAGCCTTGGGAATAATGAGTCAGCTATCCTCAGTCGTACTTATCCTTTGTTTTCTTCCTGCTCAACTATAATATAATAATGAGCATTATTATTTTAACAGAGCTCACATTGGGTTCATTAAGTTCTGAGAGTACACTGTGGATGGGTTGGTGGGGAATCTGCACTTAGTAATCAAGTGTATTTTACTATCCGACTCGTTAATAGTATAGAGTATAGACAAAACCTAAATTTGAACTCTGCGAATCAGATGGTTTCTATGATTCTTAATTTCTTGTAATCAACTGGCTTCTGTTCGCTATCCTACTGAGGGAAAGATTTTGAAAGCTTTTTCTCTTTCATTTCTTCAAAAAAAATTTCATATATATGTTCTTTGTATTTTTGTTATTTAATTTCGTAATGTGTGCATCCAGTTTTTATTCAAAAAAAAAATTAAGCAGTCAGGTGTATTATACTGCCACCCATCAAGTACAACAGAGCTACAGGCCGATTAAGCAAAGCAATTTGGAAAAAGAAAAAAACACAAGAACTAGTCTCTCGGGCCTTATATAACCTACACTATGCTTTACCACTTCAAATTTTCTTGATTGAAGTCAGTGTTGCATATTCAGGCCTAAAAAAAAAAAGTCTGTTGCATATAGGTCCATTCTTCCTAAAATACTAACCAACGTGTATTTTGAAATTTAGGAGTGATAGCTTTTGGCGAACTGGTTTCTGTTCGCTTCGTCATATATAATTTAAAATCTGTTCGATGTAAAGATTACTGAGCAAGATTCAATCACAAAGTTTCTCTGTTTTCATTTGTTGTAGTAAAATTGTCTATCAGCTTAAGATCATCTGATTGAACTAAAGGCAAAACGCATTAACATTGTGCAGGTGAAAATACAGAAGATGAAATCAAACCTAGAAGAGAAATTGATGAAGAGGATGGCAGCGGTTCACAGAAAAGCGGAGGAATGGAGAGAAGCGGCGAAACATCAGCACCAGGAGCAGATCCAGAAGGCCACAGAAAATTCCCAGAAGATGAAGAACCGCCATAAACCGCATTTTTCAAATCACCGTTCCTGTGGCTGCTTCCCCTGCAATAATAACACCCATCACTAAACGAACTTGAAAAATCGGAATACATAGAATCTTGTCCTCCATATTTCAAATCTCAATGAAAATCCAGATTAGCTTCTTTTTTTACCTGACCAAATTAGCTACTTAAATAACTAGTTATGAGCACTATACTTCAGGTAAAAATAGAGGGAGAATTAATATTGCACAATTTGCCTCTGCTTGCACCCGATGGAATAAAGAAGTCTTTGGTCACATTGATTATAGGAAAAAGAAAAAGGAAAATATTTAGGTCAAGTGTCATATATCTATTTGTCAAGTTATCTAATTACATAGGGCTATATATTATATTTTTGAATTATTATTATTTAATTATAAACCCAAATATAATAATAAGACACATGCCAACATGTGATTGAAGAATTCAATGAAATAGAAGTAAGAAGCTTGATATAAGTATAGTCTAAAAGAAAATTATGAGGCAGGGGCATTACTCAAGCAATTGGTAGAGGAGTTCGTAGTGTTTGGTATGAAGATATTCAAGAAGAATTTTGGTATGAGCTTGAGAATGTGTTAACTCAGAGTCTCTCTTATGGCTCAGGAAGCAAGGATTGAGTGGAATACTTACGGTGACCGTAACACAAAACTCTTCCGTTCTCATGGAAATGGGAGGAGAAAATCCAACAGAATCGAGGCCATTAAACTTCAAGATAGCGAATGGTGCTATGATATTGATATCATCAAGCAAAGTGCTGCACATTTTGTCATGAGTTTCATATCAAGAAATCTCACTAGTAGAGGGGGGTTTATGAGTATAAGGGCTCTCCCTCCCAATATGTTAGTTTTTTGATATTAGGCTCTCCCTTTAAGCTTCTAATCATTACATTGGTGTTTTTATTGAGAGCTCGATGTTCACAGAAAGGGCTACCTACGGAGGTTTCTAATTGGCAGGAGGCCAAGTGAAGTGCCGTAGTGTGGATCCGCTATGGACGTCATCTCTTAAGAAAGTGACAATGTCATGAGTCCCACATCGGGAAATCTCACTAGTGTAGTGAGGTTTATAGGCACAAGGGGTTTTCCCTCCTAATAAGCTAATCTTTTGGGATTAGGCTCTTTTTTTAAGCTTATGATCATTACACATTTCTTTACAGATTTATTCACTAAGGAAGTGGTTGGGATATTAGTGATTAAAGAGTCACTTTTTGGCTAGGGTCCCTTAAAATCTCCAAGTTTAGATGGTTTTAATGCTCTTTTCTACCAACACTCATGGAACACGGTAGGTGCTTCTATAATTGATAATGTTCGTTCCATCTTCCAGATCCTCAATGAGTTCGTAATATTAATAGCACTTTAATTGTTCTCATTTCAAAGAAAAATCCTCGGGAAACACTTAAGGATTTGAGACCAATTAGTCTCTGTAAAGTTATCTACAAAGTTGTCTCTAAAATTTTTACAAACCGAATGTGACTTTTTATGTTAGACATCATCACCCCAAATTAGTGTAGTTTCATTCTTGGGAGGCATAGCTCTGACAATATTATTGTTGCTCAGAAAGTGATTCATTCCATGAGCACAATAAAGGAGAAGAAATGTTTTATGACAATTGAAATTGATATTGAAAAGACTTATAATAGAGTGAATTGGAACTTCCTACTCAATTGCCTTAGAGATCTGCGCCTTCCTCAACAAATGCTTGATGTTATTGTTGCTTCTCTTCCTACTTTTGAGTTTCAGCTTCTTTGGAATGGTTCGGAATCTGACTCCTTCCTTGCATCGAGAGGGGTTTGTCAAGGCAATTCAATCTCCCCTTATTTATTTATGATTTGTATGGAACAATTAGCACACTTGATTGAGGAGAAAGTGGATATGCATGAATGGTCTCCAATTCGGCTAACTAAAAATGGCCCTCCAATTACTCATAATTTGTTTTTTGTGGATGATATAATTCTTTTCTCTGAAGCTTCCGTGCACCAGGCTTTGTTGACAAAGTCACGTTTTGGATCTTTTTTGTAAGTCATTTGGTCTAAAGGTCAATCCAGGAAACACCCGGGTTTTCTTTTCCTCAAACGTTAATCATAACAATGATTAACAAGTCTTTGGAGCTCAGTGACATTTTGGGTTTTCCAATAACATCAGACCTGCAGGTGGGGAAGTATTTGGGTGTTCCACTCCATCAAAAACAGGTGAATGACGATTCTTTTCAATTTGTGATTGATGAAGTTAAGACTAGAATCTCAAAATGGAGGAGTAATATAATTCATTATCTCTGGCTGGGAGGACTACTTTAATCTCTTCGGTTTTGTCGGCTATTACCAAACTACGTCATGCAGACATCATCACTCCCTTCAAGTAGCCATGAGACTCTAGACAGGTGTAACCGTAGTTTCCTATGGAGAAGCTCGAATGAAAAGCGCCGAATATCTTTGCATGATCGTTCGTGGGACTCTCTGTGGAAAATAAAAGTGCCTCAAAGATGCCTATCCTTTAATTTGCATGGTTAGCCTCCAAAAAAACGCTTACTCATGAATGCCAATATATAGATTTAATCAGGTGACTTTTGATGACTGGTTCTGGTGGAACGTAACATATCTCATAGAGGTAATCAGGGTGAGGATTGGAGATCTCTCTTCCCGATATTAATCCGGTGGCTGTGGAAAAGACGAAAGTTGCATGTCTTTGAGCAGAAAGAAGTGTCAATTTGATGCTATTTTGTCAACAAAACTAGGATGGGACAGGGGTCTTCGGCGATTACTGCTACAGTCAGATTCAGTTGAGGCGGTCGCTCTCTGCAAGAATGGAGCTAACCAAGGTCATGCGGATTATGACGTTATTAAGGAAATTAAAGCCCTTTTTGAATCGTGATTGGTTAGTTCAAATTCAGCACGTAGTTCACTCATAAACCATAATTGATGTTAAATTGAATAATATATATTGGGTTTCCATAAAATCAGGTTAAATATGATCTTTTATTTCATCAATCACCATACTAATTTAACTGATGCAAGATTAATCATCACTCTGGTCCTATTTATTAATAAGTCCCATTTAGGGAAACAATTTGTCCGTTTTATAAATCACTTAAATTTTATATTTATTAATTTATTTCCTCTATGGGCGCATAAGAAATCCAACCGGATTATTTTATTTATTTATTTTTGTTTGCTTCCTTATGCCTGCCATCTCATTTCTCACCCATTCAATTCAAAATTTCAAGTAGAGCTGCTGGTAAAAAAAAAGAAAAGAAACTCAGATAGAGCTAAACACTGTTCCATCATCAGAAAAGAAAAGCTTAAATCATTTATTGGATATTTCTTCTTAGCAAGAACCTAGCAGATAAGTTATGTTCCACCAATACAAGTATTTATTGGATAGAGAGTTGATCCAATCCAAGCTCATTCAAATCAGGAAAAAACCTTTGACAGAGAGAATAAAAGAGGAAGAGATATGTAGCATTATAACCCCTCGCTTCAGGGGCTCTATGCCCACACGGTTAGTATCTGAAAGTGAAGAGATAGAAAGAAAAAGGAAAGGAAGGGGACGTATGTGATGCTTTGATTGTAATACATAAGAGATTAAAAATGAAAATTAATTTTATGTTTGGATGAAGATAAAATTAAAGGGAAGAGAAAATTAAGGGAAAAAAACTCTTAAAAATAGTAAATTTTTTTTATCATTTATAAAAAATTTTAAACATAATACTCATTTTCCTTTATTTTCTCCTCATTCAAACATAGCCTAAGAGTTTAATTCACAAGAAATCAGAGGAAGGAAATGAAAAATCCAATTTTTCAATCAGTGGCACACATTTGGTTCATAATTTTCTCATAAAATATCTTCCTAGACCCATCAATTTCCCCACGTATGATTTAAAAGGGATTCTCACCAATTTTAGTGAGAAGCCATTTTCAAGTGGGGAGAGAAAATGTTAAATGATTAAAAAAAAAATCCCATGATGATGTGACCTTATATATGACATGAAATAGCGCTTGAGTCCCATATATATTTAAATAATATTTTTAGTCTAAGGTTAAATGGATCTTTTGGTTATTTTTATATCTCATTTTCTTCCAATCAAACAAATTTTTTTTTATCTCAACCCATTTTTTTTTTCCATTTTAACCATACACTTTTGCGTTTAAATATTTTCGATTCCTTTCCATTCCATTTCTTTCCAACTTTTTCTTTGATCGAAATGGGCACCAAGGAGTAGCACCACCTCACATGAGTGTATTTCTTGATGGTCACTGAAAAATGTAAGGAAACACTGCCCATGAACTCTTCATAAAATGCTGTCAAGCATGAAACAGAGTGGCTTGAATTTTATATTGTTCATGTGATGGCATTGATACTAGCTCCTCAAATATGTTATATTTGCGATTAGTTCACTATCAATTCTAGTTACAGCAAATCTTTGTTTTTGTTTCCATTGTGGTGGACTTGGTGGGGACATGTGCTTGGGGATTGGGATCATGCCTTATGACTATTTTAGTATATACAATTCAATTTTGATAGTAATACATTCCATTTCAATTGAAAAATGCAATCAAATGTTTGGGTTAGTGTAAGTGATGAAAGGGAGGATACTCGCATGAAAGAAGGAAACTTTGTGCAACATTCCATTACTATTGAATAGGTGTAGCGAAGCTGGAAAAATAAATAGGTGTAGTGAAATTTGCACTAAGAACTATATATTATATTAAGGACTAGAGAGCAGTAGCATAAGTATAGTGCAATTTATACTATAAACAATATTTTATATTAAATATCATAATAACATAGAAAATTAGGTCAACATAAATTTAAGTTTCTTTGGAAAAGTCAGCATTTTGTTGGGAGTAATTTCTCCAACTTCTTATAGTTAGGGGAATGTGCACTGTGACAACAAGGCTGCAATCCATATAACAGCAAATCCAGTTTTTCATGAGAGAACAAAACACATAGAGGTGGATCGTCATTTTGTCAGGGAAAAATGGCAACAAAGAGTAATTGGTCTAAGGCATATTTGGTCTAATGAGCAAGAAGCTGATTTGCTCACAACGGCATTCTCAGGAGATGTGCAATGAAGACTCTTAGGTAAAGTAGGGTCAATAGATATCTATAAGCCCCAAATTTAAGGGGGAGTGATAGAAATGTGAATATAAATACATGTAAATATAAATACATTTCATATTTGTTTGTATGTAATAAGCATTAATGGCACGTGTTAGTTAGTTAGTTTTAGTGTAATGTCGTTTCTGTTACAATGTTGTCGTATTGCTTAATGCGGCCTATAAGTATTTGGACAAATGTGGTTTTAACACTATGGGTGTACAGATATTTTTGAGATAAATGAAAAATTCTTTTCTCTAGTTCTTGTTTAGGTTTCTAATCATTAGAGTTGAAAGGCCCAACACATTCAACGGCCTGAGAATGTAAATCACGAACTTCAAATTTTACAAGAGGTCATTTTATTATGAGGAAATCCCGCGGGATCATAATATACAGGGGTATAATAAACAAACCGTTTAACCATGTAATTGCATTCCAAAATGTAGAGCATTAATTAAAATAAAAGTGTGTAACATCAGTATCAATATATATATATATATATATATATAATGTTTTTGGTGGAGCCAAATCCAAAAATGGGGCTTTAACATGGCTACAAACTAATATCACTATTCATCTAAGCCAAACTACTCATTCAAAAATTGTTTCGGGCTCCGTGTTAAACTGTAAACCCTATGAAATATTGCATGTGGCTCCGCAGAAAATTTGAAAATCCCGCTAGTTTCCTTTCCCTTTAGTACATTCTATCTCTTTCATCGTTTTAAAGTTTGATCTTTTTTGACTTTTTCTACCCATTTCTCTCTCTTAATTTATACCAATAGCTTTACTTTTCTCTCTCCCCCATGCTTCTTCGTCGACTTCACATTTTCTTTCTGTTCCTTTATTTTTTCCCCAGGCCTCTTCAATATTTGATGTCCCAAGTATAAACCCGAGAAGCTATCAAATAGTCGCCGGCGAGATCTAACAAAGCTATTGGCTATAGGGTTTATAGGTTCTATATAGGGGATTCTTACGCTGGGAAATAGTTTAATGGGCAGTGTCGTGGCGTGTGAGTCCAGACTTGCTCCTATGGTAATTGTTATATTAGTGAGTTCAAGTAAGGCGTCAAGCATGGACTCGGATGTTACCATTTTAGGTGAGTTTCTACTCTATGTTCTTAATGGGTATTGTTGAAGGACAACCTTTGAAGTTTTTGATTCTTAATTGTGGCTTTAAACACTGGAGATTCACATGAAAAATTCTATCTTTACTCTTCATGAGTTGCTATGGTGATTTTTTGTTCCTTCGAGTTCCATTTTTTTCCCCGTAGGTTGTTTTTTTCCTTTGATATTTATGTTGAGTAATACCTTAGGCTTTCTTAATGTGATATTCGTTTGTTCTCGGCTTCTTGATTTCTACTCATTTACGAGCTTTTGCATCTTTGCTTTCTCGTGCGGCGACATTTAATATTATGATTTGGTACTTCATGTCCTTCCTTCACCTTGTACGAAAAAGCATCTATCATGATGGCCATTCAACGTCAAAAGAAACGCCTTTATTACTCTATTCCTTTTTTTGCCCTACTCAAAAAAAGTAGTAAAAGAAATGTGTTTGGTGTAGTTAGTAATAAGTCCTTTTAATGAGCCGATGCAGCTGATTTCTTTGCTTAATGACACTGCTACCTCTCCTGTTCACGTCTTCCCTAAGGTAAAGTTTTGGACTTGAATCACACATTTTCTATGTCTGATTGTTAACAAGCAATAGGGTTGTTGGGATATGTTTTTTCTCATTTGGTTCTTCACTATTTTTGTTCTCAGAACAATGTCACTATGACCAATCAACAAAGTTCAAC
>JBAGKO010000012.1:18957407-18977529 GCA_037177275.1 Acacia concinna
CAAAATGTTAGTAGGGTCCAAAACAGTGTGTGCAGAACCGTGCAGAGGAAAGAGATTCTAAACAGTACATGAAAAAATATGACAAAGGAAAGGTAAATGTTAGGAAGGAAGAAGTATTGAAAGAGAGAAATAGTTACGAGACTACAATGAAAAATAAGGAGGAAAGGAAGGAGAAGGAGTTATTGTTGAAAAGAGCTGTTTTGAAAAAAGGAGAAGAAAGGAGCAAAAGTTTAGTTGAGAAAATAAATGAAGTGTATGAAACACAAGTGTATAAGGATGGGGGAGGAAGGTAAGGCAAAAGGTAGAGATAATGGATAAGGAGAATATAGATCCTGGAAATTACAAACTTCAAAGAGAGGAAAAAGCCAACCTAGATCCAGGACAAATGGATACTTACGAGGAGGAGAAGGATCCTATTGAGTGCTCAGAAATGATCATGGAGACCAGGCCATGGATGCCAGTTCTTCAATCATATTGTTGATGTGGGGTCAAGTATTTTCCAGATTTAAGTTTCTTTAGTATGAAGATCTTAATTTGGAATAGTAGAGGAGCAGCTAGTAAAGGCTTTCTTGTTGCTGTCGAAAATCTAAAATGTAAATATATAGTTGGTGTAGTAGTTATTCTTGAGCCACATATTAGTGGAAGTGGAGTTGATAGAGTAATTTGCAATTGATGTTTTAATAAATCATTAAGAAGGGAAGTTGAAGGCTTTTCTGGGGGAATTTAGTTAGCATGGAATAATGAAGGGATTCAGATTGAAAAGATAAATACTGAAGGTCAGTTTATTCATTGTAGAATGAAGTATGGAGTGGATGAGTTTTTGTTTACAGCTGTATACAGAAGGCCAAATGAACAGAGAAGGCAAAACTTATGGAATAAACTAAATATAGTGGCTAGAGAAATAAGGGAACCATGGATAATGGCAAGGGATTTTAATGAAATCAAATCTCCAAGAGAACAAAAGGAAGGAGGAAGAGTAAATGAAGCAAGATGTAGAAGATTTAATGAATGGAATGTAAGATTGTGAATTAGTAGATTTGGATGCAGTAGATCTTTTTTACACTTGGAAGTGGCCTAAATAGGAAGGTCTAGATAGGGTATACAAAAGTTTGGATAGAAGTTTGGCTAATACTCAGTGGTTAAGAAAGTTTGAAAATACTGAAGTTAAAATTGGGATGAGAGTATGCTCAGATCATCATCCAATATTAATAGATTTACATCTAGAAATCTATACTTGCAGAAGAAGAGTATTCCGGTATGAGGCGGCATGGCAATTAAATGAGAATTTTTTGGGAATGTTGGAAAATAGATGGAACAAGGATGAAGAAGCATATAGAAATTTATGTAGATTGCAAGGAGAGCTTAGCGTTTGGAACAAGGGGTATTTGGTAGAATTGAATATAAAAAAAGGAAACTGATGAGTAGGCTACATGGCATCCAAAAAAGTATTGATAGAAGAGAAAAATCCCTTTCTAGTTCATCTTGAAAAAGAATTGGAAAATGAGCTGACTGAAATCCTAAAGCAAGAAGAAGTAATGTGGTTTCAAAAATCAAGAGGAAGGTGGATAGAACAAGAAGACGGGAACACAAGGTACTATCATACCAAAACTGCTATTAGAATAAGAAGAAATAGAATAAGAATGTTGAGAAATGGAGAAGGAGAATGGATAGAGGATGAAAACAATATCATGGAATTGTTCCAGAAATTTTTCATGGATCTGTTCAGAGAGGAAGAAAGGGAAAGAGGCTGGAAGGAGACAAGACAACAGTGGGGTAAGGTGGATTTAGTGGAATTGGCAAGATTGGGTAGGGAGGTGAGAAGAAAGGAAGTAAAAAAGGCATTTTTTTCAAATGGAAGGCTTTAAGGCACCTGGGGATAATGGTTTTCCAGCTATATTCTATCAGCAAAACTAGAAAATAGTAGGAGAATCAATAGTGACTATGCTGAAGATTCTATGGTAGCATCCATAACGCATAAAAGTGATCAACAACACATTGTTGGTGTTAATACTGAAGCTAGAGAATCCTGAACGGGTAAATCAATTCAAACCTATAGCTCTTTGTAATTCCTTGTACAATAGCCCTTTGTAATTCATTGTACAAGGGACTAACAAAGCTAATAGTAAATAGGCTTAAACCTTTCATGGACAAGTTAGTATCCCCTTTCCAAACTAGCTTTTCGCCAAAAAGAAGTATACATGATAACATAGTAATTGAAAAAGAGTTTGTACACTCTATGAACAGAATGACTGGGAAAAAAGGCTTCATGGTAATAAAAATTGAATTAGAGAAAGCTTATGACATGATGTTTTAGAGATTTTTAGACAAAGTGTTAAGGGAAATCTGTTTGCATGATCACTTGATTGAAGTTATTAATTTGTGTATTAACACAACATCAATGGCTTTAATGTGGAATGGTGAGAAAAGAGAGACATTTGTTCCAACTAGAGGCTTGGGGCAAGGGGATCCACCATCACCATATATATTTGTGTTAGGCATGGAAAAATTAACACATATGGTGTTCGATAGTGTGGCGATGGGGGGTTGGAAATATTTAAAAATAGGAAAAAAAAATGGGTTGGAAATTTCTCACCTATTATTTACAGATGATCTATTGTTTTTCTGTAAAGCAAATATGGATCAAGCACATAATGTAATGAAAATTATGGATGAGTTTGGGGATGTTTCATGTCAGAAATTGAATGCACAAAAAACAAGCATATACTTCTCCAAGAACACAGATAGAAGAACAATGAGGGAAATATGTACTTTAACGGATTTTAAGGAGGTAGAGGAGATAGGAAGGTATCTAGGAGCTTATATGGTGAAGCGGAAAAGGTCTAGATAGAGGTTTCAGCCTTTACTTGATGAAATGTAGCAAAAGTTGGGGGGTTGGAAGAAGCAAACGCTATCTTTGGTAGGAAGGTTAACTCTGGTGCAATCAGTCACTAATCAAATGGAAACGTTTAGCATGCAACACTCTCACATTCCGATTGGAGTGAGACAGCAAGTAGAGAAGATGTGGAGAAATTTCATTTGGGAAGAAGAGGAAAATTAGAGGAAGATACATGCGTTAAATTGGGATCTGATTTGTACCTCTAAGGAGAGAGGAGGCTATGGTCTGAGAGATCTAGATATTATGAATGATGTTTTACTTAGTAAGATTGGCTGGAACATTATTGCTGAACCTCATAATTTGTGCTTAAGGTTGTTAAGGGGAAAATATGGTAGAAATGCATATTTGAAGAAGGAAACTATAGCAGGGTTGTGGAAAAATCTTACCAAATTATGGCCACGTATTGTAAAGAATGTGTGCTGGGAAGTTGGAGATGGAACTGAGGTGTGTTTTTGGAGTGACTATTGGCTGGAGGAAGGAAATAAGCTATTGAACAATTGTATGGTACAATTAGATATGGATTATCTGAATACAAGGGTAAGGGAGATGGTTGATACTAGTGGAATGTGGGATCTCAAGAAGCTTGAAAGAATGTTAGATGAGGAAGGAAGGAGAATGATAATGGCCACACCTATACCAACTGAGAGCTTTGGAAGGGACAAAATTAAATGGGGGTCTGCATTGCAGACTAAGTATGTTGTGAGTGAAATGTACAAAAAATTGAAAAATGAGCAAGGTGATAAAGACATACTCCCTCCATTTCTAAATATAAGATCCATTTTTGTGACACAAAATTGGGTCTTATATTTAGGACCGGAGGGAGTAGTATGGAGCATGATCTAGACGCGGAAAGGAGCTAGAAGAGTACAAGTGTTTTTATGGTTAGCTACACATAATAGATTATTAACAGCAGAAAGGAGAAACCGAATTCTGAGTGGAGGAAGCGAATGTCACAAGTGTGTTGGTGAGATAGAAACAATTATGCATGTCCTAAGGCATTGCCATGTGGCAAGGAATTTATGGAGACATATGGGAGAGATGAACATAAATTCTAATTTCTGGAGAGAAGGTAAAGGTTGGTTTAGATGGAATTTAGGCAAGAAGAAAGGGAGAAAGGCAACGGAGTTTGCTATAACTTGTTAGCAACTCTAGACCTAGAGGAACAAAAGCTTATTTGAGGAGGGCTTTATTTTTCCAGAACAGCCAAAGAGAATTATTGAATATTATGTTGAGACTACAACAGCATCAAATGAGAGGCTAAGCAGGATTGGACTTGGTAGGAGAGAAGAACTCATTGGGTGGACATGTCCAAAGATTGGATGGGTAAAACTAAATGTGGATAGTGCAGCAAAGGGACAACCTGGGCTTGCTGGCTATAGAGGATTGGTGCGTGACTATCAAGGAGGATGGATTAAGGGCTTTTCCAGAAAGCTTGGTTCATGCACAGCAATAAAAGCCGAAATATAGGGCATAATAACAGATTTGCAGTTGGCTTTTGAGTCAGGTTTAAATATTTTAATAGTAGAATGTGATTCTCTAGCTGCTGTAAAAATTTTAAATAAAATTAGAGAGGATGAGGATGTCTGTTCTAGTTTGTTAAAATTGCTTAAACATGTGTTGTATAGATTTGAGAACATTAGTTTTCAACATGTATATAGGGAGGGCAACTGTTGTGCTGATTGCCTTGCCAATTTGAGTTTTGAGATAGAGGAGGTGTTTATTGTATTTGAAAATCCTCCTCAAAAAGTTAGGACATACTTGTATAGGGATTGTGTGGGTGTTTCAATCCCACGAATGATAATGTGCTAAATGAATGAGCAATAGCCTCTCCCACCAAAAAATAATATATAAAAAAAATTATTTAATAGAAGAAGAAGAAAAACCAGAACCGATATTGATTTCTCAATCCGGTCTCAACTCGGGACCAACACCGGAAATAGCAATTCTTGATCTTGATTTCGGTTTTGGACACCCCTACTATCATTAGAGGTTGCCACTGAGTCAATTCAATGAGGCTCACTTTACATATAAACCTGTAAACAAAGCATCAGAAGAAAACGTGAATAAAAACAAAGCCCAAATATATTCAGAAACAGAACACCTGCCCTGATATTATTGCAAACCATGTGATTGTAGCGAGGTTCCATTACACATGTTGTAATGAAAGTGAAAGTGGGCCTGCTCCATCAAAATTTCATAGATGATAATGAACTTGGGTTCTCCACAGCACACGTGTCAGAGCAACGTACAGGTATTTTGACATGTAATAAAAGTTCCTTTCAGGTTGTGAGGGTTTGCTTTACTTCCTTAGATGACAATACAGTATACTTTAACTAATTTATAAAAAATAAATAGTGGTAATTAATTCATAAAATATATTTTAAATTAATTTTTTTCACTTTTACCCCTATTAAAAAATATGTTTGAAAATATAATGATGAATAAATTAAAAATTAGTATTAATTACAAGGACAGTTGAAAAATGAATATTCATTATGAGTCAGAGGGAGTGTAAAAATTCCCTATTGTATATTCTCTTCATTCTTTTGTTCCCTAACAACTCTGATATTCTATTTTCTTTTATGCATTTTTTGTTGATGATGTTTGTAATACTATCACCTTCTCTTAGCATTGTGCTCGGTTCTTTATGCTTTCCTAAAACTTTTATTTCTGATATTTGTATTATTTGAAGTTCATGACACACATACTACTTCTTTAATAATTTTTTTACTTTGTATTAAAAATTCCCTCTGCTTCAGCAAGGGTGCATAGTTAGCTCGCATACTTGCTATGAGCAAAGGATTTGTGTAGATTTTGATTGACCCAACAATTTAATTATGAAAAAGGATAGTCAAAATTATTAAACCCTTGACAATGAATCAAAATCACTCATATTCTCATTAATCATGCCAAATACGAAGCTCACCTTTTTTTTTATTTTTTCACTTCAATTATTTTCTTAAGCATCCTCTTCTTCGCATGCTAGGAGCACACAATTTTTACCTTACTCATACTCACTTGTAATCTTCTCCACAAATTCCCTATTGTTGTCTATTAAAAAGGACCAATATAATAATCAATGATATCATAATAATGATGATGACGTGAGCCCTAAAGACCGAGAGAGAAAGGAAAACCAGTGGAGCGCAACCAGTTAGAGCCACCAATAAAGCTGGCAGCAGTGAATTGTTGAGCCTCCGTAGCACTCGTTATGACCTTGTAACCCTTCCACTTCACTCTGTTCGTCGTTCCGGCACCGGCGCCACTGTTCTGATACTCTCCGTAGAACAGAGTGCTCAAAGCGAAATCCCCATTCCACTCGTGCCATCCCACCGGATCGATCACGTCCGATATGGTCGACTGCATTATCACCGTTCTCGAATATTCCTTCCATGGACGCCCTAGGTAGGTCTTGAAGTCCTTCTTCTTTGCCTCCAGGTCCGACGTTGCTCCGATACGGCACTTCTGGATGACGATGCCGGTGTTCTGGTTCGGGTCAACCCGTCCCTGTGCGGTGACCATGTTCTTCTGGCCGGAGCCTGGGAGGCGGGCGTGGATGTCGCAGTCTTGGAACACGGCTGCGGCGTTTCCGAAGATGAAGTCGACGGTGCCGGCAATGAGGCAGTTGATGAAGAACTGGCGGTTGTTATGGACGTAGAGGGTGTCCTGGTAGGCGAGGAAGTCACACTGGTAGAAGGCGGCGAAGTCGGAACCCGCCCGGAGGGCGACGGCTTGGTGCTTGGCATGGCCGGCGGTGTTTTCAAAGGTTATGTCGCGAGCTAAGAATCTTTCTCCCACTGCGGCTGCACAATACATCAATGGCGAATATCCGTTATTAATGTAAATTAATAAACAAATTATGAAAGAACAAATTGATAAAGAAATGAAATTAATCTGTTAACCATAAAAAAGATGAAATAATGAGGAATATGATAGTGTTACGACTTTTTGTGAGATAATTAACGACACCTAAAAGTTGACACATGATGGCTCTCCCTAATGCAAACACATGGTAGAAAGAATAAAGGGGAATTTTATTAAAATATTTGAAACAGTAAAAAATTTACTCAAATACTATAAAATTAAAATTATTTATCTATATACTATATTTAAAATCGTCCGTTAAAAAGACAAATTTAAAAATGTGTCAGAGAGAGATAAAACATAAATCACCCACATAGTGTGCTATTTCTATTTTCTCCCTCACTTTGTTTTTTATTTCTTTGGGCAATTTTGCTTCTCACTTTTTCATTAGTCTTTCCTCTCTCTTTTTTTTATAAAAATTGTAACTAAATACCTTAGTTATTTTATTCCACTTTTTTACTCTCTCTTTTAATGTAAAGAAAGTTGCAATTAATTCCCCCACTTCAATATCTATTTCTTTTATCTCCTTTTTATTTTATAAATCTAAATGAATAGAAACAGACTTAATCTCCTTAAATAAAAAAAATAGGAGAACCTTATAAAAAAAATATTTTATCCTGACAACTGAATCTACAGATAACTTTATAAATCCAACAAGGCTCTTGACTAGATTTTCTCCTTTTTCAATATATAAGAAAATTTAATTATAATATAGTACTTGACTAGATTTTGTGACGGTTAAAAATTTAGAAGTTTTAACTATTTGAATTAATATATGCAAATCATTGCTCAAAAAATCTAGTAAAAAATATAACTATCACAAAATTAAATATTTTAGCGCATCTAACTATCATTCTCCTTTTGAACTGAATCCAATCTAAACAATGAGAATGAAACTATAAAACTACTTCGCCACATAAAAATTGGTTTTTATATAAGATTTAAAATTTGCTTCATCCAAACAATGAAACAAATCTAACCCAAAACGACAAAGGAGGAGCGCCTAAAGAGGTCAACATCAATGGGTTGGCGTGGCGTACGTGAGCACAGCCCACTACGCAGCCTCCAAGTCAGTGAAGCCATTGTGAACAAGTCGCATATATACAATCCAGTTCGAAATACTATTATTAAATGTGAACACTCTCTTAGCTAAAATCCAAACATTGATTTACTATGTTAGAACGAACTAGCCTCTTCTGCTAAATTCAACCTCAATAGTTAAAATAGCAAGCAAAATCGACAAGTTGATATATTAATTCACTACTCTTCAATTGTGCACATCCCTTTAGACCAACAAACAAACTACTTAATTTCTTAATATAAAATATATTTATCTAATTCAATTAGATTAAAAAAATTGGTTAAGTTAGTTAAATTATTGTTGAGCATCATGAATAGAGATAAAGTTTTAAAAAAATATTGACGAATATAAAAACTTTATCGTATATTTGGAATGTTATATTTAAAACAAAAATCAACTCCATGTATATATGTTCTTACTTTACAGTGATGCATGCATTTTCTTGTGTCAGGTCTCATCAAGATCTATCAAACTAATTAAATAGATTGACAAAAATATAAGCAACGAGCAAAAGAAAAGAAAAGAAAAGAAAGGTTGTGTTTTGTTCAAAAAGGGCAAAAAAGCTGGTGTGAAAGTGAAAGGCTTACCATTTGTTTGAAGTGTGTGCGTGTTTTCTTTTCTATGGTTAGACTAATTTTCTACGAAGCCCACAGAACCATGCATGATTGTAGGGAATAATGATACTAATAATAATAATAATAATAATAATAATAATAATAATAATAATAATAATAATAATATAATATGTTAAGGACTCGAAATAAAAAAGGAAGCATCGCGGAAAGCTCTTCTTTATCTCATAAAATTTAAAAAAAAAAAAACATTGGTGGGGACATGAGAGATGAAAGGGAAAAAAAACTAGATAATGGGAATATATCAAGTATATTAATCATGAAATCAACACTTCCTAACATCATATGAATAAAATAACTAACATCTTGATGCATTTACACAGCCCCAATTTTTGTTACTTTTAAAATTTCTGGTGTCTTTTTTTTAAAAAAAAAGTATATTAATATTCGCCCAGACAAACAAAAAAAAAAATCTCTTGAAGCTTAGCCACCGTAACCATCATTTTGCATTTTCTAGCTAGATCCTTATAATATTATCTTCGGAACAGCTTAGCCAGATGGGGTGCGTGGTTGTCAATAAAATCAATTAGGAAAATCAGGTTCAAAAAGTTATCACCAAAATATTTTACTTAAAATAAATCTATATTATCAAGACCCATATGCAAATGCTCCCACATCTTAGCTACAGTCTGAAAAAAAAAAAAAAAAGAGTGCAGCATGACTTTGGTCCTTGGCAAATTAAAGGATGGTAATGGTAGGGTCTCTATAAATCCCGAAATTATAGGAATTAATTAACGTTTGTTTCAAAAGCTGTTTACTAGTTTGTTTTTTTTTTTTCACCAAAAACACTTAATGCTGATGATTTTAATACAAGACAAAATATTCTTAGCTAGCTGTCCAAATTCCAATCCTCTAGCGTGGGGCGCTGGTAACATGGTCATAAATATTCATCTAATTCAAAAATATCAAGACTTCAATATTAAATATGGAAACAAGCTTTTGGCAAAAAAACAAAATATGGAAACTAGCTATCTCAGATAAATTGCCATTTCAACAATTGAGATAACTATTATTTTCAGTGGAAGATTATCATTATTATAATTATGGAGTTTGGTCAAAACTCACCGACATCTGTGACCACATAATGTTATTCGTTGAGTAACTTAAAATGTCTTCATTACATTAATACCTACTGTACTAAATATGTAATACACTACTGCGTGTATGAATGGATAGTTTTGAGATTTCGGTGCTTTAATTTAATTTCTTTTTGCCCCTTTGATTTTGAATGTAATGAATCAGTGGGGAAACAGGTGAACCTCATCCATCACGAACCTCAAAGCATTATTATTTGGTTAAATGAAGAGTTTGTCAGCTTTTCATACTTGCTTTTCCCTAATGCAGCTAACATTAGAACACTTTCTTGTAAATTTGCTTCCAAATCTCAAACACCATAATCATTACTCAAACATTAAAAAAATTTAAAAACTAATGATTAGTATGTGTTTTTTCCTAAGGGTGAATGGTCTCGTTATACAAAGTGACCGGACTACGTTCAAATCCCATATTGTTCAAAAAGAGTTAAGAAATTTTCTCATATGTTTGGATAGAAAGAAGAGTAGAGAGAAAGGAGGCAAAAATGAGTATTAGATTTCAAAATTTTTATAAATGGTAAATAAAATTTATGATTTATGAAAAATTTCCAACCTAATACTCATTTTTTAATCATTTCTCTCAATTCAAACATAACTTTTAGAAAGAGGCATCCTAATTGTAAAACGTCAATCCATTGAGTACAAAGTGGCCTAAAGGTTTTTTTTAAAAAAAAAAAAAAAGATGTGTATTAATAACACCAGACTATTTTCTTAAGTCTTTTCTAAATAGTATTTTCTAAACATGTGGTTGTGATTTCAAATCTTCAATGAGTATAATTAGTGGTTAGTTATCAAGAAAAACTGTGTATTATTTGAAGTTATTAAAACCAATGTCCATTGAAAAAAGAACCAAGTAAATGAGAAAGGAATTGAAGGGTAGTGAACAGTGAACTTACCAACTGTGGCGGAATGGAAGGTGGTGCTGCCGTCAACAACATTCCTGCTTCCGGTAATGATGGTATTTTTTCTTCCATCTCCCAAGAACATGATATTCGTCTTCTTCTTCGGAACTTCCACATTTTCTTTGTAAACTCCTGCTTTGATCTTAATCACGTATCTCTTTGAACTCTTCTGCGGAGCCGCAGCCACCGCCTCCGACACCGTCTTAAAATTTCCACTCCCGTCCGCCGCAACTACCACGTCAGCATTCACCTGCGGTGCCTGCAACAAATGTCTGTCTGCCGCCGACATCCACTCTGGCCAATGAACACCGTCTTCCGACGTCGCCGTCATCAGCCTCCTGTTCTTCGTGATCCCCATCTTCATCTCGTAGTTCGCCACATCTGTGTCCGTCATGTTTTTAATCATCGCCAGAGCATTGCTGCACATGTGCTCCACGTGGACCTGCCCTTTCTCTAGAGCTCCCCTAACTTTCTTATCGGCGCCGTCGTGAGAGAATCCATCAAGGCAAGTGACCTGGTTGGTAATGGCGGCACTAATCAGGGTCTTCAGATCGTCGGCGTGCTGGTACAGAGTTTTCTTGTTCGGATAGACTTTCAGATCTTGGTAAGCGGCGTGAAGCTCATCGAGAGTTTCGTCGATCGTCTCTAAACAATCATGAAGAGCGGTTTTCTCTCTCTTCGTGAGGCTACCCTTTCTTTTGTCAAGAAGCTCCTCGATGTTGAAGAAATTGTGCTCAACGGCTCTGACCGTAACGTTTAGGGACATTTCGATAACATCGCGTTTGGAAGAGACTTTCTCGGTGAATCCAGGCTCGGAGGAGACGGCGGAGTAGCAAAGTTCAGGGTAAAGTGTGGTGCTGCATGCAGATTTAACGATGGCATGGGCAGGATGGGAGGAGAAATTCAAATTATCGTCGCCGGAAGATTTTTGGCGGGAGTTCACTCCGGCGACGATGCCGACAACGGCGGCTAGGAGGAGGAGGGTCGAGAACAGAGCAAGAAAGAGCTTTTTATTTCTCTTGCGGTTGCTGGGATCTGAGATCCCGGCGAAGACTTGCCTGAACTTACCCATCGGTGACAGAGATTATGAAAGAGAGAAGGAGGAAGTAGCTCGAGTGAAGTGTGGAGAGCAGCGAGAGTTATATAGAAAAACGTATGAAGCGAGGACTTTTCTTAAACAAAATGATGAAGAATTTTTCATATTTCCGGGTCCCACAGTGGTGGTTATGAAAGAATGATTCATATTAGTCGTGGGGTTCTCATTTCTCGATACTTTATAGGGAAATTCATAACCTTTTCATTTTTTTTATTAAAAAGCCCAGGGTAATTCCAATCAATAACTAGAAACTAATTCTTTGGAATATATACATTATTATACTATCTATTGAAGTGAGTTTTACCACTTCGGACAGAGTTTTTTGAGAGAATCATGATGTTTAAAATAAAAGAAATAATATTAAAAAAATCTTTATTAATGAGTTAAGAATTTCTCACTTATAAGTTGAGAGGTATAATAAACTTGCTAACAAATTATTTTTTTTATTTAAAACTTATATGCAATTCTCCTAAATTTTTTTATCACACAAGTGATAAAGTTCAACTTTTTTTAATTGAATTTATTTTCTGCTATATAATTTTTATTAAATATCTAGTGCCATTGGTATTTATGATGCTTGCAATTTTATTAAAATTTTGAGTTTTTTATATTATTATTAATTGTATACTCTCTCATTAATATAAGATATATGTAGTGAGTTAATCTTGATTCTAACTATAAAACATATTTTCATATTTATCATTATTTTTTAAATTTGTTCATATTGATGTTTTCCTAAGAATTGTTTAAGGGTGTGTTTGGTACGAGGGATTTAGAGGGAAGGGGAGGGAAAATTTTTATAAGTTAAATTTTTAAAAATTAAAGAAGTGGGGTTAAGAATTTTAAATTAATTTTTGATACTTTTTTATATTACTTTTTCTCTTTATTAAAATTTTATAACCCCATTTCTTCAATTTCCTTAAATTTAACTCTTAAAATTTTTATTTCCCTCCTTTTCCTTCCCCTCCCCTCGTACCAAACAGCCCCTAAGAGAAGAAGGAGTGATGGAATTAAGAAATATGATTAGATGTTTTAGAAAATACATATAACATTAATTAATTTAAATAATTTTTTAATCTAGTCAAATTAAATAAATATATCTTATATTAAAATTGAGAGGGGTGGTTGATAACACATGTTTAAAATTTCAAGTGAACATGTTTTTTCCAGCATTTTGTGAGAGAATCAAAATGAATTGTAAAGATTTTTTTTTTAACAAAAAATGAACTGTAAAGATTGAATTGTCATACCCTAACAGGGATTGAAATAAAATTTTCATGAATTTATAGATTTAACTGTGCCTCCTAATAACATAGTGAGTAATTAAGAAAATTTTAAGAAGAGTGTTTGATGTTATTTGACGTACTCGCATCAGAAACGGACATGTTTATCTCGTTTTTAATATAATGGTATCACTTTTTTAAGGTAAAAATTGAGTCTCTGAGCCCAAGCGGTAGTATTTTTTATTTCTTTTGTTGGCAAAAAAAAAGTATTTTTCATTTCTTTTAACATTTCAATAAATGTTTTATTGAACTCTTTATAACTTTTTACACAATATTTCAGCATTCTTAAATGTTAATATATATATATATAATTTATTAACAATTTCATTATTTTATGTCCCAAAAATAACACAGCCTAGAGAGGAATTTTTTTTTTTTGGGAGAACTGACCAAGTCTCATACAAGAGAAATAATTTATTGACAAGTTCAACAGTAGCTCTCAATTTATTGATGGGAAGCTCTTTATTTATCCATAAGGACTGATATTATTTAGGCAAAGTTCTAAAAAAAGACGAGTGAAATAAAGAAATCTCAATTCAATACAGTGAAATCGAAAAATCCTAAATTAGTTTTTTTGTACTTTTTTTTGTAATTATGAAAATATCACTGAATTTTTCACAATACCAGTTTCGTAATTCACAATACCGTATCTAAATTAACAATATAAACACAAACAACTCAGTGTAAATACGTAATACATGTTGTTAATTTATGTATTTGTGTTGTGAATTATGAAACTGGTGTTATGAAAAATTCAATGGCATTTTCATAATTACCCAAAAAAAAGTACAAAAAAGTCTGATTTGTGATTTTCCGATTCGCCGTACTGAATTGAAATTTTTCTATTTCACTTATCCTTTTTTGAAATTTCCCCTATTATTTATTTCATTTTAGCAATTTTGTTTTACGTACCCAAAAGAAAACGATCATAATAAGACTGATTGTCTGACATCTGTGGTTTTAAAAGGAAGTAATTACTTTTAGGCGCTGGCAAAAAACAGATCACTTTTAGGCAATTACAGCTTGCATAGCGTTTTGTGACTTTTGTCCACTTAAAATGTTAAATACTCCCTGGTATTCATAACATAGGATACTTTTCTAACGAGTTCAAAATATAAGTTATTTTCTGTTTCATTAAATACTCCTCTCAAATTATTTTTTGTAATTAATACTTAATTTTTAACTTTACCAACTTATTATAACCCTTCTTTAAATAGCATTCTTGTTATAATATAATTAAACATATTTCTCACTGTGGGTAAAAGTAACAAATATTACATTTTAGTATAAATTAAATAATTTAATTTTCATTTTTTATTTTTTATTTTTTATAATGCAGTTTAAATAATCCGGATGGAGGATGAAATTAACGCGAGCAATGCACGTTACGACGCCAACGCTTGATTAAACATTAAACATTAAAGTGAAGAGTGGTTACCAGGAATCCACTTTCCTTTATTAGTATGTTTATTTTTCACTTTTGTACGTGGAAACAAATAATGTAAGACTATATATATCGCCTTTGTCTGACAATCTTAGTAATTTATACTAATTTGGAGAGACAATGCATTTTATTAGTAATTATATAGGAGTATATTTCGTCTTATAACAAAAAGGTAATTATATATATTTTAAACATTTTGGCAAAAAAAAATATATTTTAAACATTTTTTTGAAAAAAAATTAAAATGTTATAATTTTCCATACGAAGAGACACACGTAGCCTCCAATATTGACTTCGGGCCCACTTCTACTGGAAAAGTCCAAAGGCGTTTCCTAGGGAAACGGATTCGCTATGATCACGTTCCTTCCTATCCCTCACCCACCAATCGAATCTAAGTCGTTGAATATTGCATCCAAGGGTTCAGATTAGTCCACTAATTGCTAGTGTCACCCCGACAACAAAGAGATAGGGTCCTTGGTTATTGATTGGAAGGAAACAAGATACACGAACACGACACTGCTAAATTTTAATATGTAAATTAATTACACTTTTTTTTTCAGCCGCTGGATTGTATTGGACGGTTTAAATTTGGCTGAAAAGATGGCAAGAGGATATTGGCCGCCTGAAGAGAATTCGTCCCTAGTTTCTGATCTCAACATCATGTATTGAAAAAAATATATAGAAATTGAATTTTTTAAATTAAAAAAATAAATAAATCTAATTTATTTCATGTTTAAAAATTTAGATATTGAATCAATGCCACGTCTACTTCAATTTTACGTGTTAAGATTATTTGTAATCTTCATGCATTCCGCTAAATTAATAAATGTAATTCTACCTATAATATATGACAACAAACCAAGCAATCCTCCATTACGGACCATGTAATCACAATTCAAGTGATGAATTAACATATGGACATTTATATATCCATGAGTTAAAATTTAAACACTTGTACCTTTTATTATGTGCCTTAATACTTTCAAAAATTAATTATTTCATACTCCATTAAAGATAAATTAATAACTTTATTTCATAATTTGTTGATAGCATACAAAACAAATACTAATTTATATTAGGGTTAATAATTTAAAATGCTTAAATGACCTTCAATTTTTTTTTAAAGTGCAACAATAATCATAAACAATTTTTTTGAACAGAAGTAGCTATAAATATTATAAAAGAGTGCAAAAATAATCATGACGTTAACGTCTATTACTGTGAAATTTTTTATGAAAAATTAATGTGCTAAAATAACCATTAACTTATATTAAAAGCACAAAATAAATTATAAACTTTTTTTGGATGCAAAAGTGCAAAAGTAACTTATACCATTAACTTATCAATTTAGGAATTAAAACGATAAAAGTCAAGAAAAACTTATGATTAATATTTAAAAAGTTGCGTTTTTTTATTTTAAGGAGAATGACGGAATAAATGAAATTTGTCACCCAAATTTCAAAATCTAAAATATCTACTATGAACATCCGCTTTTAAAGTATTGTGATCACATGTTTTAAAGTAATTCCACAACTAGCACTAAACAGATTCTAAGGTATGATGTCTAAGAGGAAAACTAAAAGGCGATAGAAGATTGTATATGCATATGGTAGGGTTGAGATAATCCACATCACCCTAGTCATCTTATGATTAAAATCCTCTTACATTCCAACTTGTATAAGCAATATAAAAACTTGTGAATTAATGCTTAAAAAAAAAGTTTATGATTATTTCTACACTTTGTATAAGTGAATGGCTACTTTAGCACATTAACCTTTCATTAAAAATATCACAATAACGGATGTTAACGTCATAGTTACTTTTGCTCTCTTTTGTAATATTTATGATTACTTATGCTCCAAAAATTGTTTACAATTACTGTTACAATTTTTAAAAAATTTGAAGGTGATTTAAGCACCTTGACCATTTATATTACTCACTCCAATCTTAATCATAAGCCTAGTTGAAAATTTAATTTGGTTCTAAATATAAGACCCTTATCCATTTTATCTCCCATATTTAGCCACTTGAGAAATCTCATTCCCGATCCCGATCCCGAATTTTTTTTTCTCGATCCCGAATTTTCCCGTCCCGATTGCTCAGGATCGGGACAGGAAGGTCGGGACGGAAAAAATATGAACACCCCTAGATACTACATTGATTCTCAAATTTATAATTTTTTTATTATAACTTCTTTTAATTAATTTAACTAACATCTGTAATTATAATTAAAAGAATATACGAACATAATAACAGGATATGAATATAATAACAGATGCTCTTAATATTTAAACCCGAAATAGCATCCTGTTATTATGTCCGTATCACACTACCATGTGAGTAAGAATATCTCAGCACCATGTGAGTAACAATATCAGCATGGCTGGTTGGTGTGATTTTTTTGTCCTATTTGCTCAGTAATAACAACACACACGGCAATGGAGCTCAGAATTCAAAGTATAGAACCCATGTAGTTGGTTTTGTGTCGGCTGGATGTCATATATGTTTTTTTTTTGGCCAACCTTATATATTTGATTTTTCCGTTGGCAACTTTCATGTTTTTTATTATAGCTAGTAATTTGGCTGAGTTCGCAGGCTCAACCAGTCAGTGGCGGGTTTGGGTTGAAACTTTGCCAACCTATTTATTTCAGGCTAAGGGATAATCTATCAACCCTTTTATCTTTTTTTTTTTATATTTTCTTTAAATAATAAATTCAAATAAGCTTCTTCCTATTTCTTTTATATTGCGTTTAACTCCTTTGTCATACATTTTATGTGATATTATTATTTTTGTAATATATTTATTTAGTCTACTATTATCAAATTTAAAACAGAGGAGTTTATATATTTTTATGATGTAAGTGGGTGGGGAAAAAAAGAGAGAATAAAAATGAAAATGACTGTCTAACACAAACATATGAAAAGCATGGAGTTTGATAAGAGTTGGTGAAAGAGAGAGAGGTGAAAGTAAGAAAAAAAAGAGTATATGTTTTTTTTTTAATATTGATAATATTTACGCGGGTTGGCCATGTTCGGACCAAAAGTCAAGTTATTCGGCCCAGCCTGCCAACCTGAATTCTCAACTATATTTTTATGTTTAAAAAAATGGTCAATGAATAGTCATGCTTAAACTTTGGGAAGAATATCGTTAAAAGACTAAATCATTAAATTAATATTAGTTAAAGATTAAAATATTTTAAAATTTGTCCGCAGACTAAAAGATCAAATTGAAAATAAATTTTATAGGTAAAAAGACAATAATGTTCCTTATTCTTGAAAAAGTGAAATCCTCTTTAAAATTTAAGAATGTTTTGGTCATATTAATTTTGTCATTTAATGAATTTTTCTTAGAATTTTTTATTTATTTTTATTTTTTCCAAATTCCTATTATGAAAGTGTTAGTGGCAGCTCCTAAATTGTCATAAAATTCTGTAGATCTTCCAAGTCCTCATTAGTATCATGTAGGTCCTATTGGCGGCATAACCTACAAATAACAAAGTTGATTTGAGTCATACTTGAGGATACTGTTATTAAAAGGTATTATGTGACTATCGGCAAATAAAAAGTGGTACTCCCCATATAAAAACAAACCCTTCCTATAAAAAGAGGATGAGAATAACTATGCAAGATAACTCAGCAAGCCAAAATACTAGAGAAGGAAAAAGAAATTGCTTGAAGGCTCTGAGCTGATGCATAGACCCTTGGTCTCATCCCCTTTTATAGGTCATGAATCATCAAAATATTAGACACATTTCAACATGTTTAATAACAATTAACTTGTCAGTTATTGCACATAAATAAAATTAAATAGGTAGTTACAGAGTCATAAAAACATTTTATGATGATTAAATATATCAATTATAAACATGAAGATTCATAAATATTATTAGAGTAGTAAATTAATTATGCGGATATTTTTTTATAAAGAGTGTTTAGTATCGGGTTTAACTCCCATACAAGAAAAAGGAATATTGCTGGATTCAACTATATTTTCGGTGGTCTGTTGTTGTCTGAGTAAGTCTATTTCGGTATTTTCTCTTATTAGCCCATTTACTAATCTAAGGTCACCATTTATTATTACTGGAACCCCACAATTTCATAGAATTCATCCTTTAATACAACCACACACATTATTCAAAACAGAAGGCAGAAGGCATGTGCAATGATTTGTCTGTTTTGAGGTTTTGACATAAGTTTCAATATTTAATTTGAATTCATCCTCTAGAATCTAGACAAGCGTGGACGCACACATACATGGATGTATATATGACCGTTCTGACATAATTCAATATTTTTTTCATTCTGAACAATTTTTTTTTAAAAGAAAAATTGCTGGTTTCCACTCCATGAAATTTTACAAGGTTAAGATGTTTTCTGCATTTAAAAATAAATTTTTATCTGCATTCAGTGTATTTAAAGTATTTTGTGTACACTCAGTCCTATTTTTTTTTTTTTGGTATAAATCACTGTACAGCACTTTTTTTGTGACCTTTAACTTAACAAATTAGATAATTTAAGGTGTTAGATACACAAAAAATATTTTACGGTATTGTATGGATAAAAAAAATAATTTGTGGTAATAGAGCATGGATGTACCTAAAAAATACTTTAAGATGTTAAAAAAATCAGAAAAAATACTTTACGATGTTAGATACATCACAAAATATTTTAAGGCGTTTAATGTATTCAGAAAAACATTTCACAGGGCTGTTGAATGTTGTCCTCACAATTTCACTGAAAACCACAATTTAGAGATAATCAAACACATTCCTCTATGTTTCCACACAATGTAACTTTTAAAATAGGTTTTTATCTAGTATTAGTAATGGATTCTAAATTAGTGTTTTGCTTTATTTTTAAGGTAGATCTAACATGTTTTGCGGGCTCTATTTTGATCGAAGCTGTAGTGTTTTTTTTAAGGTTAAAAAACAACCATAAACTATCGTGTATAGTGCATGGGAATTCCAAATCGCATTCTATATATTTCAAGTAAGAGCTAATTAAAATTCATTAAAAGTACGAGGCTATGATTAAAATTATGAGTTTGATTTTAATCAATGTACTTAATAGTGTTAGAGTTAACACTGACACCACCAAAGTCTAACTAAATTCCTATAAAACAATAAAGATTACAGATCATGGTTTAAATCTAAAGGGACTAAAATTTAAATTCAATCAAACAGTAATGAGTACAAATTATTTTATTGTTTAGCGAGGCGAAGCTTTGGATGCTAATTGGGGAAAGCATTAGATGCTTTAACTATGGCACCTCGACTTTTTATATGCTCTTAATTAAGTATGCTCTTTATAATTACTTTGAATTATTTATTATTATAATGGCATATGCAGGAATATAATAATTGATTATGCACATCTTGTTTTTTTTTTTCAACCCCTTTAACTTATTCCTTCTTTGGATACATTACATTTTTGAAATTCAAAAGCTCTATCAAGTGGACATACTATAATCAAACATCACTATTTACTTCACATTTCCACAACTATACAAATATATATTTCATTTATTTAATTGTTAAGAATAGCTAGATAAAAAAATTCACTGCATTGTGCACTTGAATATAATAAATAAATAAAACTTACATTGGAAGTCTGGAACTCTGACCCTTCATTTGAAACTAGATGAGATAATAATATGTTTAAGATTAATTTAGTTAATAGTACCGATTATAAGATAATTATAGCAATAAACAAATGTTCAAAAGCTAAAGTAAGAACATGAGGTAACATGATTTTATAAATGATGAGAGAAAGAGATGGGAAATTAATGAAAATTTTTGGGAAAATTGTAAATATTTTAAATATATTCAAT
>JBAGKO010000012.1:18987107-19008020 GCA_037177275.1 Acacia concinna
AAGCTTCTCAGATTAGGATGGCATTAAGCGCGGTGGAAGTGTTCAAAGCAAAAGATCTGATGCATGATGGTTTGAACGATACTTCATGGCTTATGAAATTTTGTATCATTTACGAAAAGGTAGCCTTTGTTGGGAGTATTATCCAAACCCTTCTACCATATTATTGTTCATTCAAGCTTGTAAAGCTAAGAAAGGTGATCAAATATTTACCAAACTTTTTGGTCTATGCTGAGCGCGCGCGCGCGATTCTGCACATTGGGATATCAATAACGATTTATACAAGAATCTCATTGATTCATATATATTTGAGAACTCAACTAGCTTAGCCATCAAAACTTAAAATACAATGCAGAATGCAGTGCATATATATAATAACTGACAGTCCAAAGGTGAAACACCAGGTACACCCATCTATTATGTTTATTTAAACATGAAAAATGTAAAAAAGAAGTGAATAAAATAGAAGAACAGGTATGTTTCATATTGCTGTAACCTCTATGCTGCCCTATCCTCTATTTGTGATTGGATCAAACCTGTCATAGAAGCAGAGATGATCTTGTCAATCATGGGATAGCTGTGTATATGACTGGAAGACTTTGAAAATTTAACAAGTGTTAAGTGTTTACTTATTCTGCGTTGGATTTGATTTGCTTGGAGGAATAGCTCTGAAACATGAATCCACCACCACCTGCCTTGAAGGGTTCTTCCTATGTGCAGCAGCCTGTGAAGATGAAGTCTTGCTTAAGGCCAAAGAATTCACTTTTTTAGGTGGGAGAGCCTCAGATTTGGCTCTACTAGGAGACCAGGTTGATAATGATAATAGCAGTGAAAGTGCAAGAGCAAGAGCAGCCAGTGGTCTGAACCAGAGGCACTTCATGGTATTGGTAAGGTAGCAGAGGATTTTGATTCTTACAGGTTTGTGTGATGGTTTTTGTTGCTAGCTGCATTATTGTGAGTCAAGTCTTTTTGTGCTAGTGATCAGATATTAATATGAGGGATAGGTGTTTGATTTATATTCTTTCTGATAATGTGACAGAAATCTGTTTGAGATCTGACGCCTGCTTGATCATGTGCTCAAACTCTTGTCATTCTGCCTTTTTGCGTTGTCTAGCCTTAGGATTTGGTGAAAAGGGTGACAGAAATTTCAGAAAGGTCATGTGATCAGGCACGTGATGTTACTATACCTCGAACTTTCTTGGGAAAAGGCCAAAGGTGTTAAACAATTTAGTCAAGGCAATTATAATCTTTTGATTCCAAAGTTGTTTTAAAAAAATAATTAATGTGATCTTCTTGGGGTTTTGTTAATAGCCTAGTTTTATTTTTTAAAAAGAAAATTGAGTCAAATGTATTTTTTAAAAGAAATTATTTTCCATTTGTATTTATTTATTTATTTATTTTAAATGGAGCTCATAGGCTATGGCAGGCACTAACGGCCTGAAGTTATAACGACGGAATCGAACCCGTGACTTCCTCCTATTAGGAAGATACCATTACCACTAGGTTAGAAGGCCTTTGGTCATTTGTATTTATTTTACTCGGTGTGTCAAATGCATACTAACGATTCTTAAATCACCTAAGAATAGAAAAAGACATCTTTCAAAAGACTCTGAAATTCACATATATGAATTTGATTGGCATGTTTTGTGTTAGTTGTTATTCAGTTATGAGTAAAAACGAATGTTGGTAGTAACCAATCATCTTTCGGCTCCATGCTCATTTTTAGAATTGTGCCACGCAAATTAACTCATCAGAGATGAGGTTGAAAGTTAGGGAGGGAAATCATCTAAATTAATTTATACTACTCTCTATCTTAAATATAAGATTCAATTAACTTCTTTTAGAGAATCTTAATAAAATTAATTACATTACTTTAAAGTATTTAAATTTATTACTATTTTTTCAAACTATTTTGTCTAATTTATAAACTAATATATAGTATATAGATACACTACAAATGATATGACTAAATAACCCATTTACCTTTTTTAATTTCTCTAAAATAAGTTAATTGACTCTTATATTTAGGATTGTGGGAGTATATTTGAATTGATCGATTTTGTAACTCAACACCATTTCATTTATAATTAATTGTCAGAAAACTAATAGCTTAGTAAATAATATATATTTGACTTAAATACTTTAATTAAATATGAGATCTATTTGTATTTAGTGTAAAGATAAAAAGAGTTTATGTTAGGAGCTCTCTCCCTTATGCGTTTTAAAGATGTGGTTGCGTTTCAAGCCTATTTGATTGGAGGCACCTGAACTAGTTGGTTTACGGGCTCATCGAATTTAAGAATTCAGATTACAGCCAAATACCAGGACTCGATGGGTTTATGGATTAAAGGTCCATCATTGAAAAAGAAAAAGTGTAAATGTTGTCGATCTGAGTTTAAACAAACTCTCTTAAAGTTGTGAAGCCTACTTTTTTCTTTGATATATAACTATTGAAAAGATTTGATTGAGTAATTATTAGTTTGATATATTTTTCAAATTTAAATAATTGAAATTTAATCTATCTTACCACATTTAACAATTTTTTATAGAATTTATATATATAATTATTGAACATAATCAAATTCAAACATTAAGAATGAGTAAATACAATTTTTGTAAGGTGAAAATATAAAAACAGTAAACTCAATATATTTTATTTACAAGTTTAAAAATGAATTGACAATTTTATAAAGTAAAAATAATAATTAAGGTAGCTAATCTTCTCTCTCTCTCTGGGATAAAAGGCAATTGATCATTCTAATCATTTTGTTTTTTTTTTGGTCGATTGGTCTAATCCCTGTATAAGGCTAAAATGGTCTTTTAAACATAAAGGAAGCTTCCTTCTAGTCAGAAAGTCACTCCAGCTATTATTTAAAAAAAAAAAATCAGAGAGAGAGAGAGAGAGAAAGTCACTCAGTTTGTACAAACAAGCAAGCACGGGCAGACAGGGCAGTGCGTTGAATTGGACGATGGGCACAACTCAGCCTTTCGTGCTTCTCTCCCAAATGTGAACGCCACCGTTTTAGATCGTTACCAACAACTTTTCGGTGCTCTTTGTTTCAAAACGGAAAAATTAAATAAACAATAAATTAATAGGTAACGCTGGAATCCCAGTAAGTATTCCCTCAAATCGAAACTAGGTCGAATTCGCCAGACACAGATCTCAGGTGTATTTCTTTGTACTTCGATTCGATTATCTTTCAATTAAATTCTGTTATTTGAGTTCTTTCTCTGCTGATTATGAATTGATCTTGATCGATTTGTACTTGAGTATGTTCATTTGATTTTTATGCTGCCCAGTTCTTTTTTCACGTCATCAGTGGTGGAGTCTAATTAAGGCTTCATCATTAATGTTTCATCTTGCAATTTTGATCCGTGGGTGGTAAATTTTTGTAGAATTCATGATCCATTTTCTAGAGACAAGGAACTATGTTGTACATAAAATCAGTTTACCCTATGCCTTTCGTTCGTGAATCGGGGATTCGGGATGATTGGGTGGAATTACTTGAGTATCAGGCAGTTGTGGAAACGGAAAATAGGTATAAAATTGAAGGGAAAATTTAGAAGATTGCAAAGTGGGAAGAGTGTTTAAAAGCTGATCTGCTAGGGGAGGGTCGGTCCAACCAAGTAACATCTTGTTTCAAGGACATGGATGAATTCCCGGGGAACCAATCTTCAATAGAATAAAAAAAATTTCATTCTCGCCTGGAAAAGCCCCCTCAATTTTGATTTTTATCTTTGCTTCTCTTTTGGGCACATCAATTGGCTGATATTGCTGGGTTCCGCTTGCCTTCAGGGCCTAATGATCATTTAAGCATTTACACTTGGTATTTGACTGAAATTGTTATAGGTCTTCATTGGCCAGTGATAATTTAATGTTTTCAAGTTGTAGAATTATACTTACATCAAGTTCTATATATCCATTATGTCAAGTTCGTTCTCTAATCACAAGGTCATGTGCCATATTTTTTTCATGTGGGTTTATTAAATGATACCATTAAAGGATATAAGGAATTTGACGTAAGTATTTTCTTTCCTATTGGCCATGCTTTTTAACTCTCATAGGTTGTTCATGCTTCTTAGTTGGTAATGGTAGGTCTTATGAAACTTGGAGTGAATGCTTCATTCCTGTTTCCTCCATCTTGACTATCTCTCATATGCTGAGGCAGTGTCTTTGAACTGATCTTCTGATTCCAAACCAATAATGTAACAAAAATTGGGAACTTGTACATTTCTGATTATTGTTTTCTCTAATTTATCTGCTATCTTTTTAATGATATTTTTATCCTCAATCAGTGCTAAGCAGGTAGCCAAGATTATTGTTGGGATCAAAGATATACAGTACAGTGCAACTCTCTGCTTGATATTGTTTAAAATTTATTGAATGGCGGAGAAATCATGTGTCAAGCGCCTTCAGAAGGAATTTAGAGCTCTTTGTAAAGTACACCATCTTACTTCCTTCTTAAGTTGGGTTTCGATGTAATGCATGCCAGTGTTTTTGTACTATGTCAACTGGATAATGTTTAATCTTTATCATGAATTTGCAGGAGCCAGTGCCCCATATTGTTGCTCGTCCATCACCTAATGATATACTTGAGTGGCGTAAGATTGCCTTCCAGTTTTCATTTTCTTAAACTTTTTTATGTTGAATTTATGTAAAAAAAGTAAATGTAAAATTTAGTTTGCCTGTGTGTGCATATCAATTTGTTTGTCAAAGTGATTGATATTGATGTTATTATGTGTTAATGTCTCAGATTATGTGTTGGAAGGAAGTGAAGGAACACCTTTTGCAGGTTTGTTAAGTTTGTGCATTTTGATTACTGCCGCTTCTTGTTTGTGCAGATTTATATCGGTGCTTTGTCATGATGAATGCCATGATTTATAATTTATTTTTAATGCTCTTATATTAGGTGGATATTATTATGGAAAAATCAAGTTTCCTCCTGAATATCCATATAAACCTCCTGGAATCAGGTGGTTTTTTATTTATATAATACTCAATTTCATATTTGCTTGTGCTTATCCGGTTTATTGGCATCTTGTCTAAATTGTATATGGTCAATTTTGTAGCATGACCACACCTAATGGACGCTTCATTACACAGAAAAAGATCTGCTTGTCCATGAGTGATTGTAAGCTCTTTCATCTTTTAAATCCTTTGTCTGGTTCAATTATTTTAGGTATGGAAATAGAAGATGAACGAGAATGTGATGGCATTGTTGAGCGAGAATAACATTAGCATAATAAACATTGCATGAAACATTTATGTCTCCTTTCCTTTTATTCCTTTTCCTTCTCCCTTTCCATCATGATGCCAAACACAGCCAAGTCAGATAGTTTTGTGGTTACTCATATTCTTCCAATTTAAATATTTGATGATTGTGTGGTTCATGCTTCTTTTGCAGTTCATCCAGAAAGTTGGAATCCTATGTGGTCCGTATCAAGGTCAGACTGATTAGTTTTATGGAGTTCCTTTATGTGATTTTGTCTGTGTTTTTCCCTAAATGACTGCATGACTCTGGAATACGGTTTTATGCCTGTTCATCTATGATTGTCATCTGAGAAGTATAGTTTATTCAAATTTCTACTTTATAGTTTTTTAACTGATTCTTTCATTATGTGCCTGAATGCAGCATACTTACAGGGCTTCTATCCTTCATGGTGAGTATGATACTGCTTTTTATGTTTATTTGAGTTCTACAATCTTCCATGTTGCATGCTTGTTTTTGATCTATCCTGGCCTTGGAGGGGGTGGGGATCGGGTTTAGGGTCAAATCTAGGTCAAAGGAATCTGGATTCACCTTTGCTACTAGCTTTCTTGTTTTCACTTTCTTATTTTTGTGGACATTAGCCTTCACTGAATCAAAGTTAGCTCTCTCTAAATATCAATTTGTTTTTTATATATGTGTATGTATTCAAGTAATGAATACTTGATGATTAGTCACGTATCTAGTACCTTCTTGAGGGCCTTTAGATCTTCTCTTGTTTTTTAGGTGGATACCAGTCCAACGACTGGCAGTGTGAGCACTACTACTGAGGATAAGCGACGTTTAGCAAAATCTTCCCTTACTTTCAATTGCAAGAAGTAAGTTTATTTTACCAGACGTTCATGGCATAAAGTGATCAAAGTCCATTTTATTGCTGTTCAGTTCTGAATTTGACAAGTCTAACTATTTTGTATCCAGTGCAACATTCAGGAAAATGTTCCCTGAGTATGTTGATAAGTACAACCAGCAGCGGCTTTCTGAGCAAGCTGCTTCTGAGGTGGCATCTACTGACAAGAGTTCAAGGCCCATGTTGAGAAAAGTTACAGAATCTACAGGAGAAGACATGGAAGTAGTAGCACATGAATTGAAAGAGGTGAGGAACAACAAAAAGCAATCTTTACCCACATGGATGATGTTGTTGCTCTTCTCCATTTTTGGGCTTATAATGGCATTGCCTCTGCTTCAGCTGTGATCATCATGAACCAAAATTAGGATCTTTATGGGTGAGTATGAGGATGGATAAACGGTCGTCCTTACTGTGTTTGGTTCTATAAGCTACCTGGTTTTGTTCGGTCATGGCTAACATGAATTGTATAGGGAATTGATGGACTTGAAGGCTGCTTTCTTATTTGTGGGCTGATTCTACTCATTTTTGTCTTTGGTGCAAGCATCTTGGTGGTGGTAAATACCAAAAAAGTTTCATGCTTGTGGTGTACCTATAAAAATCCAGTTTGAGGTTGTCTTCTGATCCTGTTCTTGTTTGATTGTGTTAGTTGTTATGTAGTGCATATGAATGCAATGATTAAGAATTAGATCCCACACCAGTGGCCTGTTGGATCCTCATACTAATGAAACTAAATTACGACTCTTGCATGGGCATACATTTCAGTTTTTTTTTTTTTGGCAATTGCTCTCCTGGGATGGCCTAGAATATAGTCAAAGATATCTGATTTAACTTAGCATAACATTAATTTGCTTGAAGTTTCTATTGCTAATTCGTATGTAATGGTAAGTTTAAAAACAATTAATAAAAGGTTGAAGGACTCCCATTCGCTCTCGGATGTGAGCTGTTATCTTTTATTAAGATAAATCTAGTACTAGGGTTGTCATCAACTCTTACAGATTCTCTGTTAGTGTTCTGATAAAAATATAATATTATAATACAATCCATGTGGTATGTCTTGATTAAACAATTTTTTGTGACCTATAATAGAAATTTATTTCGGATACAGTCTCTGTACTACTCAATCTAATCAATAAATTTTACTGTTATAATTTATATGTAGTTATATTTATGATCAATTTATTGTATATAAGTTGATAGAAAATTTTGTTTTAATTATTATTGATAGTAAATCATCAAGAAACCCTTGTGTCGTACATGTGCTGTTTTTTTTTCCTCTCTATTTTGGAGCATTGACTTTTTTCTATGATCTCTTTAATATAAAATCTATTTATTTAATTTGATTAGATTAAATTAGTTAATGTGACGTGTTTTTTTAGTTGTCATTTTTTAATTTTTTGTATTTATTTTCTTCTTAATTATTGTCTGCAGAGTGAATTATAAAAAATCAACAAATGAATATGCATTCTACCAATGTTTTAGGATTTGTTTGGGAATTTAAAAAGAGAAATAAATTATTTATTACGCAATACGAATAAAATCTCTCGTATATATTTACTTATTTACTTCGTATTTCACAATAAGTCACTTATTTCTATTTTTATTGAGTTTCTAAATAAGCCCCTAGCATAACCCTGCAATGTTAGAAACAGATCAAAATTCAGAGGAACCTCCGGGAAATGCGGCGTGTTTGTCTCAGCCATGGGTTGAACATATTTATTACGGCCTCACCCCCAATGACACGGATCCATCGCAAAGTCAGGGTCATCCACTAGGCCACTATCACTGCCTCTACTTTTACATTTTCCCATTTTAATTTAAAAATCTTACCAAAAAAAGAAGATAATTAGTTGAGCCACTATTATAGAGAACACAGTTTCAACTCTCAAGGGGAATGGATAATCTAATCTCAATCTGAAGTTTTAGAATTAATAATATTTATTTTAAAGAAGCAAATACATTATTTGTTTGCTCGAAGTTGAAATTATATTTATCAGTTATTGGAATGAAATTTAAAACTAGTTTCTTAAAACAACAACGCACTGAATAATTTGCTTGTAATAATTGAGTCTCATAGAGGCATTTATTCCAAATCACTTTAAATTTATCTTTTGTTTTAAAAATAAAGATACGAGTAAGGTTTAGCAGGGTGATTAAGTGTGGGCCCATAAGAGAAAACAACAGTTGATCATAAATTCATAATGATGTTCTCCATTCTTAGGCATGTTTAGTTACCTTTCATGTTTCCCTCTTTCTCCAAACATGTTACTTGACTTTCAAATTTGTTTTTGGCCCAATCACTTTCAAATTTGTTACTTTTCATATAAAATAATACTATAACTTTTAAGGTGTTTGTTGCATCTGATCTTTTTGTTTTTTTTATTCCACTAACTTATTAAATTATTCACTTAAGGGTTATTAATCTGTTGTCCCACCTGTTTATAGTACATTGAAACATTTTAACTTCAATTTTTTTTTAAAAAAATCCTCAATTAGTCCTCTTCAAGGAAAACTAATCTATCAAAAAGTTTTAATGTTGAAAAATATGAAAGCGCGTCCTGAATTTACCAAAAATTGAATTATTCCATACATGATGTCTGAACACATGTATGTAATTAATAAATACATGCACTATATATAATGCATGTATGGAATTAATAATTATTACAATATTAAATTACCTTCCAATTCACGTCACAAGCAAATTTAAACAAGAGATTGTAAAATGCCATTTCAGCTACAAATAGTTTGAGCATATCTAATTATCTATATACAAGTGGAAATATTGTGATTATGATATCTATCAGTATCACAAGCGTGGTTAAAATTGGCCTTTTCATGATTCAAGCTAGAGCCACCAAATTCAACCCAGAGTGGAGCAATTTGCTGTAAAGTTTTTTCATAGTCATCAATTTACATTTCAAGTCTCTTCACTTTCTTTTTTCGGTGTTTCTTGTTTTCTCCCCTCTCAATGTTAATGCCCTTCTGTTTTTTTTTTTTTTTTTTTACAATGACACATTCTTAAATATTCTCATCAACCTTTCTTCTTTTCTTATCCTCCATAGCTCTTCTGCTTCTCTGTTTTTTTTTTCCCCTTCTTCTTTTCATAGTTTTGATCTGATATCTTCATAGATATCTTTGTGGTCAATGATGATGAAATCTCCATCACATTCAAAATCTGAGGCAAGTTATTATGATGGATATGGATTTGATCTGCAGGAGGACTTTTCTCAGGTACCAATCTTTCTTTCTTTTTGGTCTGGTTCTTGTCCCATCAGTTTCTACTGCAAACTTTTTTTTCCTTGAAATGAATCTGTGAAAGCAAGTATTTTTCATTTATATTTTAGCAATTTCTGAGTTTCTTGGTTTGACTAAGTTCTTGGAGGAAGCAAGAAAATATGAGATGACAGAAGCAAAAGTGAAGAGCTCATCCTCAGTGTACCCAGAAGGTGGAAGAGGAGGGAAGATAGAAGAATCATCAGATAAAGAGAAAGAGAAGAAAAGTGGGGTGATGAAGAAGAAGAAATCATGGAAAAGTTCTGTGATTTCATGGTGGAAATCTGAGAAGAAAAGCAAGCCCAAAACCAACAACAACAATATTAATTCTGAAGAAACAAAGGATTCCTCTGGGAAAAAGAAAAGTCATGTCTCTGGTCCAATATATAACTCTGGAAAAGCTCCTAATACAAAGAAACAATGGCGTCCGAATTCTGGTCCTCTCATCACAAGTCTCTTTTCAAAGAAAGAGAATCACAACGAGATTCCCTATGTGTGTCTCCAGCAACACCAGCAACAAAATAGTCCTCAAGATTTTCATACTCAGAACTATGGTCCCCTCTATAATGTCTCTTGAATCTGCACATCTGAATTATAAATTCTTAGTTAAAGGTATGGTGCTTCAAAGCCTACTTGTTAGAATGCTGAAACTTAAGTCCTGAGACATGGCTTCAATGAAGATAAACATGTCCAAATTTTGAGTTTCTCTATCAGAAATTCATATTCTTCTGACAAAATTTTCATTTTCTACTGCAAATTGAGGTGTGGAAGAGTCTCATGTGAAAGGAGATTTATGTTAAATATATTCATATTCAACTTGGTATGGCTTGATGTTTTTAAAATATACTTGAGCCTTGTGCCTTTTGGAGCTATTAAGATTGTGGTATCTTCTTCATGTTTTAAGGTTTTTATGATTCATGGTGGGACCATCATGAGTCATTGAGAGGGGTTTAATTTTTTACCTCCCACCATCTAAACAAAATATTGAGTGAATAATTCTGTCTGGATTGAAAAGTTTAAAGGAGGGAAGAGATTTAATTTAATGTATATTCTGTCTTTTCAAAATCAGACTCCTTATTTTATTCTTTTCAATTCAGTAATAACATTTTTTTAAAAAAAAAATACATGTTGATTATATAATAATCATTAACTTAGTTTTAGCTATTGAATAAGTCCAACTTGTCTGATATTCTTTTTTAGCTTCTCCTCTGTTTCTATTTGGTTTCTCCCCAGCTTCCTTCTGTCTTTATTTTTTTTTCTTTTTAAAAAAATTCCTGATCTCCTTTTGACAATACAGCAGAGAAGCTTCACACCAATTGAATTCTCTCTTAAATTAACATGAAAGGCCGTATTTACCACTAAAAGCACCAATAAACAACACATAATATCTTATTAACTCCATTCTATGTAATTTCAATCTCAATGCTCTGGTATAAAAATTCCAAAATGCAATTTGTGTTGTGCAATATTTGATCACATATTGTGAGTTTTTAACTTGAGTATGAAGTATGAATTAAACCAGAGTCGTTATTGGCCAGCCAGAGACTAAATGAGTCAATCGACTATTCGATTTGTGTCACACGGATGGAAAATATAGTGGTAAGCCAAATGGGAAAAAAAATAATTAAATCAAGAATACAAAAAAAGTTATCATAAGGGATAAATTCACCCTTGTAATACAAAGAAACTTTCTCTCCTTTTGTTTTTTGTTTTCACAATATAAACACTTAAAGCAATCCCCTTTAATCTGCTTTAAGAATTATGATACAACAAGGTTCTATAAGAAATTACATCTACAAAGAGTAATGCATCCCTAGAAAGACAATTGAGTCAACTTTGAGAGAGCTCTTCCTGTCTCTCTGCAAAAGGGACACCGAACCTTTCATCTCAAGGACAATAAATCAAACACCTTTCAGACACAAATCTTCACCTGGACTTCTTAATTACCACCACCATCTTCAAGCCAATTCCTGCTTCAGTGTGGGCGCACACGCGCACACACATGTATGTATATGGATGTGCGTATATGTACTAAAAGAATAATGAATATATCAATCGTCAAGTGATTTTAATCTAGCTCTGTCCTCTCCCTGCTTGTTCCACATCAACAGAACCAGGACTTCGAGGACTGAACCTCATGCTTAACATCCTCTTGAATGATTGGAGTCTAGAAGTCATTGGTGACTTCAAATCATCTTCAGCACACCTGCTCGTTGAAGGAAAAGATGATGGATTCACCTCTCTTGGTATGTCAATCACCAACATTCCATTACGTCTATTGTTATTGTTACTGCTGCTGCAACTATCTGCTGCTGCTGCTGTTGATGCTGATGATGAGGAGGAGGAGGAAGAAGGTGCCTGAACAGAAGGACCTGCGCCAATAGAGTTTACTTGGGTCTCATTTCCCCAAATCAACACATTTGTGGGGAAATTTGAAGGCTCTAAATTCGCCTCGCTCATAGCATCTGAACTTTCTGAGTCTGATGAATCACTGTAATTGTCTGAGATATTTTGTCGAACACCTGGGCTGTGATTGGATTCAGAGGACTCAGAAGCGACCAGGTTCCTGCAAATTGGACAAGTAGAATGGGATTGAAACCACATATCAATGCATTCTACGTGAAATCCATGATTGCATTTAGGTAATATCCTTGCTTTTTCTCCATCAGCAAGCTCGCTGAGACAAACTGCACATTCCAAACCATCTTTGAAATCCTCTGGTCGGTATACCAATACAGGTAAGGATCTAAGGACTTGAGGTTCAAGTCCACGTCTCTGAACGCCGTAGACAGCGGCGTCTTGTCCTTGTGCGAAGACAAAGCGACGGCGGCGACGGCGGCCGCTGTGGGAGTGGGTGGTGCTATTGCTTTGTTCAACGGTCCACCAGAACCATTTGGCGTAGAGATGGAGGAAACAGACGATGACAATCACGAAAAAGAGGAATATTATAGCTATGACCATGATCTTTCCGGTTACTTCCAACCCCGGAGAGTCACTGGAAGTGCCATCGGTTCCTGTCCAGCCACCCATGGATCCAGAAACAAGCGCAGAAATTCAAAACCCAGATTATACCTCACTCTGAAACCAAAGAACACTGGAGAAGAAAGAAATCCAGAAAGGGTTAAATGGAAGAGAAGAGAAGAGAAAGAAGGTATATAAATAAATGGAGTGAGGGATTGGGAAGTCAATGAGCTTTTGAGGAAATGATGAGAGAAGAGAAGAGGAAATTGGATTTGAAGTTGAAGTTTGAATGGAGAGAAAAGTAGAGGATGATATAAGTGAGACAATTGCGTGAGAGAAAATGAAAAGGAAGAAGCGAAGAACCTTCACATTGGATTGACTGCAGACTCTTGACTTCGAACAAGTTGACGACGACGCATACGTAATTTGAATTAACTATAAACCAAGAAAATAAATAGTGGAAATGCCTACTAGAAACCGTTTGACAAATTCAAACGCGCCTTGAGTCAATTCTGGGAAACACAGATATAAATATATATATATATATATATGAAAAATTGGGTGACAAAAAAAAAGAAATAGAGGGAAAATTCTAAACTAGTCCTTGGCTTCTAAGTAGAAGATATGATTGACTTTATATAGAGAGATTAAAATAAGTTATTTAACTCTATGATATGATATATAATATTAGATTATATATTAGTTTATGAGTAATGTAAATTAGTTTAGAGAAAAATGATGAGTATAAATGCTTTAAAATAAATTAGTTTGTGGTATTTAGCTTTCATATATGAGTTTATAAGACATGTTTAGAGAGGTGATTTCCATCATAAATAGTATAAAACATAGCTTTCATGTTTGTTATTCTTTTTTCTTTATCTAACCAAAGCAATGTTCTCTTAATAATAATAAAAGAGAAGATGAAATGATGGAATTAAAAAAATTAAAATCAATTATTCAAAAAATATACCACTATATCATAGTATTTATTAACTTTCTTAATATAATTAAATTAGGTAAGTATTTTATACTTCCTCAAGTCTTAATTATAATGTTGAGTTGACCTATTTTTAGAGAAGTTAAGGAAGCAAAGTAAATAACTTAATCATATCATATGTTGCATTTTATTATACTCCATCTGATCTTAATTATAAGGGCCCGTTGACTTTTTTTAGAGAATCCTAAGAAAATCATAAAAAATGTAATTACATTATTTAATCATATCATATATTGTGTTTTATTACATTATATATTAGTTCATAGGTCAAACAACATAATTTAAAGAAAAACGACAAATTTTAGTATCTTAAAGCAATATAATTAGCTTTTTTAGAATTTTCTTATAATTCTCTTAAAAAGTTAATGGGCTCTTATAATTAGGACTGAATTGAGTATTATATATTAGTTCATAAGTCAAATAAAATATTTTAAAGAAAAATGATAAATTTTGATATTTTAAAGTAATATAATTAATTTTATTAGGAATTCTCTAAAAAAATTAATAGGCTCTTATAATTAGAATTTAAGAGAATATTAAGAATTGGAGTGAGGGACTCTCCGTAAAATTTTCATATCAATAAAATGATCCAAATCCAAGACTTTTCAGAATCCTTGCTTTTTTTTTTTTTTTTATGGTGGACTTTTAGTCCACGAAACCACCGAGTTCGTAATTTGAGCTCCCGGATCTGGTAAGCCCGCGAATCAACTAGTCCAGATGCCCCAATCGAATAGGCCGAAATGTAACCACCTCTTTAAAGTGCCCCAGAGAGAAAGCTCCTAACAGAAATTCTTTACATCTTCTATTCTTTGGAATCATGAACATATGAGTGTGACGTAGATGCTTACCATCTGCGCCAACTCCTGTCGTTCATCTTCTTGCTTATTACTCCGTATTAGACTAACATTCTTTTACAAAATTAAATATTCTAAGAGTTAATTAATAATTTAATCTCATTAATAATTTTAATTTACATATATACGTTAGTTGTAAATGTGATCTTTCCATAACGACATGACTGAGATCATGTTAACTAACGGAAGCTAATGTAAATAAGAGATAGATCGCTTTTTGTTGTCCGACGTGGCGTGCAACGACATACAGATTACTGCTTTTGTAAGCATATAACAAAACTAATAGAAAAGTTAATTAGGAGTTTTATTGTAAAGTTTTAGAGATTAAAAGAATTATCTATACATAACCCAAAGTTTAGAAATTTATTTACAAGTTGTCCAAAATAAATAATAGCTCAAATTTTGGTGAACTAAAATTCATCTAATCTAATGATGCCCTTGACCGGAAAAAAAGAAAAAAGAAAAAAAGACGGATCTAATTAATTAATTAATGTCAAAATAGAAGCGCCTGTTCATTGGCCACTCGTCCACGCCCACCTCTATGGACTACTTGCAACTGCCTCATTAATTAATTATAGATATTTTTATTAAAATTAAAATATTTTAATTTTACCTATTCCATGTTTTTTTAAAAAAATATTTAGTCAAAGTATATTTTATTGAATTTTAATTTATGAAAATAATTTATTTGAAGGAGAAAACGGAAGTTTTTAACTGATTAAAATGATTCTGTATGATTAGCTCATAATGTAAAATAGAGGCTGCTAGGTTGTGGGATAATGCAACTTGTTGTATCTTTCTTCGGGGACACAGCCACCAGCTTCAAATTTAAGCTCTGAAAATGACTGATGCATTCAACAACAACAACGGAATAGTATATAAAAGATTCAAATGAAAATGTGACATGCTCCATATATGAAGTCAATATTAAAATAAAACCATCTAAATATTAATATCTAGACGTGCAAAGTTTGAATTAGAATTGTTGTTTGTATATGTTGGCAATATTTGGAATCTTTTGAATAACATCTTCCCTTGACTGGATGCTCAAAAAATGTAGACATGCAAGCCAAGCCAAGTCAACTAGATGCTGCTTAAATTTTTACATAAATAAAAGATAAAAAGTATAATTAAATTCTCTTAACTTCTTATGCGTTAACTCAAGATAAAAATTGAATATTTAACTACTAAATTATGCTTATAACCATCTTGTTAAGTTGACTAGCGTTTTGTACGTGTTCATTGATTCCAAACTCCAAACTCCAAAAAAGTTACTTCACTTACCCAAAAAGAACAAAAAAAATGGTGCCTAAATTACTGATAAGTGATAAGTATTGCAAGCATGATCAATTCACATATGAAGGCAAAATAATAATAATAATAATAATAATAATAATAATAATAATAATAATAATAATAATAATAATAATAATAATAATAATAATACACAACTCTCTATACTTTTACCTCATTTTTACTTAAGTTTTTACATTTTAATGGGTTGTAATATATAGTTTCCTCAATTATACTACTACAGGTATTATACTCCTAGTTTGTTAATTTGTAAGAGAAACAACATTAGTACGTTTCATCACTTGGCATGAAACATGTGAGTCAAATTTCACCAATATATATAAATTAAATCTAAATAAAATCAAGTTCAATCAGATCATAAGTTATATATAGCGATTGTGAAATGAGAGACGGTTATGAGTTTAATACCTTTTATTTTTATGTTGATAGTAAATAAATTTTAGGAAAAATGACACTTAAATACCACTTGAATTTCCAAAACCCCAAAATGTCTGTTAGTATTTTTAAAAAAACACCAAGGTACCATGGACCAAATTGGATTTTTTTTATTTTTCTGAAGTAAAAAGTGGTACGAAAACTAGCGAATTTTATTACTCTTATGGATAATCTCATTACTCTTATAACAAAAAATCCCCTCTCTCCTTTGTTTTCCAAAGTTGGTGAAGTGAAAAATGCTTCGAAAACTGACAAATTCTAATACTCTTATGGGTAATTTTATTACTCTTATAACGAAAATCCTCTCTCTCTTCTATCATGGGCATATTTCTCTCTCCTCTATCACTATGCGTCAATGTCAGTGTCAGATAAATAGTGACAGAAGGAGAGAGAAAAACAGATATCAGAAAATTGTAATGAATTCCATTACTCTTATGGGTAATCTCATTACTCTTATAGCGAAAATCATGTTACTGTTCATATCCAAAATTTAAAAAGTCAGATTCCTCTCTTAGGTTTTTGATATTCTAACAAACCTTTTGGGGTTTTGGAAATTCAAGTGTGGTATTTAAATGAGATTTTCCCTAAATTTTAGTATTCCATCCTTTTATTTTTAACATATAATGTCATGGGAATGTGCCTATAATATATTGAGGTGAGGACCCAATAGAAAAGGGGAAAAAAAACTGTTGACTAATTAAGTTTCTCTCAAACACACTAATCTTGTGGAGAGGAGTTCACTAAACAAGATGGGAGTGATTAGTAAGTTAACTGCATAAAAAAGAAATCAAAGAATATATATGGGTGGGTGAATTTGTTATATATATATACAAAACAAATAGACATGAACTGAGAGAGAGCCTCAGTAAATAATAATGAACAAATCAAAGTGGAAATTGTGAGGGATCCTTAATTAGGTGTGGTAGGAAAAAATGAGGAATACCCTGAGAAGGAGAAGTGAGGAAGGCTGTTAATTAACTTGTGATAATAACGAATTAGCAAAGAAGGATCATTATTATGAGTGATAATGATGTATCTGCAGAGAGGACACGTGGGATGGTTCTTAAGCCACAGAGCGATACAATCAGAATGGAACCTGTGGTTGCATACTGGTAAGCATCTAATCTTATCTCCACCATTATTATTCACTTCGCTCAAACACACTGCACAGTAGTAATTATTATATTCACTTTCATCAGAAGTTGCAGAAGAAGAATGATAACGATGAAGAAGAAGAAGAAGAAGGCGTTTGATGAGTAAGAAGAAGACGGACATGGCGGCTGCTGCTAGTAAGAAGACGAAGACCACGTCGTTGAACATGTTTTTAACTGTGTTCTCTGTTTTTAATGTGCAGGATATATATATATATATATATATATATATATGTATATTTATATGTTTCGATCTGATGAGAAAGTTTTTATATATGTAGAGATAGATAACTAACTTACTAGGCTTGCAAGTTTGAACTGGTTTTATTCTTTCTTGGAAGCATCCATCTTTTTAACTTACTTTGAGGCTTTCTTAATTAGTTTGTGGAGCCAACACTTGAGCGAGTTCGAGTTCATTGTTACGTGCACAACAGGTAAATTAAATAATCAGCTAGAGTTGAGTGTAGCGAAAGGAGATATATACTTCTTAAAATGTGGTAAATTAAGGTTTAAATTTATATAAGAGAATGTGTCTGTATTTAGTTTTTAACAATAACTCTAATAGAATCAAAACTCTATTAGGAACATACATGTGTTTTAGCCAAAAAAAAAAAGTAATTAAATTAAATAAGTATGGTTTCATAAAATTAAAAATGATTATGAGTAACTTTCCACATGCATCAATTACATAACTACTACCTTCAGTTATAAATATAAGACTCAATTGATATTTTTAGAGGATCATATGAAAATTAATTATATTACTTTAAAATATTTAATTTTTTTCTTTAAATTAGTTTGTTTGACTTTTAAACTAATATAATAAAACGATATAATACTGTTGATACGATTAAGTAACTTAATTACCTTATTTAATCTTTTCAAAAAAAGTTAGTTGGTTCTTGTATTTAGAACCTAAGGAAGTATTGCCTTAAGAAAAATACATGTATATTTATTTAATTCCAATAATTGGTATTATGTAATACTTTCTTTAGTCTTAATTATAAGATTCAGTTGACCATTTCTGGAGATTCTTAAGAAAGGTAAATACATTACTTAATCATATTATATATTATATTTTATTATATTATCTATTAGTTTATAAGTCAAACAATATAGTTTAAACACAAAAATAAATTTTAATGTTTTAAAGTAATATAATTAATTTTATTAGGATTCTGAAAAAAAAAAAAAGGATGGAGGGGTTTTAAGAGTATATATAGAGCAGAATTATTGAAAGAAAAGTAAATGAATCAAGTGAGAATCAAAAGTGGATATATATTAAAAGCAAGTTGTTGATAGAGAATTGAAGAGTGTTAGGTAAAATGGTTTGGGACTCTTCCTATTTTCAAAGCAAAGACTCTTCCGATCCCTCCGGGTCAGTCTTGGTCTTATTTATTTAATTATTTATTTATTTATTCAAAAAATGTAGTCTTCGTCTTTGTCTTACATATGTAGGAGTAATTATTTTACATACATATCACAGGCAACTCTATCCCCAAATTTCAACGGCAAGTTCTTTTTTCTCACTTCTCATTTCTTGGCCTCCACGTTGCCTACACTTTTAAGCAACTTATGTTTAATAATAATATTATTACTCCATTTTTGTTATTATTAGGATTAAGGTTTCTTCCAACTCTGCATTTTTATTGTATCTATTTAACGTTATATGTGAAATTCAGACAGAAAGTAAAGACAATGAAATTTACAAATTTCTCAGTATGTGGGTAAGGACAAAGGATTTTATAAACTTACAAGTACTTTACAAGTAACAACTCATAGAAAACTTGCAAGAAATTTATTAGGAGAGGTAAAATTAAAATAAACCTATATATAAAATCCTGATATATATTTTTTTGATGAAATATCAAATACTGATAATTAATGATGTATGTATGTATGTATGAAACCAGGAAATTCGTGCTATTATATTCAAACTTATTTTTCCTAACCCACGCATGTGTAAAACAATGGAATTTCGTTGTCTTTACTTTCTAACTGAATTATACTTACACGTAAGTGATGATTATCTTACTTTCTCACCATTTGACATTCGTTGTCTTTATATTTTAAATTTACTTTTGGGTCAATGAAGATTTTTTTTTTTGTTGGAACAAATATTTAAAATGGATATAGCATGAGTAGTTCTTTGGGATGGCAACTGGACACCTAGTAACAATTACTTACACAAATTGAGATTCCGGTGCACTTATTTTTACACTGTAAATCATGATTAAAAAAGAGATAAGCTCTATTTTTACTTTAGAAGTAACTACTAATGAGTGTTGGGTGTTCAGAATTTTTTTTAGAAGCAATTTTTCACTAAAAGTAATTAAATTGGAGCAATTTTGCCTTACAGTTAACTTGACCAAATTTAACTGTTATATTTTTTTGAAAATAATAAGTGGGTGTGTCATAAAGAACAAGTCCCACATTGTTTGGGATTGTGAGGTCCAATTAATGAGTGATATTGGACTATTAAATAAACTAAGATGGGGAGTGAACTCGCACAATGTTGAGCCACAAGGAAATTCAGTAATTTCCCCTAAGTGCGAGTTAGAAGTGGAATGGGTATATTTATGATAGGCCTCTGGAAAAATTCAAATTCACTAAAAAATGTATAACTAATTTAATGAATACATTTTAATGCTTTTAATGCTTAATTTTATTATGAAAATGGCGTTGGGATTTTATTATGTTGGATGTCAGATTTATAATAAAATTTTTAATTCTTTTTAATACCATTGCAAGTGTCTCATGCTCGACCAATATGGGTGTCATAAAAAAGTGTACAATTACTCTTACAGTTATGCAGATTTGTTAGTTTCTCATGGCTTTTTATCACAGGTTTTAATTGGCTTAATGCTACCAACGGATATAACGTGTACAATCAAAAATATCAACGTCCAACAAACGTTCCAAAAGGCATTAATATGGTCCAACGCCCAAAAATTCACAAGCCTGTATAAAGAGCCAAAATTAGAGGTTCTAAGAACACACTTAGCTCTTGAATTATCAATCTCATCTCTTCCTCCTCTAGCATATATTTATACCTACTAAGTTATATTATATTCCGTAGTTATGCTTACCCTATTTTTATAGGAAGGATTCGTTTAATCCTGGGGAGTGCCGCAACTTCTTTTGCCGGTAGTTACGGAATAGCTCATAAGGACAGTGTCCTTGGGCATGACTCAGATCAATTTTTATTTGCAGGTGTTGCTACTGCTAATTGGACTTGCACATAATTAGGAAGAGCTGGAAGGTCCACCAAGTTGCGTGACAATTCAGAAGCTACCACCAACACATTCTACTTAACGAAGATGCCAAATCAATTAAAGGCATACATATAAGTATGACTCAATCTTTTAAGTTTTGGACGGACATGAAGAAGAAATCTAGGTGTCTCAAATTGGTCAATTGTTCCGTCTCTTTTGGGAGTTGTGTTAAACGTCTAGATAAAGAAAAATCTAGATACTTCAATTTAGTGAGACTTGCTAAAGATGGAACTTTAACAAGATTCTAACAGTGGCTTAATCTCAAGGCATATAGATTCTTCAAATTTGAAAGAGACAGAGGTAGGAGAGATTCTTAGGTGAACTTAGTTTGTCACATTATTTATTGTCTAGCCAATCACAATCAAATACTTCAGGATCTTCTTAATCTGATTTAACATATTTAATATATTAGTTGGATGTTTTAAAATTTAAAAGGAAAAAATCTTTTTAAAAGGTCCTTAAGTGTTTGATTGTGATTGGCTAGACCACGAATGATGTGGCAAACCGAATTTACCTAAGAATTTCTCCAGAGGTAGAGCAGT
>JBAGKO010000012.1:19016664-19042963 GCA_037177275.1 Acacia concinna
GGGGGGCTCACTCTAATCCTCTCATATGTGCTGGGGTGGGGGATAAATACTGTCTATTCAAGATCAGAACCATAAGTTGCATATTTAAGAATGGATATTTTACCAAATTATAACACTTGTTTGGGGCCGAATTGATTCCCTATATTTAAAAATGGGAAACAACATGTTGACAGATGTGTTTCCTTCAGTCTTGTATGTAAGTTTGGTTTGCACTTGCTAAAACTTCTGGTTATACTAAATGATATGAGTAAATAACTCTTGTTAAAAATATTCCCATTCAATATCAAAATAAAGTTTTATGACAACAGGCATGTCTGGCTTCTCTTTATCTCATTTTTTCATTTGCCGTTCTCTGTTTGTTCAATGAGATACCACCCTATAGTTAAACCTTACGACCTTGGTTGTCCACATGAACATTCCAAATTTTACTTTTGAAGCTTTAACTTAGTCATCACAGTTTAAATCACGGCCTTGATTCTGCACCAACTTATGTCTATTGTCAATCAGGAATACCGTGAAAGAGTGTGCTCTGCATTGGCAAAGTATCACGGTACTGAAGTTGGAGCCGAGAGGAAATCAAGAAGACCAAGTGATGGTACACATTCCACAAGAAGGGACCCTATAAAGAAAAAAACTACTGATACTACTATTTCTTTGGAAGGTGAATCTAGAATTCTTGATATGATGAGATTGAAAAGAAGCAAATCTCCTGTCTACAAGGATCCTTTGGCAAGTTCTAAGCTTGAGATGATAAAGAATATCCAAGCACAGAGAGCTGTTACAGAAACCAAACAGACTGAAGCCATTGAACGAGCAAGGTAGACTTACTTTTTACTTTTGTTAAATTCTCCTTTTATTGGTTTACAACTTTGGCTCAGCGTTGCGTGCATATCCCATTTTCCATCTTTCTTGGCAATGTCTTCTGGGATGGTTAGCCCAGGTGTTGCAGTCAATATTTACTCTACTTTAAATCAAATGTTATTTCATTCCGTCCTCAGTTCTGTTGCGATAAATATGACTTTAGCTACACAAGCGAAGCCCATTTCTTTTTCTAGGTTAATCACCTATTGTCTTCATGACCATACAGGACGCATTGAACATTGGTTGCTTATGTTTTGTGATTGAAATTAGCTCATTAAATTGCAGCTTTATTTCATTAGTATATAGATAGTATAAATTCGTTTAACTATTTGTGAATTTGCAGATTATTGATCGCTGAAGCTGAAAAGGCAGCTAAAGCACTTGAGGTTGCTGCCACCAAGAGTTCCACTGCCCATGCGTCACTCATAGAAACCAGAAAGCTTATAGCTGAAGCTATTCAATCACTCGAATCCATTGATACACAGCAGATAACTGAGAGTAATGATTCATCCATGGCTTTGAGTCAGGTTGGCGAGGAAAAAGGTATGGCATTTGAAGTTTCAAACCAGTCAGATATGGGCCAAATAAATGGACACAAAACATTATCAACAAGAGATGAGTTCAAAGATATTCACAGATTTTCCTTGCAGAAGTTACCTAATGGTTCCAAAGGCTGCTACGCTTCTCCTCTTAGTTTTGGCAGCCACGTATCAGAAAAGGGTCAGAGTATCCAAGCGCAAACCAATTCCTCTCCAACCATGGAGGGAACTCAGCCCCTTAAAGATGACACACAATCTAGATCACCTACTGTGACTAAAAAGTGGATTCGTGGAAGACTTGTTGTAGTGGAAAAATCTCAGTAAAATTGATAGAGGAATCTTTTATTCAACTTTCAAACATGATATAGCGTAGCATTTTAGTGGTTGCCCCATGCTATATAGAGGTGATAGCTAATTCAATCCTGCAACCACTCTTAATATATAGCCATAGTTTTTGAACTGTCTTGCATAATATTGAACCCATGAATTCAACTCCATATTGGAGTGGTAAGTGCCTCAAAGCATGTTGATTGTCATAATTTTTGAGCCAAGTAGTTAGGATGAACTTGAGGCATTTGATATTATATGTTGATCTGATCCTTGTAACTAGGGTTTAGAGTGAAATCTATTGGTTAATAATCTATTTAAAAAAGTAGTTTTCAATAGGGCAATGACATTTTAGATCCATGTAGTGGATTTCACAGAGTAGAATAAGGTTGTGTTGTTGTTGATCTTTGTAACTATGATGAAACACTGCCAAAATATGTGCTGCTGATGTGTTGTCTACATGCTTAAAGACTTAAAGACGATTAGGTTTGAGACATTAAAGGCTTGCCAAAACAGACAATGAGTTAAATTAAGATGTCATCAACCAACAATTTATTTATTTATTGGCGAGTCATTAACCAACAATTATTAGAATTTTTACTTTTGTTAGAAAGTAAATTATAAGTATATCCTTTGACATATTGTGGAATCACAGAGAGTAGTTACATTGTCTAAAAAAAATTACATCCAACAGTGAATTAAAGTCTTGTGCTTACCTCAATTTTGTTGCCTTAATTATCATATTAGAAAAAATTCATAAAATAAATTAAAGAGAAATATATTATTTTATTTTAAGGTCAAAGTATGAGAGAAGTAATCTATCATGATTGAATCGAAAATTAATTTTTTTGAACTAAACTTGAAAAACTAAGCCATTAATTTACTTGAACATGGAAGAACTATCGTGTAATATTAATATATTGTCATAAACATGGAAGGTGCAACAACACGGTTCATAAAATAATTGGGCCAATCCAACTAAATTAAAAGACACTTGTTGGTAAGTCCAGTGATCGTTGAAATAGGCTGGTGACACGTCATTTTCATTTTTCATTAGCCAACTGATTTCTCTGTGATAGGCTATTTGCTTCTTCACCGGACTTCCTCTCTCTTCGCCAGAAGCCAGTCGTCTCCGTCGCTTCTCAAATCTAATTCATCACCACTACATTGCCACTCTCTCGGTGTCATTTCACTGAGTCACGCTCACCGACACAACGATTCATTGCCATTGTTGTCCGCTAATTCTGGCTTTTCTTCTTGCCTCCAAGTGAGCCACTCAGCTGCCAACGACCCAATCTCGGGCTCTTGGTTTGGCGACCTCTACCATGCCCAAGAGAAATTCAGTTCAGAGGGATTCGTCTTCCGACGATGAAGACGACCGCCACAATCTAATTGAGCAGAACGAAAGGAAGCCCCCTTCTCCCCCCACTACCACCACCTCCACCACATTCCATGTGGAAAATTTCAGCTCTCGCATTCCCCGTTTTAATTTCAATTTCAAGTTCCAGAAGAGGTACTTATTCGCTATTCTCCCTCTCTTCATTATCCTATTCTACTTCACCACCGATCCTCAATCCGTCTTCCCCGCCCACTTCTCCTCTGCCAAGTTCGATTCCCTCGCCGATCAAATGAAAGAATCCGAGTTGCGCGCTTTATATCTCTTGCGTCAACAGCAATTAGGGCTTTCAGGCATTTGGAACCGAACACTTAACAAGTTGTCGTTGTCCTCTGTGAATTCCACGGTTAATTCGAATTCGAGTTCTCAAATGCAGGATGTGAGTCGCTCGCCGGAGTCATTGTTGGAAGATCTTAAATCTGTGTTATTTAAGCAGATTTCTTTGAATAGAGAGATTCAAGAGGTCTTGTTGTCTCCTCATAGGACGGTGGGTTTGGTTGAACCTGAATTTGATTTTGGGAATGATAGTTTGGGTGGTGATGTACGGTATGATAGATGTAGAACTGTGGATCAGAAATTTTCACAAAGAAGAACAATCGAGTGGAAGCCAAAGTCTGATAAGTTTTTGCTGGCTATATGCGTTTCAGGTCAGATGTCCAACCATCTGATTTGCTTAGAGAAGCATATGTTTTTCGCAGCTCTTCTTAATCGGGTTTTGGTTATTCCTAGTCATAGAATTGATTACCAATATGATAGAGTGTTAGATATTGATCACATCAATAAGTGCTTGGGAAGAAAGGTTGTGATCTCCTTCGAAGAATTTTCTAATATCGAGAAGCATCATATGCGCATAAACAAGTTTTTGTGTTACTTTTCACATCCTCAACCTTGTTTTCTTGATGAGGAACGTTTGAAGAAGTTGAAGTCATTAGGTTTGTCATTTACTAAACCTCAACCTATTTGGGACGAGGATACCAGGAAGCCCAAGAAGAGGACGGTTCGAGATGTTCTGTCTAAGTTTGCACATGATGATGATGTAATGGCCATGGGAGATGTTTTCTTTGCTGAAGTGGAACAAGAATGGCTAATGCAACCTGGTGGTCCTATTGCCCACCAATGCAAGACTCTTATTGAGCCCAGCCGACTTATTTTGTTGACTGCTCAGCGATTTATTCAAACATTCCTGGGAAGGAACTTCATTGCGTTGCATTTTCGAAGACACGGCTTTTTGAAATTTTGGTGCGTGCATCGTCACCCCTCCCAAGTACCCACTCCATTTAGATGTGCATGCATGTCTGGAAAGACGACATTATAGATGATAACTTCAGTATGATATATTAATGTAAATTTTGCCCCGCATTGGCATGCTTCCATGAAATGAACTGTCCCGCAAGGTTTTCTTTTTGTATTATATATTCTTGGATTGACTCTGATGATCTGTTTCTATGGTTTCATTAATGTAAATTTTGCCTGCATTGGCATGCTTTCATGAAAAGAATTGTCCCCAAAGGTTTTCTTTTTGTATTATTTTTACTTGGATTGACTCCAATAATCTGTTTCTTTGTTTTCAGTAATATAAAAAAACCAAGTTGCTTTTACCCCATTCCTCAAGCTGCTGATTGTATCTTGCGGGTAGCTGAAAGGGCCAATGCACCCGTTATCTATCTTTCCACGGATGCTGCAGAGAGTGAAACTGGTCTACTTCAGTCTTTAGTCGTACTGAATGGCAAGCCTGTTCCACTTGTTAAACGCCCAGCTCGTAATTCAGCAGAAAAGTGGGATGCTTTGTTATACAGGCATCATATTGACGGGGACTCTCAGGTGAGATGACAATGCTATTTTTACGGGGTTTAAGTTTAAATTACAGGACTGCACAGTATAACCTCTCTCCATCTGCACATTTTAGCTCTTGTGCATGATTTATCTAAAGCTCCTAGACGCCCTTGTATCCTCTGTGGCATGTTTTAGTTCTTGACATCAATGCGTAGTTTTATTATTACTGGCCGTTATTACAGGGATGATGGCAGTGCCCCATGTTACAAAGATTCCTTGTTTTTGTAATTCATTATTTTGTATCCTTACGCGCAGAGCAAATATATTTGTCCTTTCAGGTCAATTTGATAACGAATCTGTGTTCTGTTCATACAAATCGGATGAGTATATTGATATTGCAAGGCCCAACATTGTCAGGATAATTTGAAAGTTTTAAGAGCTTTAATCTATAGGATACTTAACTTTTTTACTTTCGGTTGTGCTGTGGTTTGTAACACATTTGATATTTGTGATTGGATCTTTCGACTAGAGGTCTAACATAACTGGCTCCGTCTTGTATGATTTATGTGTAAAATCTAAGAAATCATGTAATACCTTATAATTATTTACTTCAATGCTAAGGATAAAATTGTAATAGCAGGTGGCAGTGTTATTGCTGCTATACAATCAATGTATTCTCCACTAAAATTGTCTAGTTCTTTTTTCATTTTGTCATTTGGTTGTGGAGGAGCAGCCTCTTATAGTCCATGATAGATTGTTGACGACTACTGGTTGACTTCTGCCTAAAATATTGGTTTATGTAAAATAAAGAAAATTTATTATCATCATAATTACGGAAGTTGTTTACCTGCTCCTTCATCCATCCCACTTTATTGTCTGAATGATCCATGAAGTGCTAATATTAACTTCTTTGAATTGTTGATTTCAGTGATTTTAGAAAATCCGAGGGTTCTAGTCTTCTAGAGCTTTACTTTCCCTTTTTTGCCGTTCCATCATTTGAGGAATGATAAAATGGAATTAGACGATTGAGAACCTTGTTGGCATATCATGTGTGCTAATTACTTTAGAAACAATAAGCTTATTGAATTCTCATTGTTAGTTACCTCTAAGGATTTTTTTTCCTCTGCTGACTATTTTATAAATATTTTGTTGCTGAAGGTGGAAGCAATGTTGGACAAGACTATATGTGCTTTGTCTAGTGTGTTCATTGGAGCCTCTGGTTCCACTTTCACCGAAGACATCTTGAGACTTAGAAAGGATTGGGGATCAGCATCTTTATGTGATGAGTACCTATGCCAAGGTGAGGAACCTAATATTGTGGCTGAAGTAGAATGAAGACACCGCGGGATTATACGACTTTTGTGTAATTATGACAACCCAGTACTTGCCCTAACCTAGGTTTCATTGTCTTTTGTCAATGTGTATTTGTCATGTATGATATGAATAATGTAAAATGAGTGATCTGGATAATAAGTGTTGCTTCTTACATGTATTCTTTGACCCCCAATGAGTAGTGCTCAGCTGCTCATCGTGTACGCATAAAATTTTAACTTGGGCCTATAAATTATTCGGTTCTTTAACATCCCATTTCTGCTTTCTTGTTTTTTTTTTAAATGGAACCTGTTGGTACGGGCTGAGGAGCTTCAACTGAATTGATTGGCCAATTAGAAAGGGAATTTCCAAAGACATCTTGTGTGTTTAAATAAAACAGCACGGGTCTAGTTTTCAATCTCTGTTTTCTGTTTCAATAATTATTTTCTTTTATTTAATTGTAAGTTAATTTATAAAAATGGTAAAATATGGTTTGCTCCCTTTTACTTTCCTCATTGTCGTTTTCATAATTTCTTCTCTTCAATACACGAAAGAGAGAATATTAATTGACTTGGTTTAGTGATGACAAACGAGGTTTTTGTTCACTTTGGCATTTGAAAGGTTGGGGAAAAAAAGGTTGGAAATTGTTATTTATATCTCGAACTTTTTGTTGGTTTCTTTTTTCTTTTTTTTTTTAAATCAATAATCAATAATTTCGGCATCATACTATTATCTAAATTTTCAATTTGGTCTCTAAAATTCTATGTTTAATATTTTAGTTCTTCGATTGTTTAACTTTACATGGCATGAATTTGGCCTCCCCATACATTGTTTAAATCGATCATGAAAATATGTTATACATGACATGAATTTTCTGAAACTAAGCCAAGCAACTTTGCCCATAAAAGTGGCTAAGTAATGCTTATGGACACTATAAACCATGCTACGAGCCTAAGACAGAAGACACAGAGGCACAACTCCATTTCGTTAAAAATAAAATTATATATTAACAAGATTGCCAGCACTACTAAACATCATTATACATGTTAACGAGGGCAACAATGTGTTTTAGACTCAGTTTAAAAAAAACGATAAAGGATAAACAACATATAAAATCAAGTTTATAAACTTGGGCCTAAATAACATAAACAACATATTGAAACAAATGACTCTATTGTGAATTCAATCTTACTTGTAACTTCATGTTTTTGATGACTACATGTTTAATAAAAACGAAGCTCGGTGAAGAGTGCTAAATAAATTTAGGCACTTACAGACAATATTGAAGCAAGAAACAGATTCCAGAATCACAATTACTATAATGCAATGCTTCACTCAAGACAAGAAGGAGATGGTATATGCAAGTAGATTAGCAAGACTGAAAGTTAGGTGAGCATATTCTAAAATTTGATGGAAAGCGTTGTAATTACCTTTAGCTAAAAGAAACTATTTTCCAGTCGCTGCACTTGGAGAGATATCTTAGCTCCAGAGTGCTAAAGTTAACGTTTGAGGGTAATTGACAGCTCACTTTACTTGACATTGGTATCATTTAGTAGGAATGGAGATTTCGCCATGCCCTTAGCTTATAAGAGAGCCCAATCTCCTTCTAAAAATTTATGTATCAAAAAAAAAGAAAGAAAGAAACTGTTTTCCATCTTTTTATAATACTACAAATATATTTCTTCTTCCTCAAGAAACAATATCTATTGAGAGTCTAAGCTCTTGTTTGGTAAAGTCTACAAGCCGGAACAACTGCAAAGAGGCACTAAGACCAACAATTTAGAAAGAAATATAATCCAGAACATCTAGATAACAACACAATTTGACAGCTGCATTTTACACAATGGAATTGTTGTTCTCCTACTATATTATGTTATGAAACATTGGGCTAATAAAGAATATGTGAATAATTGCGACAATGAGAATTATTTATGAAGGTTATATTTTTAAGACATTCACAAGACATTGATCAAACAAACAAATTTGTAACACCTTAAACACATTATCTTCTTTAGGGTTAAGGTACTTAAATAACCTTTAACTTTTATAAAAAGTGCAACAATAACCATAAATATTATAAAAGAGAGCAAAAGTGATCACAACATTAGTATCTACTAATGGCCATTAATATGAACTTTTTAAGGAAAAATTAAGGTACTAAAATAGCCATTAATTTATACTAAAAGTTTAAAAGTAATCATAATTTTTTTAGATGCAAAAGTAACTAAAAACGATTTTTTTACATTAATTCATTTTTTTTGTTGTTGCTAACATAAGTGGGAGTCCAATTAGATTTTAATTATGAGATGTTTAAGGGTGATGAATATTTTCACTATCTTTCCATTTGCATATTCAATCTTCTATTGCCTCTTAGTTTTCTTTTCATATATAATTCCCTAGAAATTAGAATCTTCTTGTTATATTATTGCTTCAACATTTGTGATGACTTACGTTGAGGATTTTAAGTTTTAAAATTGGGGTGATAAGTGTTTTTTTGCTTCATTGTTCTTGCCAGAATTAAAAAACATGACCTATTGAATATTAATTTATAAGTTTTTATGTGACTTTTTCAATTTAATTCCCAAATTAATATAACACTCATAATACAAAAGTTAAAAAAAAAACTTACACATTAATGTTCTAGAAGTCACATTTTAGTTATCTTTATATAAAAAAAAAGATTACTTTTATACTTTAAATATAAGTTAATAGCTATTTAAAAAATTTAACCTTTCATTAAAATGTTTATATTAATGTTTGTTAACAGAGGTCAACGTTATAGTCACTTTTATTCTTTTTTATAATGTTTATAGTTATTTTTATTTTTTTAAAAAATAATTTATGATTACTGTTGCACTTTAAAAAAAAAAGTTAAAAGTTATTTAAGTATTTTAAATTTTTTTTAACCACACACAACCCAAAAAGGGATCAAAACATAAACACACAATCCCACGCCAACAAAAGCATGCAATATAATATACTTATCAGAAAAATTGGCAACTGAGAAATAATTCTTGGCTCTCCCTTATAACTAATTGCAAGCTGCTAAAATAAATAAATTAAAGAAATAAAAGGACACTCCCATTAACCTTCATGGAATATGGTAAACAAGCTCAGTGAAAAAAAGATATTTGGACAACGTAAGATTTATATATAATGTACAAATTCTAATAAGTTACACTATTTATGAATTATAAATAGTTTGTATGGATACCCTCACTGTTGGTGTGGCAAGCAAAAATGAAATATACCTAAACTATCCCCAAAAAAAAAAATACTGTTTTTCATAATGTTTCACTTAATTTTTAATTTAGTTCTTTTAATATATACTTCTAATCAAATCTTTATGGTCTGAATAATCTGAAGCTATTTGATCAAAAAAGAATAATCTGAAGCTAAAAAAATCCTCCTCAACTCAACGCGTGAGGGGTGATGGGAGATCACACAGGTTCGGTAATTTTTAAAAACAAGCAGACGAATATAACAACAGAAAATATGCCCCAAATTATATCATACTGCTTCTACAAGGATTTGGTATGGGTCTTACACCATTCAGGATACGACACTTCAAATGACCCCGAATATTTCCACGTGGCGTTACTAAATTGGTCAAAAAACTGTTATCTACTGGACTACGCTGCACTCTCCCACATGGGATCATTTAGAAGCGGCAACACGTCGGGCGTTGGCGGATCGCAATGATTACTCTGCTCTCTGGCGCGCGCTCTCTCTCTTCAGTGCAGTGTAATGCTTTTTTCACCGGGCTCCATTTTTCTGCACCATAACAAATTTGCATTTGCTCCCCATTTTCTTGCTTTTCTTCTCTGGGAACAAACATCAGAGAGAGCAGGAAAAAGAAGCTGCTTTGACGGTTCAGATTCAGCAATAAGGTATCTTGTACTCATTTGAAAGTTGTGTGAAAGTAATTTCTGGTGCTCTGTTTTCCCGTTCGCATTGATCGGATACTAAATGCTGCGCTGTTGATCTGCAGTTCATGGAGCAAATGGACGAAGATGCCGCTAAAGTTACGGTCTCTCTGATCTTTATTTAATAGAATAGAATGCTTGTTTTTTTGGCTACGTGTATATGTAGTCAGTGTAATTTCACATGTTCTTCGTCGCGTGTTCATTTGACAGTTTTGATGAACCTCCAATTTAGAAATCACTTTCATTCGGTTTGATTGTCTTCTGTAGCCATATTCGTATTAATACTGATATGTTGAAGCGCACTATTTTTACTGATGTTTAAGACAGTTGATCATATTATGGAAAAAGGGAAACAGTTGTTTGAATGAAATTATATGGGATACTTGACAAATATAGATTTACAGGAAAGATTGTACTTGAATGAGAAGGATCAAGGTGATGTCGACGGCACACAGAGCCCGTGTTCGGACAAACATATATCTCTGTCTCCTCTTACTTCAGTACCAATCTGTACACAAGGTAGAAGCAACATCATCCATCCTCCTCTTTTTATACTTAGTCAACTTATGGTAGTCTTTGATCCGCACTTTGCTTGCTCTTTCATCCTTTGATAACATAAATGTTGATTCTATTATTGTCCTTTATATTAACCGATTGTCACTTTGTATAACTAAGGGGCTTGTGAGCATTTAATAGTAGGCCAATTTTATGAAATTGATCATTCCAAGCTTCCATATAAATGCCCAGATCATTTAAAGTTTGTCCGTATTGTTATGGTATGATTTCTAGCCTCGTCACCTTTCTCTGTAATATGTTCTACAGTATAAAAATAAGACCTTGATGTCGTTTGCTTTTCTTGACGAGTGAATTCAGCTCAGCGATATGAGAGAGCTTCAAGTGTCAGTTAGGTACCCAAGCATGTATTCTCTTCGCATGCAGTTCAAGGATACAGACTATAGAAAACCAGACAAAAGGAAGATCCCTAAACTTGATGAGAAGTATGCAATGGAATCAGGATTTGCTAGTAATGCGCTATACAGGAGAGTATCGACAGAGGAGTTAGCGGAAAGAGGAAACACATGGAATTTCTGGATTACAACATCCGAAGAAAATCAAACGAGTGAAAGCCCATTGTTCATTAGTGAGGAACTGGATCCCGTTTCCAAGAAGGGTTCGTGTTGGTCCCAGCTCAAGTATTCTGGGATGATGCAGTGGGGTAAACGTCGATCAGTTAGATTCTTAGGGCAGCATAAGAAGAATGATTCACAGTCTTTATCAGGATCTGTGAAAGACACTGTGTTAGATGTAAATGAACAAAATGAGAGAGGGCAAATGACTGATAGAAAGAGAAAGAAATGTGAAGAAAAGGAGCTTACAAAGGAGGTGTCAGATGAAATCAGGACGACTCGTAAAAGTAACAGAAATCAAAATGAACGTAGTGAGGTTCAAAGATTGAAGAAAGCACAGCATGTCAAGCAGAATCAACTTATAGTATACAACAAAAAGAAGCATAAAATTTCAATTGACAGATGGTCTGCCGAGAGGTAAGAAATATCACATTATATTTAGCGTATAAAAGCATTCCAAAAATGTCAAATAATAATAATAATCATTTTGTAAGCTTAAATAGTGATTGATCATTCTGAATTCTCTGCAATTAGACGTTGTTGCAATCTATAATGGTGCCTTGTGTATTTGAAGGTATAAGTTAGCAGAGGAGAACATGCTAAAGGTGATGAAAGCTAAAGGAGCGGTTTTTGGAAAACCAATATTGAGGCCAGCCTTGAGATTAGAGGCTCGAAAACTGATAGGTGATACAGGTTTACTAGATCATCTGCTAAAGCACATGGCTGGAAAAGTGGCTCCTGGTGGAACAGAGAGATTTCGACGGAGACACAATGCCGAGGGAGCCATGGAATATTGGTTAGAGAGTGCTGATTTGATTAAAATCAGACAGGAGGCAGGGGTTCAAGATCCCTACTGGACTCCGCCCCCTGGATGGAAACTTGGGGACAACCCTTCACAAGATCCCATTTGTGCTAGAGAACTTCGAGATATAAAAGAAGAAATGTTTAAATTAAAATTGTAAGCCCTATTTCTTAACAATATTTATCATTCCATGTTGATAGTAGTAAGAGTGCATAGTTATTTTTTCCATCTTTTGAAGATATACTTAAGATCAACTTTATTTGCATGTATTACTCAAATATTGTCATACCATCTTCTTTGTGTTACAAATAGTGAAATACAGCAATTGGCATCCAAGAAGAGGGAGGAAGAATTGGCTATTGTGACTACAATGAATTCTTGTTTGTCAAATAATATCAATTTGGAAAAAGGTGGTTTCTTGGTTACAATGCAGGTATCATCTATTAAGTTATCTATAAAGCTTGTTGATGTGCTTAAGTTTAAAATGTAAAGTTCGTACGACTTGTTGAACCCTATTATAATTATAATTATAAGTTTTCATATAATCATTCTATTGCAGGAGGCTTATATAGAGTTGGTGAATAAAAAATTTAAAATTGAGGAACAACTAAGTGATATTTCTATGGCTTTAAGCGATATGAAGGTAATTATATTATTGCTCCTTGAAATTTAGTTTGCTTTTAATTTTCTTGAAACTCCAGATAACATTATATTGAGCAAGTTTTGAGTCCTAATACAAGTTAAATTCCTTAAGTGTAGTCTCTATATATTTTCAGTTTTTTTAAAAAAATATGTAGTCTCGCTATATATATGGATATTTGTGTAGTAGATAAATGGACTCGGATGAAGCTTAGTAAAATTCTACACCATTATCGGACAATAAAAAGGCCTAGTTACTTTCTCGGGATGAAAATCAATGTATAATTCTATGGAGGTCTCTTTTTGTGTTTTTTTTTTTGGGGGGTGGGGGGGGGGGGGGGGTTGTAATTGGTTCACGTTGCTTATCATGGATAGAATTGGCCACATATGGTTCACAAAAAGTTCCCTCCCTCCCTCCCTCTCTCGCTGAGTGTGTGTTAACATGTTTTAATTTTACTCGTGTTTTATCATCATGATAAAATTATTTACTTTCTAGTCATTTAGTCTTACAGAGATTAATGAACATGATGCAGGAACAGATGGAGATGTTAAAATCAAGAGAAGAGCCAACATCTGAATCAGTAATACCTCCAACATCATTGCAAACGCCAACGAAAGAATTAGTTGCAGTGGAAAACTGGGGAGAGACCAAAGAGCAAGAAGGACGTAAAAACAGTGAAATGAAGGCAATAGGTGAAGTAGAGAGATCAAATGAGAACAGGGCCGCAAAAATTGAAAGGCTGAGAAGTGGATTTCAAATTTGTAAGCCTCAGGGAACCTTCATGTGGCCAAAGATGGCCATCGTGTGTCCACAAGATGTGGTCCAGTTTGATGACCATATTGGGGTCCCAACCCCATCATCTGTTTCCTCTTCTTCCTTCCCTGAGCCACCTCCATGGTCAAAGCCATCCTCCTTTTTTAAGCCACTTGCCGAGAAGCGCCCTATCAGCACTGCCACTTTAAACCATGTTACCACGTCTGCTCCACCTCCTATTCTTTCACCTCCACCATTGGGAACCCCAACTTCCCAAAAAACTGCCTCCCACAGTCCCCCTCCTCTGTTCAACCTCAATGAGGCCCCTTCCAAGTATGACCCTTCCTCCTGTAAGTATTTTATTCTTCCCATCTTAAATTTTGCATTTTGTTTTGCTTCTCTAATTATGCCTTTAATAGGGTGGATTTCTTTTTTCCTGTGGAAGAAAGAAACTATTTGGTTGCTCAAATACTTCATTTTTTATTAGTTGTTATCAATGCATTATTCTAAACATTTACTTATATTGAATTCAACAAGTTAGTTACTTTGCAAGATCAATATGACTGATGGTGATGGTTTTAATTGTTTTCACCCTGAACAGAAGTTGTTCTGTTTGTACAGTGGACCTCAAATTTCTGATGGTCAACATTTGCTTTAATCTTATACATTGATTTTCTGTCCATGTACTTAGATGTTTTCCCATGTGAAAAAGAGTTGCATTTGGTAGATGTGTAATGTGTTAAGTGGATAGGATTAGTAAGAATTTAAAAAATATTCAAAAATTTGTTCCTGTATTCCTACTTTTGACGTGGGGACGGATGTGAGATGCATATTCAGCAATTTTGACCTAAAATATGAATCAATAATGCAAAGTCTGCTGCAATAGGCGAAATATTTTGATTGGTTTTATTTAAACTTGGTGCACCTTGCAGAGTTCTACTACTACAGAAAAGGAGGCTAATGGAAAGAAGAAAAAGGAAATGAAGAACTCGTCATCCTCCATCCTCAAAGAAGAAAAGATGCTGGCATATAGCTATATAAAGAAGATGGCTCCCTTAATTTGCTTCTCCACATAGTATAGAACCCTATTTGGGGTTTCATAAAATATACACCATATCTTTTTGCATAGCATGCAATTTGAATGAGAGGTACAGCAATAGGTTCATCTCTCCTATTTCAAGTAAAAGAGACTAACTATAGGGTTCATATATGCATTTTAATGAAATTTATGATACAAATGATTCGAGTTTTTGTTTCCCTATTTTTCTCCTAATAGAGAAAACAAGACAGAATGATTTGGAGAAAACTAGGGAAATACTACTGCAGTAAGTATGTTTTTTATGTTCAACAGACCCCTTTATGAACCTAATTCTTATAAATTTTACATTGTCATATAGATATATATAGATTGCTTCATTAATACCTCAATTTTGTTAGTATACGCGTGATAAAGTTGAATGAGCTGGTCAAATTTGATATTGATTTGTTTCTATTCAATGGATCGACATGGATAATTTTTTTTTTTTTTAAAACTGTGACAATCACGACAGCTTGCCTTTTATACATTGGTCACACTACTTTTGCTCTAGAAATGTAATATTGTAATCTTTCACAATTAAAAGGTAATAAGATAACATATAATTAACTTTATTAACGAATTTAATAGTAAACGTCGTGAATAGATATTTAATGAGGTTGGGTTTCTATCACTGTCTTCTCATCATCTCATATCCATTAATAGATTATAAAAATAAGTAGTTTAGATTCAATCTTTATAAAATTATTACTATAAATATATATAAATAAGTTTAAACTCTTAAAATCTAATCGATATATTTCACAATTGTAATATAGAAAAATATTATAAATTTCAATTTATAAAATATTATAATAATAATTTTATAAAATATTAAATTTAGACCATCAATTTTATCATCTAAAGGTGAAGATGAAATTATGAGAAAATAATGAGAAAGAGAATTATGAGAGTATTTCTTCATACATGGGATCCAAAATATTTGTGCAATGTAAAGTGAGCTGTAAATGTATAAATATTTTGAATATTTTTTGAATTAGCGGCAATAAAAAACGGGAAAATTTAAAGAAAAAAGATAAAGGAAATAGAAAAATCTCAATTCAGTAAAGTAAAATCGAAAAATTCTAAATCAGTCATTTTATACTTTTTTTTGCGTAATTATGAAAATGCCACTGTATTTTTAACAATACGAGTATCATAATTCACAACACTAGAAGCATTTAGGTACTATGTATTTATGCTGTGAATTGTTTATGTTGAAGTTGTTAATTGAAATACTTTTGTTGTGAATTAGGAAATTCGTATTGTTAAAAATTCAATAGTATTTTTGTAATTACGCAAAAAAGTACAAAAATACTTATTTAGGATTTTTCGATTTCGCTGTATTAAATTAGGATTTCCCTATTTTTTTTGTCTGAATTTTCAGTAAAAAAAATTAACGACCACAGTAGTGGAAAAGAAAAGGTAACGAGCACATTAGCGCCTAATGAGCAAATTAGCGTAAAAAAAATACACTTAAAGATCACGTTAACGAATTTCCCGATAAACTTTAAAAAAGAAAAAAATAAAATGATTGAATCCTGTTCATTTTTCCTGTGTATAAAATCCGGCAAAATATTTTTTCCTGTGTATAAAAGATGGGACTTCTAATTGCACGCTGTTTGCGGATAATATTATTTTGTTGGTTGATATTAGGAAAAAAATTAATTCTTTACTTAAAATATGGAGACAGAGAGGAAAATGATTTTGTTTGAATAGGAGCAAAATAAAATATATACATTGTAATTTTGACAAGTTACACATTAAAAGTGAAGTAAGAGTTAAATTGAGGGCTATGTTATTCTGCAAGTGGCAAAATTTAGGTATTTGTGATTAACTATATAATAAGATGATGAAATTGATGGTGATGTTAATCATAAAATTTAAACGGGATAGTATAAATGGAAAAAAAAGCTACTGGAGTTATTTGTGATAAGAATGTACTTAATAGAGTAAAATAAAAGTTTTATTGCACTGCTATAAGACCAACAATACTATATAGTAATGAGTATTGGAGGTTAAAGGAACAATATGAATATAAAATGAAAGTAGTTGAGATGAAAATGTTAAAATGGATTTATGGTCATACAAGACTAGATGAAATTCATAATGATCACATACTCAACAATTTGAAATGGTTTGTATTATGGATAAATTGGTAGAAAATCGTTTGAAATAGTTTGATAACGTATAAAGAAAACTATCAGAAACACCAATAACAAGTGCTGATCAAGCAGTATAGAAAGAGGTTGAGGAGGTTAAAATATACTGATTATAAAGAAGAACTTTTTAGTTAATAACGTATCTAAATATATGGTTTTAGACAGAAAACGGTATCATGCAATTCATATATCTAACCCCACCTGTCAAGATTAAGCCTTTATTATTTATGATGTTGTTGTATAAAAGAAAAAAGGGAAAAAAAAGAAGAAGAAAGAAAAGCAATTGATTCGTATTAGCAAGTGCTGTTTACCAGCGCTGGTAACCAAGAACCTCGGTAATACTACTTTACAGTGCGAAGCTGACTCGGCTTCTCTCGCAACCCGCAAACGCATGCGTCTTCTTCTCCTTCACCTTCCTTTCTCATCCTCTATCTTCGCATCTTGCTTTGTCCGTGCTGGTTTCTTATGTGTGTGTGTGGGGGCCAAAGTGCGTCGCTTTTTACACCTCCTCCGTCTTTCTTTCCTTTCTTTCTTCTTCTGCTTCTTTACTTTCAGCCGCGAAAACTCGACGCCTGCCCACAAAAAAGTCATTACATTTCCGTAGCTTGCTCTAAAAATTGCAGGCCCCCTTTACGCTGCCACAGGAGATTCTATACTTGGTTTTCGTGATTTGACGTTTGGAATATGCACATAGTATTAAAATTGTTACTGAATCAAGACACTGGATCTTAAATTCTTAACGGATAATATTGTTTTTAGTTTAGGAAACCGCTCTGCATTCTGCTTTGTCTCTTTCTAGGGTTTTACGGCCTATAAACCTTAGCATATTAGCTGTATCATGAGAGCCAGATTGGTTGTGTTCCCAATACGAGGGAGGATCTGGTGCTTTAGCCGATCCGCTGACCTGTCCATTTCGGCCTCTGAGGCTTCCTCTCAGGCTACTACATTGAAAGAGCTCCGGGAGAACATTTCTATCAGTGGTAAATCCTTTAACGCCAATGCCGAGCTTTTTGTAGACTTCGTGGCTAACAAGGTGGCGTTCATTGTGTTCAGTTTATTTTCGTTGTTAATTTCCCTTTTATTTTGTAAACTTTATCCCGTGCCTGTTTTCATCGATTGCTTAATTTGATTGTCGGCAAAAGATGAATAAAGCTTGGATTGGATTGGAAAAAGCACCGGAAGGAAGTTTTAAAAATAAGCTTCATGGGTAAGTGTTGCAATTTTTGATGTCGCTAGAAGGTTGCACTTGTTATTGAAATTCTTTGTTGAAGATCGGAATTATTGGCTTCTTGCAGGTTGGGCTTGCGGCTTTTGTCACGTGTGAAGCCGTCTGAGATATTTTTAAGAGCTATAACAAAGGAAGTTACACGGGTTGAAGTGATTTACCCATCGAGGTTGGTGCCTTGGTGATCTATTAAGTTATTTCTAGGTTGTTAATCGGTATATACCTTCGTGTAGTTTCCACTTATTTCTTGTTGAGGAAGCATACAACTTTGATATATAGGTTTGCTTCTTTTAGGTGTTATAATAGTTCAAAATTTTTTTGCAGTTTGGATGCTCGACTTGTTCGCCGAAGACTAAGACATGTGGCCATGAGGTATTTTTCTTGGCCCTATCATGACGTTGTCACTTTCTCTGTTAATCTTATCTTGCATGGACATTATTACTTGATTTTTTTTTGAAGTTCCACTTGTGATTCTTACAATTTCTAAATGGAATTGATGCTGCCTATTCCAGTATTCCTAAACTACTTTTGCACTGTATTTTGAATGCAAGGGCACCTGAACTTGGGAGGTCCTATATATATGAATTTAATAGTAATGGAAGCAGTGTAATTTTTAACTGAGCAGCTTATTAATCTTCGTGTCTGAGGTTGCGCATAAGCATCTTTTATATTGTTCTAATGAGGGAATCCTTTTGTGGTTTGTTCACATGCAAAGAAGGTTACTGGATACACCAGTATGGAGAGAGTTGATCAAGTAGTATTGAGCCCTATAAAAAGAGGTTGAAGGAGATCGAAGCGTACATTCAAAGAGGTTATAGAGAGAGACCTTTTGGTCAATAACCTATTTAAAGATTTGGTTTTCAATAGAGCACAATGTTGTCGTCGTGCAATCCATGTAGCCTACCCCACATAGTGGGATTGAGGCTTTATTGTTATTGTTGATGAGGGAGTCCTTTCTATCTGTCCATAACAAAAATAGAATGTAATTTCATCATTGTTTAAGCAGATTGTCTGCCTTTTGCAATTCTTCTAGTTCTTTGTTGTACTGTCAACTGATGCTTCCATTTTCTCAATTATTCTGCCCTTGCTGTCAGGATAAGCTAAGTGGCAGAATGAAAGAAGAATATGCCAACATTTTTAAATTCATAATGATCCAAAGAATTCTCTCACTTTAATAATGTTTTTGGTCTTGAGACATCTCTGTCTGTTTCTTTTTTCTAGATGAAACATCACTGTCCGACTCTTATATTGCAAATAGATTGAAGTTTTATGGGCTAATTTGAAATGTGTTCTTCTGGCTTTTCGTTCAATTTTAAATGTGAGAACATCAATTCATCATAATGATGAGTTGTTTTATATTTGCAGAGGGACGATCATCCACAAGAAATACTTGTATGGTTCAATTTCAATGCTTCCACTGACCTCTTCCTTTGCCGTACGTATGTGTTTTGTAATTTTTACTATCAAAATTATTACTGCTTTTCAAGGTGGTTCAATATGTGCATTTCTGCTCTTCTAAAATTTATTCATTCTTCAGCTCCATTGTGTTACCATTTTTCTGAATTATGTATTTTGCAGGTTTTACCTATGCCTAATGTTCCGTTCTTCTGGAATTTATTTCGAGCTTATTCTCATTGGAGAGCCCTTCAGGTGCATACAGTTTTCTTTGGGGCCTATCCTACAAATGCAAAGTTTGCATATTAGTTGTGTATTTTCTTTTCCCCTTTGCTATCGCTCATCATGTTTCCAAATGATGCTCACAGTCAAGGACATCACTACTTATGTGGTGTTGTGTTCTTGTTGACAAACTCTCAAACTGTAATAGGTTGGTGGCCACTGCTTTAAAGTCTTTTTAATAAAACCATGTGGACACAATGAAATTTATATAACTAATATTTCTAATTAGCAAAATAGATTGTTCAATACATGAACTAGCACTGAATGACATGATTATTTAAACCCATGATTTGATTTGATTGGGAGTATGGTTCTTTTGGCTTTCTATTTTTCTGCCATCCCTTATGGATGGAGACTTTCCAGTAGGATGGTATCTTTTTCAGTCCTTAATCTTTTTCATATTATGTTTGGAACTTTGATTATTTATCTTTTTCTTGAATTATACGTGACTTTCTATTTTGTTTCATATTTTTCATAGGGAAGCGAGAGGCTGTTTTGGCTAGTCTCAGATTCTTCAATCACATCTGTTACCGATAAGAAGGAAATTGAGCAAAAGGACTCTAGAAATGAAAACCATAATTCACCTGAGCCATATTGGGTAAATATTTCTATATGCTACCCTGATTTTGATACGGATGTTGAGCAGTGAAAATGACTCTACCCGTTGGATTGAAATCAAATCTGTTTATTATGCTACATGCGTGTTCTTTCTTTGGATTGGTGAGTTCTTAAATGAGTCAATGCCCCTTTGACTTTATACTAGAAAGAAAGGTCCCATGTTATTTCAAGCTTTTGACATATACGTTATTTCTGTTTATGATGTTGAATATATTATAGATGTGAGGATGAGCTTTCAAAAAGGTATGATTTAAAATCCATGTCAATGCAATCTTCTGTACACACCCAAACCTCCCTCCTCCCTGCGCAAGACAGCAATTTTACCATAAACTGGCTTAGCTTCCCTAACTGTTTTTTACTGGTAATCTTGCGTCAATGCTAGCAATTTTCTTTCTGCTTGAGAAACTCCCAGGTACTCTAGTGTACTTGCATGTAATGGCGATATTTTGTCCCCACAATCTGATCAAATGTTTAGATTTAATCCTAGCCACTGAATGTACATGCACTTTAGGGTACATCAGAATTTCTCTTTGCTCATCAATGTGCTAATACTGTACTTGTTTTGTCCCTCTTGCACCTGACTGTTACTTGTTTCTTTATCTTTGTCCCGAGTAGGTATTGAAGCCGTCTGCAGAACTTGAGAATCTAGCCCGTCGTGATGAAGATGATGATGGTCTTAGTCAATCTGCCATAAAGAGAATTTGCAAGATCTATGACTTGGACACCAATGATGTCATAAAATACAGGAAGCTTGGTTAGCAGCTATATTTAATGCAACACTATTACACTAGCATTTCTAATGGAATTCATTTGTTTTTTCCCTAAAAATCCTTTTCTCAGATTTCTTTATCTGTTGGGCCACAGGAGTTCCACTGACTATATTGTAATGCCCTCCATAAAGCCATGAAATTTTGTAATATAGCCATTCAACTTTCACAAGGTGGCTTTGGGGTTCAGTAGGACTTGGGAAACTGGTTGAATTACGGATGATTTAGGTGCACGAGAGATAAAAGATAACAACATTCAAGTTCTTTCAAGTATCAGTATTTCCTACTATGTTTTTCAATGAAAGGTTTTTCCCCATCTCCTCTCTTCCCTTGAAGTGCCTCATCATGATATGCATAACTTAGTTGTTGGGCAAAACGACTCTTATTATGATATTCATTGTTCAATCTATTTATTGAAGAAGTTTGGCTATTTTTATCTTCTACTACTTCTTTCGTTAGCTTGTTTGGATAGCCCTTGCGAAGCTCACAGCGGCAACGGGTGTTGATGAAAAACCCAGTTGACACGTTTGGGATGGTTTTTGAAGTCATTAGCTTTTGAGTCATACGTGGCTTTATAGTTGAAGTCAGTTTTCTCGATGTTAAGCCATTTTATCCATGCTACCCTTAACAAAAGGTTTTTGTATTTTCCTAAACCAATACTACCTCCCTTGATATAAAAGTTAGATACAGTAATTAATTTGTGGATATTATTTTTTTTTTTTGTAAAAGATAAGTGTTGGTTTTTCTAAAATATTTTATTTAATTATGTACATTAATGTGTAGTCAATATTAAAAAAAAAATTACTGCATACAGCCTTGAATAAAAAACTTGTTGACTTTTTTAAAGAATTTTAAAAGATTTAATTGTATTACTTTAAAATATTTAAATTTATCATTTTTTAAACAATATTGTCTAACTTATAAATTATTATGTTTTGATAATTTATTTACTTTCCTCAATATTTTTTAAAAAATTAACAGGATCTTATATTTGGAACAGAAGAAAGTATAAATTTAAGAGACAAAATAAATTAAGGTGTTATATTTGGTTCTAAAGTAAGCCAATTGTTTAGATATTATATAAGAATCAAGGAGTAATGGTAAAGGGAAAAATTGTAATAAAAGTAGTATAGTTCCTTATAAAAATTTAAAAGGACTACAAAACACCTCCTCCAACTCCAAGGATCATATGAATAAGATTAAACAAGGTAGTATCTAATAAAATCCTTGTTAAATCCATCGAGAACTGCTTGACCTGTGTCGAGCCTTTTGATTCTGCTTGACACTGCAACTTTCTCTTTTTAATTTGGTTAAAGTATACTTAATCTTTTAAGTTTAATCGAAGTCTTCTTTTAATCTTTTAACTTTAAAAAGTGTGTTTTTAGTCCATAAGTTAACGCCGTTAACTTCATTAGGAAAATAATTACTCACCCAAGTTAAAATATTGACATAATTTGATGGAGATTTTAATTTTGACAGTAGTTAAATATTCATTAGGATTTTATTTTACTATTTACACATAATTTAAAAATAAGAATGTGCAATTATTTTAACTTAATTCAATAGTTTTTATTATTAAATCAAAATTTTTTAAAATTAAAGAATTAAAAAAATATTTTAACTAAACTTAAAGGATTAAAATTAGGAAAAATTGCGTTTTAGTCTCGACCAACAGAATATACCACAATACAGTCCCGTGAAATCGCTTATTTGCAAAAAAGTTCTGTGGGATTTTTTTACAATTAATTTCCCTAATAAAATACTATTTTTCTCTCCCCCATCAGTCTGACAATTGATGCATCAGTCACGTCAGACTCTCTCTCTTTCAAGTTATAGTTGTCAATGGCCTTACATAAAGTTGTCAATGACTTTACATAGAGTTATCAATGTCTTTACATAAAATTGTCAATGGAAAGTGTATCTCATCCTCTCTCTCTCTCTGTGTTTTTTTTGTAAATGTCGTTAGAAATACTTCCTCCGGTCAAGAATATAAGGAACTTTAACTAATTCACGGGAAATAATAAATGGTGGTTAACTCATTTAATGTGTCATAAATTGCAACTTTTTTCCACTTTTACCCCTTACTGGAGAATGTGTTTGAAATTTAAATGAATGGGCAAATCGGAAATGAGCATTAATTAGAAGGATAAAATTGGAAAATGAGCATTAATTATCATATAAGTGTCCTATATTGTGGATCAAGCCATTCTTCTAGATGTGCCTTATATTATGGACCGGTGGGAGTACGCGTATTTACATTGACAACTCAATGTAAAGGAAAGCCATTGACAATTCAATGTAAAGGGAAGCCATTGACAACTCAATGTAAAGCCATTGAGTTCACGTAATTTCAAACTCATGTGGAAGCTTTCAAACAGACACTATACAAGTATAGCATTGCACACAACTTTGAGTTCACGTACATGAGAAACAACAAGCATAGCATATCGGTGAAATGCAAAATTGTAGGTTGTCCTTGGAAGATAACAGCTAATGCTATAGGTAAAGCTACTCCATTACTACGTGTTACAACATTTAAGGATGAACATTATCATTGTACACAAGACAATCTTCAAGTTACTCATAGTGGGGGGGTCTAACTTGACATCTTCAATTATAGTTGATAAGGTGAGAAATCACATTGATAAACGTCCCAATGAAATAAGGAAGACATTGCTAACAGAATATGGTGTTACTCTTACATACAAGCAAGCATACAGAGCCAAGGAAAAAACGATGGAGGACGTGGAAGGTAGACCTGAATAGTCTTATATGTTAATACCTTGGTTGTGTCAGTGGTTGAAGGAATCAGATGACAAGACGGTTGCTGAATGGGAAGCTACTCCAAATAACTTCGAGAGAGTATTTATTGCTTATGGGTGCTGTACAGAGGGATTCATAGCTGGTGCTAGACATGTGCTATACGTCGATGGAACATTCTTGTCTGGACCATATAAGGGAACGATACTATCGGCTTCTGGTTATGATGCGGACAATGAATTGTTGCCATTTGTAATAGCAATTGTGAAGGGGGAGACATTGGAGGATTGATCATGGTTTTTGCAAAAGATTAAAGAGATAGTTGGTTCAATTCAGTTGACAATTGTGTCAGATTGTCACAATGCAATCAAAGGGGCTGTGCAGCTAGTGTTTGGAAGTGAAAGGCATGCTTATTGCTATAGGCATGTGAAGGAGAATTTCAATTTTGAATTGCTTAAAGTGAATAGAGGTAAGAGGAAGACTAGTGGATGTGCGAAGGATGATGCACTTCGTTTGCTTGATAATATTGCGCATGCAAGGTTGTAGAAAGATTTTGACAAGGCAATGGAATTCTTGCGACAATCCAATGAAGAGCTGTATCATTGGTTGATTAATCATGGTGATGTATCAAGGTGGGCATTGAGCAAGTTCCCTTTCTGGATGTGGGATAAGATAACAACCAATATTGCCGAATTGTTTAATGCATGGATGGTGAATGGGAGAAAACATAATGTTACCCAACTGATCTATGAGCATCAGGAGAAGGTTGCGAAGAAGATGTATGCAGCCAATATTGCAATAACTAAGTGAAAACATGGTGTAGGCCCCAACATAAAGTCATTGGTAAAGGAAAATGTGTCAAAGGCTGAGCAAATGGCAATAGTCAATTATGGAGAGGGAAGGATTTGTGTGCATTACCAGATATGATGCCTTAAATGTTGACCTCGGGTTGCGCCTTTATAGTTGTGAAGCGTGGCAAATGTCGGGCATACCTTGTGCACATGCTTGCGCAGCTATCAAGCATGTCTACGACAATGTTTACGACTACGTGAAAGAATGTTACACAATTACATCCCAAGAGAAGATTTATAGACATAGCATGGTTCCAATTGTCACAATTAACAAACCTAACCCAAATAACTATATGCTAGAAAATATTTCAGGCCAACCTTTTTTGTTGCCACCTAGGACCAGCAGACCTCCTGGAAGGCCAAGAACCAATAGACATGAATCACAATTCCAAACCAAAAAGACATGCAAAAATCCAAACCAAGAAGATATACCACTGTGGTAGATGCAATGAAGCCGGTTATACCAAAAAGACATGCAAAAATCCAAACCCAACTTGATGTTAGATGAAGTCATGTTTTGAAGCTCCTCTTTTGTATGTAGTAGGAGTTGGAATATTTTGGGAGATAAGTTATTGTGTACATAATGCCAACCCAGTCATAGTTTTTTTGGGATATAGGTTGCTCCATATGTGTAATCCCCTTTTGTAATTAATGCATTGTTAGTGTCATATATGTTGTCATATTAATGATAAGGAAACATTATGTGTAAATAATACCGTAATACTCCCGTGTCATGTAATATGATTGGAATGTGTAAAAAAGGCACACATTTTTTTTGGTTCATAGTTGTTGGGGAAAGGTCAATGTAATATGAATGCTTCATCAGGTGTTGTTTTTGGGGTGAAATTGTTAATTATGAAACGTGTGTTGTTAAATCATGTACTGACGTTGTGAATTAGTAATCTCATGATGTTGTGATTAGATAACCTAACACTTCCATTAAAAATTTCAAATGTTGTTCATGTAGTGACGTTGCGAAATTAATTTTGTGCAATAATACATCGGTTATGCCAAATATGATAAGTATGTTGTTCATGAGTAATGGCAAGAATAATAGTTTGGGGAGCCATTAAAACTTGGTCATTGTTTGATGGTGTTGTGAAATAGGGTTAGATGGGCAAACATGCATTATACAGACCTTGATTTTCCTTGGTGTTGTGAAATAGGGACAGATGGTTGTGAAAAAGGAAAGTGGTGTTGTGAATTTCTGTCCCCCGTTGTTAAGTTCTTTTTATAACTAGGACAAGCACATGTATTGTACAGACCTTGGTTTTCCTTGGTGTTGTAAAACATGGACAGATGGTTGTGAAAAAGGAAAGTGGTGTTGTGAATTTTTTTTCTCCCGTTGTTAAGTTCATTTTGTTCTGTAGGGTAAATCTGTGGAACGATGCCTCATGATTTCATACAGATGTGGTAGCCACAAGATCACTTTCTCACTTTGGAAAAGTGAAACATGATTTTATATACATTGTACCACCCAACTAGCTACATTTGTACTAAAAGTTCAAAAACAAAACATGGGTATAGGAACCATGGGTGATGCCACATAGACACAAAAGATGACAACACATCATATACCTTTACAAATCACCAATCACTGTAGCTAACAAAATAAATTACAGCATATACTGATTCAAATGTTCAAATTATACCACTAAATGCTATTGGGTGGTCCGTGGACATTTTGTGCTTTACCCTGTCAACAACTT
>JBAGKO010000012.1:19043063-19054817 GCA_037177275.1 Acacia concinna
ACTATGAGAAATAGTAAGAGGCACGCCTGTGAGTCCAAAGGAAAATTAAAGAAAATAAGATGCTATTTGCCAGGTATGACAAAAAACAGAGCTAGAGTAATGTCTATTTCAACAAATCGAAGAAGAAAAACAATAAAAATAAATACAAATCACGGAAAGCAGTGCAACAGAAATGTGAACAAGTAATTTGTATCGTATATTGCTTCACATGAGTTTGGAGCCCAAACCCAACCTATATATGCCAACGCACTTCAATCTCCAAGTAAACATCATGAACAACAAAAAATTATTACTTGACTGAATCTATGGTGGTTGGAATCTGATAGGGTTGTAGGGTGGTAATAAATAATTGAAATCTCCATATTAGGTACAAAAAAATCAATCAAAAAGCCTCTTAGCTCCTCTACATTATACATACAACCAAGAAGATTTTAGGGTTCCGAAAGAGAAGCATCCAAATGAGAACTCATACCTTCCCCTTTTCCCTGTCACGCGCAAGAAGCTGTAGGATCCTCCTTTCGCTAGCAATCGTCACGTCGATAATGGCTTCTCTTGTTCCACCTGCATTGGTGACGACAACAATGGCTTCTTCTTAGCTATCGCACGCGACCGAGAATGGCAACAGAGATGGGGAAAATCAAATCACACTTGGCCCCTACCTCCTTTTGTTGGCAACTGCGACGACAATAAGACTTCCCTCCTTCCGCTGCCACTTGTGACGGCGACAATGGCTTCTCCTCAATTGGCGTCAGCGACGGAGGACTCAAACACAATTGGTGAAAAAGAAATTGACAGTCGGCCCTACCTTCTTTCACTATCCCATTTTAATTTTAACTAAGGGTATTGTGGTCTTTTTCCACATTGAAAAAATCCAAAATTCCTCTTCTCACACTGATATGGAATTTGCCTATTTCACACTACTAAACTGTTTTTTATATATTTTGGTTGTTTTTACTGGGATTTTCCCTTTTTATTTTTTGGTTTCCTCTTCCCCACGCCTCTGCTTTCTCTTCTCGCTCTTATAAAGTAGCTGAAGAGGAAAAGAATTAAAAACCATATAAATCCTCAGGAATTCGCTTCTCTTTCAAGAAAACCAGAGAAAATACTTGCCTCCATCTGGGGAGAAATCGAAATCTGAATAGCTAGGTTGAATGGCTGTCGACCACGAAGACGATATCAAGGATGAGAAGAATCCTCGCCCCCTGGACGAGGATGATATCGCCCTACTCAAAACCTATGTGAGTTCTTCACCAAAACCCTAATTTCACATCTTGTTCTCACTCATTAATGATGTCAAGATCTGCATATTCGAATGTATTTAAGATATCGTTTGCAAACTGTTTCAGTGATGTTCCTACTGAATCGTAGTCTAATTTTGTTCAGCTCTAGTGCCAATTGGTTGCATGGAAAGTGAATTTGGGTCTGTAATCAGTTAGTATTTGGCGAAATATGCTTTGTTCATTACGCTTTGTGCTGGAAGCTGAATCGTGGGTCTGTTAAAAAGTGTAAATTTCAAGTTTTAATTGATATAATAACTGAGTGAAGTTGGAAAACTAGCTTGTAAGATGAGGGGAAGGAATGTTTCTGCTCGATTGGTGTTTGTGCCAATAGGATGTTTTGTTGGCTGGATAGTTACAAATCGTTGAATTTGATTTATATAAAATTTTTCCGCCACCTGAAAAGCATTCTAATTCCCCAATGCTGAATTGCACTTCCTGTTCAGTACACAATAGCCTTGCATAAAGGATCGATGTCGTGCAATTTCTCTTAAATACAATGTTGGAACAAGTAATATCTGTGGTTCATGGATGATCTCATTTATTTATCCGATAATTCTTACGTATAATTATAGAATGTCAAATTTTGAAAAGTGACTGTTTGTATCAGATCCCCTTTATATCCTTTGATTTCTTGTTACCTCTCATGATCTCATCCTTAGTGTATAAAGTTATTTAGGAATTTTTATTGTGGATTTTTTTTCCTTGCAGGGTTTGGGACCTTACTCCACAAGCATAAAAAAGGTGGAAAAAGAAATCAAAGAAATGGCGAAGAAAGTGAATGACCTGTGTGGTAAATGTTTCATTTCCAATTTCTGTTTCCCTTGCTTGAGATGTAAATCACTGTAAACAATTGACTTGAGTGTTCACTGATTATTTTTGTTAGTTCAAGTGTTTCTACATTTGCATTATACTCAAGATGTTTGATCTTTAAAGAACAACCATTATTTTCTTAATTTATTGAATGGTATTGTACATGTGATGTGGCTTGCTGCTAGATTTCTTTTTTTGTTTTTATAGACTATCATACTTGTCTAAAACAGAGAACATCTTATCTACTGTAATTTTTCTCTATAATGTGGTGGTCTAGCTTGTTACTGACTTTAATACTTCTCCATTTCTGAATTTGTGTTCTTCATAACCTTACTTTGTGGCCATCAGTCATCAACTGCAAGTGATGGCCAATAGTTTGAGTTTGAATTTGAATTATTGATAACTTTTATAGGCCTTTCTTTTTTGAAATTTGTACTGATTAACTGAATTGCATGTATAGCACTTGAAGACTATTATATTTTAATGTCCTCTAATTATTTACAGGAATCAAGGAGTCTGATACTGGTTTGGCTGCACCAAGCCAGTGGGATCTTGTTTCTGATAAGCAAATGATGCAGGAGGAGCAGCCTCTTCAGGTTGTGTATTTGTAAATTTTGGTAATATGTTTTTTTGAAAAAGACATTTGTTGGTGGTAGCTGATGTTTTATCTAACAGGTGGCAAGGTGCACAAAAATCATAAATCCAAACTCTGAAGATGCAAAATACGTAATCAATGTTAAGCAGATAGCAAAGGTAACTATCTCTTTTGCAATTCCTAACCGTTTTTATGCATCTACTGTATTGTATTTTTGGTTGTCAGGATTCATTTAGTGTTGGTAAAGATATCAGTTGCTAATAAACTTTTTTACTACACCATGTAAATGATTGTAGGTTGATGAGGCTTTTAAGAAAATTTTTTAGGGTCCTCTTACTAACTCAAACTTTTGTGAATGACAGTTTGTTGTTGGGTTGGGTGACAAAGTTTCTCCCACTGACATAGAGGAAGGAATGCGTGTTGGGTATGTTCCCTATTGATGACTGTGTGTTGAAATATTCCAAAGAAAGTGGCAGAAATGGCACTTTTTTTTTATATATTTTCTACATTTAGCCGACCCCACCTAGTGGGATTAAGGCTTTGTTGTTGTTGTTGTTGTTGTTGTTTCTACATTTGGTATAAATTGAAATCTTTGATCTTATTGCAGGGTTGATCGAAACAAATATCAGATTCAAATTCCCTTGCCTCCAAAAATTGATCCAAGTGTTACTATGATGACAGTAGAGGAGAAACCTGATGTGACATATAATGATGTTGGTGGTTGTAAGGAGCAGATTGAAAAGATGAGAGAAGTAAGTGGTGAATGGGTTCCCTAAGTTTACATGAATTTACAGTGGAGAGAAGTTAAATTGTGTATGGTACTTACTTCTTTTTTCTGTTCCCCCTTCAAGGTTGTAGAACTTCCCATGCTTCACCCTGAGAAATTCGTGAAGCTTGGAATTGATCCTCCAAAAGGTGTTCTTTGTTATGGTCCACCAGGAACTGGCAAAACCCTTTTAGCTAGGGCTGTGGCCAATAGGACAGATGCTTGTTTTATAAGAGTTATTGGAAGTGAGCTAGTTCAGAAATATGTTGGTGAGGGTGCTCGAATGGTTCGTGAACTATTTCAGGTAAATAACTAAGATCCATCCCATAGTATTTGATTACTGTTTCCACATGATGATATGATCTGATAAGTGTTTTCTCCTTTAGATGGCCCGTTCAAAGAAGGCATGTATTGTATTTTTTGATGAAGTTGATGCAATAGGAGGTGCTAGATTTGATGATGGAGTTGGTGGAGACAATGAGGTTCAGCGAACAATGCTTGAAATTGTGAATCAACTTGATGGTTTTGATGCTCGAGGAAACATCAAGGTTTTGATGGCAACAAACAGGTCAGTTGATTTGGCAATCATGTCTAACTTTTATTTTGATGACATTGAATGCACTTAAAGTTGGCAATGATGTTGGACTCAAGAGTGTCTTGGTAAAAAAGTTGCACTCATCAGAATGTGATTGCAATTACATGCCAAACCCTCCCAAGCATTAACCCTTTCCTTTGCAATCATACATTGACTGCATATTATCAAAAATTAAATGGTGTTTGTACCTCATGCTCTTCTCTGCACTTTTAACCACCTGAAAACCATGAGAAGGCAATATTCTTGATTGTGTTTTAGTGATTGAGTCAGCTCTTAGCTATTGTCTGAGAAATGAAAAGATGGAAGGGAACTGGATGGATTGAAAATTGGCAACATTAAGTGCATGCGTTTAAATCTGCTTCTTTTTGTTTCCAAACTTGACATAGAGTATAGATTGACATGGGCAATTTTTTTTTCCCCCCAATTTTTGATGATTTATATTTACTGTAAAGTGATAAAGTTTTCTTGACCTTTTAAATTCTGAAATATTGAATCATTTCTTTCCATCTGCGCCCTCCTTTCTATATGCCCCTTGAAAAGATGGAAGTATTACTCTCATTGACCCTGTTTGATTTTGCCTAAAAATTCTAGGCCGGATACTCTAGATCCAGCACTTCTACGTCCTGGAAGGTTGGATCGGAAAGTAGAATTTGGGCTCCCTGACCTTGAGAGCAGGACTCAGATATTCAAAATACACACAAGAACTATGAACTGTGAAAGGGACATCCGATTTGAACTTCTAGCTCGGCTTTGTCCAAATTCCACTGGTAATATAATGTCTTCAAAAGTGATATCTCTCCTTTAAACTTTACCTTTCAGCCATTAAATCATTCAGATTTATCACTTTAGTATTACAACCGGTATACTTTCTGGGTGAATTTTTTTCCCAGTTTCACTTTATATGCGGATATACTGCTCTGTTACTCCATATTTCAGTTTCCTCAGTTTGTTTTTTCCCTTCTCCAGGTGCTGATATAAGGAGTGTTTGCACCGAAGCTGGTATGTATGCTATTCGGGCTCGAAGGAAGACTGTGACGGAGAAAGATTTCCTTGATGCAGTAAACAAAGTGATCAAAGGGTACCAAAAGTTCAGTGCAACTCCGAAGTACATGGTCTACAATTAAAATTATCTTTTCCCGACTTGCCTTGGTTAAAAGCAACATCAGCATTAGCGACTAGAATTTTTTCATCCATTCAAACAACAACAAAGCCTAAATTCATTCAAAATTCAAAATTATTCCTTTCACGGGCAGTTTATGGAATTAAAGCTTGCTGAACGTGGACTATGTATTTTGGCTCCATTTTAACATCTCTCTGCCAAGACTTTCCTTCTTCCTCTGTCTCTCTCTCACTACCAAGACTTTTTCCTACTGCCGTGAGTGCTTCCCCGCGTAGCACTATCAGAGTAATAAACTAAGGGCTAAGGGTTAATGTTGCAATAGAAGTTATCACAATCTTGTTCTAAAAGGTTATAAAGGGTATTTGGCAAAGAAAAAAAAAGAAAAAAAAGGTTTTAAAGGGTAATTTTGTTCTAGCATTGTAAAATAGGGGGTTATTTTTTTTCTGGTTGTTATTCTAATTAATTTTGACAGTTAGTTAATTATTATGGTGCAAATTTATCAAAAGATAAAATGGATAATATGTGGATATTTAAGGTGAATTTGCATCTTAAAATGGTATTTGTCATCTATATAATTTTTTTATGGTGTAAATTTATCAAAAGATAAAATGGATAATACGTGGATATTTAAGGTGAATTTGCATATTCAAATGGGTAATACGTCAAATTGTCGATGGTCATGAGTCAGTAAAATTGCTTCATCTTACTGTTTTTTAATACTTACACGGTAATACTACCCTTAAAACTTTAAGGGTAAAATTATCTTTTAACTCAATTTATTGCTACCCATGAACTTTATTATAAGGCCATTTTAATTAGTTAATGCATACTAAATAATGATAGTCAAGTCATTAAATGTTTTAAATTGATATGGTTCGAAGTTTACATTTATTAAAAAAAAATTCTTTACATACATTTACCAATTCTTCCCTGCTTTTGGTTTTTTTTCCAACGAAAATTAAATCAGGATAAAATTTAAAATCAATAATTAATATCCCTATAAATAGATTTAGGATCTAAAAATTTTTTGAGAAAATTATAATAAAGCAACTAGCAAAATAATATGTGTTAAGAATGATAATAAAAATGGTAATTATTTTGAAGGACTAGAAATTATAATACTAATAGAAAGAATAAATTGTCCTTAGCCAGATTTCCTATCTTCACTCTAACCAGACATGGAGTCATTTTTTAACCTAAGAATATGGAGTAATTGGTGGTTAATACTCCATCCGGTCTTAAATATAAAATTCAGGTAATTTTTTTAAAAAAAATTAAGGATATTGATTAAATTAGTTAATTATTATAATATCACATGATATTCTAAAAATACTCTTAATTTATAATTTCATATTCATCATTTATCTTTATATATGTATTTATGAAAAGTGGGGGAGGAAGTAGAATTTCTTTTTGTGCATGTATTTATAACATAGTGGTGTCTAATTATGATTAAGAGAGTATTGATATGGGTAATTTGAGAAAAAAATGGTTAAACATGAGAAGTAAAATGGATAAGGGTGTTATAGTCATGACTAAATCAAATTTTTAATTACATTTAATAATAATTAGGATGGAGGGAGTGACAAAGATATACCCATTCAAATTATCGATAACATAAACAAGAAAGCATTAAAGGACAACTGTACATCAGCTCTCATAAAATCTGAGGGAACAATGGAGAACGGTTGAATAGCCTCAACGATACGAGACCCTATGCTTCCTTCCTTCCTTCCTTGTCCAAACGATCAGCTTCTAACTTTTCAATGTCTCTACCGCACCACACCAAACTCGCCTCTCGATCACGATCAAAGCAAAGCGACTTCAACTTCTACAGACTAGAGGTTTCTTTACAAAAATCTGCCAAAAAAAGAATCAAGAGGAGTGCTATGCTATGGCGGAGGGAGAACAATTGGTAAAATGACTGAACATGGGCTGTCATTGACAGAACTAATGACCATTAATCCATAATATCATCTTGTTTTGGGGAACATATAAATGGGAAGAGCTTTAAATATAGTTTGAGGTTTGATCCCTATCATCTTATAGACCTTATTGATGATGATGATGATGGAGTGAAACAATTAATAAAATACAATGAAGATTGTGCTCATTTTTTTAAAAAGGGTTATTTTTCAAAGTAATAAAAGTGGATAATTTTTTAAATTAAATACAATTCATAGGAAATAAATAAATTATAAGTTGCCTAACATTATTAATAAAAAGTGAAAGGGTTAAAATGTAATATAATATCTTGAGAAATTGATTTCATAAAAAAATTATTTTTAAGGTAAAAAATAATAAGTAGATTATTTTTTAATTTTTTAAAATTAAATATGAATAATTATTAAAATAAATATAATAAAAGGATATAAATAAATAAATAAACAAACAAGAGACAAATTTGAAAAGGAAAGGAAAACTTATTCTTAAATGCACGTGCGCCATTTATTAATGAGTTTTATTATGCTTGTGAGAAAAATAATAAAAAATTAGGGGTTGCACCACGTGTGTTGTATGAACTGTTGTGTACTGCCATTTATGTATTCCTGCTATTAAATCTTGTTTATAAATAGCAAACGAAAGTAAATTGCAACAAAAAAAATCATAACTAATGTTGCACGGACCGTTGCATACTCTGCCCATTTGTTGTTGGGGCGAATGTTGTCATATTTTGTTTGATCTATAAATTAATATATAATATAATATAATATAATATATGATATAATTAAGTGTTATTTTTTATTTCAAGTTACGTTCCTAAGTAAAATCGGTGTTTCTCGTTCATTTCTGACAATGGCTTGTGCATTACAACCAACCTTGACAGCCAATAGCTATGCATTTTCTTCTCACAGGTTTTTCATGAAATATCAAAGAGCCAATAAGCATAGTAATGAACTGTTCACAACGAGAGCTTCCTCTAGTGAAGTAATGGATTGTCATTCTTTATTTTTATTTCACTTTTTTCCTCCAACACCGTGAGTACAAAACTGACTTTCCGTTTGATTTTGACGGCAGCAGTTTGTTATCATTTTCATTAGATATATTAGATGAGTTTTGTTCCCGTTTTCTTTTCACATGTGGAGAGACAAGTTGAAGAGAAAATGATGTTGGTCCCATACTCTATTTTCTCTCCAACTTTTCTTTTCTCTTACTTGGCTTCCTTCATCCAAGCACAGGAAAATGCCATTTTCTCCCTAGTTTTCTTCCATCCCTTATTAACTCTCAATCTAAACATGGGTTTAAGGAAAGTAAGCATATGGAGAATTATTAAGATAGGAACATCCTCGAAGCACTAATTCTGAGCACACTCAAGGAGCTGGGAAGCATCAAAGGTGCTTTGCTGTTTGAATATGGAGGAGCCAAACCAGAAATCATACAAACAATGCCCAAAATAACATTAACATTTCATTATAAACACATTTTAAACACTAATAATGGAAAAGCATTTGACCCAAGAAACTGCCATGTTTTTAGTCGACAGATAACAAGCAAACTAGTTCAAGTCATTTTATATGCCATACAAATTCCAAGAAGAAACCATCAATTCAGATTTTTTGAAAGTTCAATTGTTTATCGCATGAATCCAAGAATATTATTGAAATAATAGAAAACAATGAGGTAAAATTCCAACTTCCAAAACTATTAATCAACAAAGAATAACGAAAAGAAAATACTTGAATAGCATTTGGAGCTCTTTGAATAATGTTTTAATAATCGATTCCCTTTGATAGTTGCTCTATCACAGCCAAAACCCTATGGGAGCTATTTAATCTTTCTATTTTAATATTATTATTTGTGGTCTTTTAAAATAACTACTATTTTTAAAGTCATTCTTAATAAATATTATTTATCCTAGACCCTTTATTATAATTTTTTCGTGTTTTAAATTGAACAAACATGTGCCTTGACCCAAATACCTCTATCTCTCTATCGCTGCCTTCCTGTGCTGAATTAGAACCTTAGATTCAAACATGTCACTAAGGCCCAAAAGATTTCAGAACAACCTCTCCCAGAAAGATCATCTTTTAAAATCATTATATGCTTTTTTAAAGCCATTTGTACTCACAAAATCGAAATAAAACTCATATCCTATACTTATCATAAATCATGATTGAAGATCACTTTTATTTTGAATGCTCATATCCTATTCTATCAGCTCAATTGACAATTCGATTTGATCAAGTTTTTAATACCATCATTATGATATATAGTTAAGTAAAATACATTAACCACCCCTCTATTTTATCTAAATTACATAGATATTCCATTTATTTTGAAAATGTATATAAACCTCCTTTAAAATTAAAATGCATGTCACAAAAACCTCCTTTACATATTGAGATTCCATTTTCATCCATCCAACCGTTAGTTGACCATTAAGTTTGACTATTAAACATTTTATTTGATTAAAATACCCCTCTTTCAATAAATGAATAAACAAATATATTTTTCTAGAAATAAATTTGTATGCAAACAAAATATAATTCTAATGCTTATTTGTTGAAAATTTGCAATAAATTATAAAATTTATTAATTTTTATCATATTATTAAAGTTTAAATTTTTAATTTTTTATCATATTTATTGTAAATTATTTATTTAGCATTCTTTCAAATAACTATAAAACATATTTCTTTCTTTTTTTGCCACGACGCCATAATTGAAAATATATTTGAAGGATATATTTTTATTCACCATTTGTTATTAAAAATGTAAATTTGTGATATTATACAACTTATATTAACTTAATGTTAATTTCTTAAATAAATTCCTTGCACAAATATTGATAAACAGTTTTATTTAAGTATGCATCTATTAAAAGAATTAATCATATTTTTAATTAAGTTTTCTCTGTCCACATTAATTACATTAATTAAGTCTTTATCTCAATAAAATAAAAAATTTAACATATAACTATTTACAAAAATAAAAATAAGTCTTAATTATTTAAAAAATTGTTCCAAAAATTAAGAATTAGTAATGATTAACAGATTAAGGGTGAATTAGTAAATAAAATCTATTTTAATGTAAATTTTAATTAAAAAATAAAAAATATTTAATGGAGTTAATAATTTAAACTTAAGTATATATTTTTAAAATAGAGGGGAGTGAAACAATTGTTTTCCTGCCAGGAGCATGAGCCCATTAAGCGTGGTCAATCGCCGGGCCATTATATTGTTTCCTAATATACTTCATCCTCTTCTTCCTTCAACACACTCTCTACGTACGTACCTACTAACTATTTTATTCATTATCAGCTTGCTCATGATTCATGGGAGAGACAGAGATGTAATTTTTTGTGTGGCATGGCATGAGTATATTAAGATGTGAAGGGACTAAGGCCTAAGGTAGTTAGCGACATATGCTAGTCGGTCTTGTGACAAATAATCCTTCAAAGTTTGTGACCAATATTCAAATAATGGGGACACAGGAAAGGCAAGTTTGAAAAATTGGGAATGATGGTGACTCAGGAAAAATTTCGATTGAAAAAATGCTGACTGGCTGGCTTGTGAAGTATAGCATATGCATGTATCTCAACCTCAGCAAACACTATTTATTCCCACAACCCACAAGTTGTCAACCTCAACAAACGTACGTCCCCGCTAAATTGCGAGAACGCAAATAATCAGCTTCTCTCCCACCTGCTCACACAAGAAAGGGTCCTAAAATATGCTTTCAGCATTTCAGGATCAATACAAGAGCGCGCTGCACCAATTGATCCTCCTGAGCGGCGATTCGCTTTTGTTTTTGGTGTTTGGGAAGATGAGCGACGAGAAGCTGGTTAAGGATTCCCATGGACGTGGCAAGAGTGTTCTGGGGGAGAAGAGTGAAGCTTCTGCTGAGGTAATTAGTTAGTTAACAAATACTACCTTGCATAGCTGTTAGGATCATGATCTTTAATTTGGATTTTTTATTTCACAGTAAGAATTAATCCCTACTTCCTTCTGCTCAGATTCATACTAGTTCTTCTGTTATGCCTATTATAGTCTGCGGAAATGAGTTACAGCTTCTTTCTTATGACTACCAGGCTCAAGATACAAGTTTGTTCTTCCTCATTTCCTGACTTGAAACCACACTTTCTTTTATCAGTGAGCCAAACGCTTCCTTCTCCCTTCTCACTCACTGGCCGCCCTTCTTCTACTTCACAACTTCCGGCCAAACGAGATCAATAACTCTGATCTTCTGCCCATTAAATTTGTATGTAACCAACACTATATCCTGCTCTTATTGACATTTCTGGAGCGAGACTTCTCCAACCCTTCCTTCCATACACTCTCCCCATCTTCATATATATACACGTGCATTGAATAAACCTTGGTGATTTGCTCTGTAGATAAATATCACGTCCAGTCACCTAATATCTGTAGATTTCCACCTTGTTGGCTAAAGATTCCTTTGGCCCTGTCAAGAGTATCCTGAGGACGAAGGATGAAGCTTCATAAAGTTGTGAATGGCACAATTCATCTATCAAATCATAAGCAATATGTAAAATTAATATCTAGTTGAGAATATATTGGTGGAATACTGTATCTATCGAATAGTTTGACTTTGTTTTTTATGCACACTGATGCATTTTATTTTTTAT
>JBAGKO010000012.1:19054917-19078010 GCA_037177275.1 Acacia concinna
GTAAAATCTAATAATTAGAAGAACCATAAAAAAAAATCGGAACTACCTCAAATCAACGGGGCAGCAAAAAAGGGACAGTTGAGGCCCCCATCCTTACTTTGAATTGACACCATTTTGGTGTCAATTGGAAGGTTGTTCCAATTTTTTTAACAAAATAACATTTAAGCTCATGTATTTTTTAAGTGACACCCAATATCTTAAAATGACTTTTGGTATATCATGAATCAGAAAATAATTTTAACAGTATCCAATATCTAACAAACTATACTTGAAATATTTTTCCATTAACATTTTATATCTTTAATTAAATTTTAGCTTATCCAATACTTAGTGTCCTAAATTTATGTTGCTCATTAGTACTAAAAATATTTTAAAGGCTACTTGTTACAACTAGAAAAACAATTTAAGGTTATATTACTAGATAATGGATGCTCCTGAAAAAATTATTTTATGCTACTACTGAAAAAAATTATTGGATGAGCTAAAACTTAGTTTAAAATATGAAATATTATTGGAAAAACATTTTAAGCACAGATTATCAGATATTAGGTGCTGCTAAAAATTATTTTATAGTTAATTTAAAATATAAAATGTTACTTGACAAATATTACAGTTACTAGGTGCTGCTAAAAATTATTTTATAGTTCATGGTACACTAAATTATTTTAAAATATTATGTGCTACTTAAAAAAATATACAGACTTATATGTTATTTTGCTAAAAAGCAAAAGAGTATTTGGGAACAACCTCCCAATTGACACCAAAACGTTACCACTTTAAAACAAGGGAGAGGATTCGGACGCACTTAAGTGATGGTTGTAAAGGTAACAAAGCAACATTTTCTTGTTGAATCCCTATCTTAGATTCAATCAATGTTCTCATTTGTGCATATGATGTTTTTTGATGCACCATGTGCGACTTAAGTTCTTGTTTTTAAATCCCAATTTTGGACAAGTAACATGTGCGACTGAAATTGTCAAGACTCCATTAACAGTTAAAGGACTAGCACCCTTGCCAATAAATACACACAGATATTCTGCATGCAGTAGTTATAAATATATGCTAGTATTTAAAAAAAGAAAAATGAGAGAAAATAAGGGGCAAAGAATGATGAAAGGAAGTGGATGTGTTGCAACCTTCTCTTAAATACACAGTGCATCCACATATAGCAGTAATTGTCTAACTGGTTTTAATCAAAGTGAAATCAATCTGCCTGAGAGTACAGCTAAGTATTAAAAGTGAATGACAGTGAAAGGGCTAACTACTTTTTCCTATGATGCCATTGTAACACACAAGGGATTCTTTCCAATTTACAAGTCTTGTGCTTCTGAGTTATCTCCTCGTTGGGATCCTCCATGGTCAGATGATCCAAATGTTGTTCGCCTGCTCATGTTTGCACGCTGCACCAAACGGACCAATGCTTGAACCACCTCGGACATTGGCGGTCGGAATTCAGGCTCCGGCTGTCCAAAATTAGGATTAAAAAAAAAAACTTGAGAATGCGTTAACACATCCAAATCTTTCTCGTTGCCGAGGGAAAAGACTTTAATGGTTGAGTTGATAGCTAATGACACTGTTCCAATCTCACGTTCAAGTTTCATTGGATGAATTCAAATAGATTTAAAAAATAAAATTTACTGAAACTAGAAAAATGTGGAGTGCAACATCATACTGACCTGAACGCAAAGAGCGATAACATCGGCAAACCGAGAAAGAGACTTAACAGGGTATAGACCTTCCAGTGCAGGGTCAACCATTTTAGTCAATGCATCAATATCATGAAGTTGTGGGGTTGCCCATCGAACTAGAGACTGCTCAGACCTTGACCTTGAGCTGTTACGAATTTAACAGATCAGAAAAATGACGGGACTGATATTTCATCCATAATTTTTAAAATAGTCAGCAACAATACTGGGCTTCCCTCAAAATTCATTATAAATCAAGAACGCTATGTGAGTTTCAAAGCGCGATAAACAAAAACACTCAAATATTGAGAAAAAGCAGCATTGGAAAAATAATGAAAACTTTTCTATTTCATTTCTTTTGTGATAATTAAACAAATCCTCAGTTGTTCAGGGAAAAATCCTGCAAAAAAAAATTGTCAATTTCATCATAAGTGAACTGTAGTCCTATAAAAAATCTAGAGAAAATTATATTGAGGTCCCGAGTAAAGAAATTAATATCAGAAAGGTCCTTATGACAAGTTGAGGAGCTATATTGACAACTTAAGGAGCTAGTTGGGACGTGTCAAAAAATAAATTTCCTTATTTTGGACCTCAATGTAATTCTCCCAAAAAAATCTAACTTAAAGTTCATCAAAAATTATGCCCAGGTGTATGGTTACAAGTGTGAGCCATATGTAAGTGATAACGTGCGGAAATCCAGCCCAGCATGTGTCAATTATTTACCTATCAAATGGTTTCCGTCCACTAAGAAGCTCCAACATGACAACCCCAAAGCTGTAGACATCACTCTTCAGAGTATACTGACCAGACAAGCCAACTTCAGGTGCCTCGTAACCAGATCCAGCATTTTGGTTTAACACCTGAACATGAAACAGATTCAGAACTTATACAAATTTTCGTATTCTGGCTGATGTCGCCACAGGAAGAGCAGCACTTTTAAAGAGCATTAACAACTCTGGGATCAATCAGTACACGAGTTTTTGTCATATCTTTCTTGGGTAAATCCCACTACTTCCTAGTTTACTTTAAGAGATTCTTTATAAATAACTTGTCCTTTTTCAACTACTACACTTAAAATTATGTAATGAAATACGTCAACTCACTAAATTCTAAGTTGTGACGTTCATGAGATAAAGAAATTTGTATTAAATGGTCAAGAAGACCCCTATCATGTGATAACATTGAGTTGTAATTGGAATGAGGCAAATACAAATGGCAATTCATTCAACACATTGGAAGCTCGGAATCATTTGCAGACTTCTAAAATGTCAAAACAAGCGTAGCAACATACAAGAAGAGGAGTTTAAAGAAAGAACAGCTAACAGTGAAATTGAAAGCAGCAAAGTCTAGAAGAATGGAGAAAAGTAGCAATGGCAAAAGCCTAGATCTAGTGCAGCTCAAAGCAACCTTTCAAACAGTTTAATAATAAAACCATTCATTTGGTTCATAAAGCCCCAAAATTACCTGGTCAGCGTTTGGAATATAGCTTGCCAGTCCACAGTCAGAAAGATGAGGATTAAGCTCCGTATCAAGTAATATGTTGGCTGATTTAATATTTTTATGAACAACTGATGGCGAACAAACTTCATGCAGGTACCTAGAATAATATTTTAGCATGTAAAGTCAGCTTGTTCCAAGTCTCATGGCAAGCATTTTTTATCACGTTGAAGAGTGATTTAAAAGGTAATATAAAGCATGGTACAGAGAAATATTGAATTGAACCAATTTAGCCATATGGGTCAGCAAGCTAGCTAGGAAAATTATATGAAGAGGGATTTGAAGGAAGACAATTAACAAGATAAACATGCCAGGAAACCAGTCAGTGATAATGTTGACATGCAAAATATGCAGGACGATAGGCATATAATAAACAGCAGATAGAGAAATAGAAGAGAATGGTATTAAGGTATCATGAAATGATGCAACATTTCCTCAGAAATGTGGTAGCAGGATCTTCTAAATCCCATATCCTGTCATCAAGTAATAACTTACTCTAAAGCACGTGCAGTTCCCAAAGCAATCTTGACACGGGAATTCCATATCAATGGTTTGCTATGCTCATCTGGCAAGTGAAGCAGGTCATGCAGTGACCCATTCTTATGAAACTCATAGACCAAAAGATGCTGTCCATGCTCTGAACAATAACCAATGAGCTCTGTCACATTGGGATGGTGCAGCTGGGAGATGTTTGAAACGACTTCAATAAAATCTTCAGACATATCATTAGGAAGGACAGATGAATCCATCTTCTTCACGACAAGAACCTATAACAATCCCAAAAGTGAAAGAAAAATAATTAAATTCATTAATCACTTATTTAGGAAAGCTATAAATATGACTGTCTACTATTATGGAAAATCATGACCTAGCGTGACAGTGTACTGTAGAGTAAGAATACCTTATCTTAAGTGCTGAAATTTAAAATGGAACTGCAAGAGAATAACAGGTGAGAAATACCTCTCCATCATCAAATTGAGCACGGTATACGCGTCCAAAAGATCCCTCGCCAAGAAGGTGATCTACACTGAAGCTGCCTGTAGCAATCTGTAGATCTGCTATAGAATATAATGTTACATTTGCAGGAGCTGTTACAGTTTTCTTTACAATATCGGGCTTCTTTGAAAGTTCATCTTCATCAAATGATTTGTGACGATCAATAGGTGGAGGTTTGAGATTGAATGAGGCAGAAGGAACAAAAGTCTTTGTGTCAGGTACAGAGGATGTTTGCACTGCCTTCATTTCTGTATTACAAAAGATATATCAATTTCTAACAACGAAGTAACCAAATCAGCATAACTAAATTATCAATGTTAAACTGCAAGCGTCAATTTGGGGGAAACCAGATTAGTCATGAGCCAGATATGGGCAAGTCATTCTAAACATGATGAAACCTGAACAAGACTAATTAGAAGGGAAAAAATGATAGAACAAGTTCCTCCAGCTTAATTATATGAATGTCTGCATGGCGTCAACCACATAGCCTCCCCTTCAAAAAAGTGTTGAGGTATTTGTTCTTATCTCCTATTACAGAACAAATTATGCGCCAAAATGACAGACAGAAAAGCAAAACTCATTTGCCAAGAGCCAAATTGAATACGAGGAGAATGGAGCAACTAATTTCTGCAATTACAACTATCCCATGGAGGGCGTAATATTAACAAAAGATCAAGGAATATGATCATTAAAGAAGCATAAAAACAATGACAACCTGTAATATTGATAAGAATGAGATTGATTGTTAACAACACGCAAAATGCAGAAGGTCAATAAAGCATTACCATGCACTTCATTTGAAGCAAGAGGAGCAAAGGGCTGATTGTCAACATTTTCTATATCTGAAGATGGCTTCCTGGATCTCCTCTTCATCAGAAAGAATGCTACTATTGCTCCAACAATTAAAATGGAGATAACTATTCCTGCAATGCCACCACCTCCTATACCAGATTTTTTATCATTGTCACTGTCACCAGCATCTGATGGGGCATTTCTTCCACTGCCACCAACAGTTTTGTGAGTTTGGGGACTTTTAGTTGCAGGAGTTGTCCCTGGTGGAGGTGGGGGTGCAGAGCCTGAGCTCCATGCATTACCATCCTTCCTGTCATTAAGTTTAATCAATGATAAAAAAACTGCAAATATTTATGACAAAATAAACACTTTTAATTGCAAAATCTCATACAATAGTCATGCTTACTGTAGATTTATGTTTTTCAACTGTTCTGGTATCCAACCTGTAAAATGATTGTTTTGCACATTCCTGAGAGCATATAAGAAGGTAAGTGTATCTATTTCAAGGCATTTCAATTAGATCAGGAAAGGACATTCCATCTATTTTGTCTGAAACAAAAGATACATACAGAGTTCCAAGAGGAAGACCAGCAAGGACATCAATGGTGCCTGTAAACTGGTTGTTTTGCAAATACCTGTTCAAAAGTGGACAGGACAGTCCGAAATGCTATGAACACCATGAAAATTATTGATGTCAAACACAAACAATTCTAGACATTTACATGGTGGTGATGCTTGAAAGTGAGGTGAAACTCTGAGGAAGGTCACCTGACAGAGAATTGAAAGAGAGATCCCTGCCAGAAGATAATTTATTGTCATTACTCACTTGTTCCTCAAATTTCATCAAAACTTAGAGTATTTACATTTATTACTCAACCAACAACCTTGATTCAGAAATGAGAGATTACCAAAACCATGAATTTACCCAAAAGAAAAGAGAGATCCCTGATTGAGACATTTTATTATTATTATTAGAATAAAATTAAAAATGTCTCGAGCATTCGAGAGAAATTGATCTTTACATTGAAGATGCAAATGGGTAATGTTCACATCATACTGCCCAAAATTATATTGAAGAAAAAAATATCAATATCTTATATGTAACACAAAAAGTAGCAACCATCTAGACAACTTTTACATAGTTGAAGGGCAGGAAGAAATCTCACAACGTGGAGAGTGAAGAAAGCTTTTCAAAGTTGACACTCAGTGCGCCCTGGAGTTGATTGTGACCAAGATTTCTACATTTTCCCAAATTTTTTTCACAAAAAAATAAAAAAAATCAGTTGCTGTCTAAAGGGATCAATAGGGAATAATCATGAGAAATTGAGAAAAAGAAACACTCACAGGTATGTAAGAGCAGCCATATCAGAAAGAGAATAAACTACTTCCCCAGTGAAGTTGTTGTTGGCAAGGTTTCTAGATGTGAAGAAATAAGATGGTAAATCAAATTATCATAATGGACATAAACGAGAGTAGTGATCACTTGCATACAGAAACATACAATCGCTGCACATTTGGAGGAAGTTGATATGGTATACTGCCTCCAAGATTGTTGTTACTCATGTCTCTGCAACATTTAGATGGTCACAAGCAGCATAACATTGCATCAAAAATTGAACATTAGATACATGAAACCATTATTCTTACAGGTTAGTCACAGATGTCAAGGTTTGTAACTGGTAGCCCAGCGTTCCAGTTAGTCCAAGGCCAGGTAACTTGCTGAAAGAAGTAATAAGATACTAATCATCAAAAATCAGTGAAAACAAAAAAATTTCATGTGATGTGAAGGCAATGTGAGAGTGAAACTATACATCTCTGTGACTCGGTTGCCCGAGCAAGTAATGCCCTTCCAGGGTTGTACACATGGATCATCACCATTTGCAGGCCAACCTAGTGAGGATGGTGAATTCATGCTGCTAAACAATACCCTCAGAGCAGCAGCTGCATCAAACGTTCAGATACTGCTAGTTAGCAAACCTAAAATATGTGTAAAAGAGATATTCCTACAGTCCGTGCTTATTTGTCCCACTGTCTACTTCACTCTTAAACAAAGTATACCTAATATGGTAATATCATCCAGCGAAATATTAATTTCTTTTTTCATCTACGGATCAGTACAACATTTCAAGGCCCACTCGTCTAGCGTGGCAATTACAAATTAACTTCGTTGAATAGACACAGAAAAGTAAGCACACTTAAGTAGGAAATTACATTACCAAAAACTTAGATATAGATTTATGTTACGCGCCGAACAAGTTTTTCCAATTAAAGGCATCTTACCGAAGAATCCAAAGAAACAAGACCTGCGATTATTATAACACGTAGTGTGTACAATTTTAACATAAGTAAATTCCTTTATTTGTTGAAATCTTTTGAATGGAAAGCAAGAGGCTACCGAACGCTTTGAAAGCCAGCAATCTAAGTCGACGACGACAGTCCAAACAGTGAGTGTGATGATGGAAATTAATGTGTGACACTCAAACAGATCAGCTAGAACCAGTAGTCACTGATTCATAAACCGAAACTCATGAAAACCAAGAAAAGTTAGGCAAAATGGAAGGAAGAATCAGTAGTGACAAAATTTACCAGAATGATACATCGAGGCATAAAGAACTCAAGAAACTCACGAAAAAGAGCGAACTAGCGAGTAAACCCGGTGAAGATACTAACCATCATTTGGATCCGTGTCGCCATTGATGACAATGGGGATTAAACCCAGAATACTGAAGCTGATGAACAGCACTACCAGCCTTCTATGCCCCAACATCTCTCTCTCTCTCTCACACACACACACACTTTCTCTCTGAATCAGTCTGTACCCACAAAACTTTCCTAACCCAGAAAGCCAAAAGGGAAGGGCATTAAGCCCTTTTAGCTAATTCTTAAACTTTCCCACTGAATGAGCTTATGGGTTTATGGTTAGACTTATAGCCATGGCAATGAAAAGCTGGAAAGCACGAATTGCCAGAAGAATCCAAAGCCACAGAAGTTTTTACTCACTTTACTGCCACAGCATCAGTATATTTTCTCATAATTAAGGGGAAAATATTATATAAGCGTTGGTAGGTGTGGCGCCTAGGCTGCATCCATACCCTCGTTATCATTTATGTCTTGGACTTTCTTCACCCTGTAGCTTTCACGGGCACGAATGACAGACATGTGAGTTTTTTATCTCATAGATTTCATTTATTTATTTATTTAAAGAGAATTCTAAAAAAAAACATTAGAAATAAAAGAAAATTAATTTAGTACAGCGAAATCGAAAAATTTTAAATCAGTCTGTTTTGTATTTTTTAGATAATTATAAAAATGTCACTGAATTTTTCACAACACGAATTTCGTAATTCAGTAATTCACAGCATGAGTTTCATAATTCACAATACTAGGTACTACGTATTTATAAATCACAGTGTAAATACGTAGTATTGTTAATTTAAATACTCATGTTGTGAATTATAAAACTCGTATTGTGAAAAATTCAGTAGCATTTTCGTAATTACTCAAAAGAAGCACAAAATAGACTGATTTAGAATTTTCTGATTTCACTATACTAAATTAGAATTTTTCTATTTCACTTGTTTATTTTTTAGAATTTTCCCATTTATTTATTATTTTCCATTCTATACACCGGAATAGGTACCATAACCGTATTCGTGCTTTTCTTCCTGGTCAAACGAGCTCTTTTTTTGGGCAGCAAAAATGAGTAAGTACCAAGTATAGTCCCTTTTCTTTTCTTTTTTTCTTTTTTTTCCTTTTTTTTTTTTTTTGCCAGGAGCAAGTATAGTCATTTATTGCTCATTTGTTACTTCAGAGAAACACATGACTGAGGAAAATAACTGTTATATGTAGGTTGACAAGAACAAACTTTGAAATGGTATGCCTTTTTACTATATTGGCTTCTTCTACTTCTTCTTCTTTTGGTTGGTTTTTGCCTAAACTTTTTCCAGATTATTCAAATCTTGTTAAATAACAGCATAAAAATTAAACAAAATGATAAAACATTTTTGCCCAGAAAAGTCTATTATACAATTTACACGCATGCACACATATAAACTTGTCAGCGCTAGACTTAAATCCAATATCTCATATAAGTGTGACTATTAGAACAATTCGCTATTGATGATAAGATCAACTTTATTTTTCATCGACGTCTCATAAGATTTTTATGAGTAAAAGCTCTTGTGTGTGTGTGTGCAGTGAGTAGTGACCTAACCTTTAATTTTATATTGAAGAAGAAAGTTCACAACAGTATTCTTTTTCTTTTTGTGAAAAAGACAAAATGGAATTAATATGATATATAAATACAGAAAATAAGACAGAAATATTGAGTGAAAAATGCACTAAAGAAAAAAGAAGAAACTATTTAAGAATATACGTGACTTCAGATGAAAAATGACTTATGAAAAGTGACTTATGTTTAAATAGAAAGTAATAAAAATAATTTTTATTATGATAAAATTTTTAAAAAAAGAGGATTTTAAGGAAAAGCCCTACAGATTTACACATCCACCCTAACATTATAATTTAAAAAGCTTCTTAAATTTCATCCAAAAACTGCTTATTGAAGTTTTTTACACCCACCCAAACACCTACTAAATTTGTAATAGAAGCCTGTGGCTGGTCAAGAAGTTTGTTAGAGTGCAAGTAATAATTGTCAATATAGAAAGCATTAAACTTGATTAAGTGATGTTCAAAAGAATGAAGGAATCATTTATTTTTAGTCACTAGAGGGCAATAAAAAAATCATACGCACATTGAAGGGTGCAGAAATTTGGTAATCCTTTTTAAGAATGGGGAATAATAATAAATAATTTCGTGGGGTTACGTTATAATATTGAAGATTATGAATATTAATAATAAAGGCTATATTACATAAAAAGATGTGGGAGCCACATCACCCACCCCACATCCTACTGCCCTTTCCAAAATATGCCTTTTGCAGTGTCGGTCGCCTCGCTTTTGTCTTTTTCCGGTTATTTTTTTAATTCATTTTTAACCTTTTTCTCTATTATATTCATATATTTCTACTTTTTTTTTCTAAAATATATTTTCTGTCCAAAATCACATTAAACTCGAAATAATTTAGATTTCAATTGAGTCAAACCCGAATGAGAGTAATAATCCACTTAATCATTTTCCCCATCTCTTTGGGAGGAGCTTCTCTCCCTTATTTCACCCTCCTTTCCCTCATTCATTACTATTTGATTTGAATTTAATGGTTAAAATGTAATATTTTATAAAAATATTATTATAACTTTACATAAAAAACATATAAAAAGTTATAAAAGTAAAAATAAATCCAACTTAAAATGATCTATAATTTATTTATATAAAATCATTTATATATATTAAAATTTATTTTTTATATAGATAAAATTATATTAATATTTATTATAAAATATTAGATTTGAACTATTATTTCTATATCCAATGATGAGGATAAAATAAAGAAAAATAAGAAGAAGAGAGCTCCTTTCAATGGCATTGTATCCTTTTATTTTTCACTTTTCATCTCAACACAACACAAGCAAATCATTTTTTTAATAATTGATGTAATACATCATCGATGTCAATTTCAATTTCAATTATAATGAATAACCACCCACTTAAACTCATCATTTACATATTTATGCCCATCCTTTGGCGGTTGACAGTTTTGTTAGGGTTGTTGTTGATCAATAATTGAACGTATAATTTTCTTGGTTCAAAAATTTATGTCCTCAAATTCCTACTACCTAATTATTGAACTTTATTATCCAAGAGGCTATTAATTGAAGTTGTAACTGGTACGTATCTCTTTCATTATATATATTTAAAAACATAAAATACTTACATAAGATTCCTAATATTCATTTCGTTAATCTTCCTAATAATATATAATTATATTCTTATTTTGAAATATAATTATTTAATTATAAATTTATATAAAAAAGGTAGGACATATGGCCTTATGTGATTAAAAAACTTAATATAATGAATATAAAGAATTTGATGTATGTATAATCCTTTAAAAGAATTATGAAATTAATATATAATATAAAATAAATTAAAAAAAATAAAGTTCTAAAGGTATAAATAATGCCACTCACTTTTTAAAACTTTTTAGCAACAATAATGCCCACTCATCAAATTGTTCATTTAAAGTTAACTTCAAGAGGATATACTTGTATTATTAAAGTTCTCATCATATCATCAAGGTATAGAAAAACTGGCCCGGCAACAAACCGATTACGACATGGATTCAGAGTTTAAAGAGTTCAACCAGGTCAAACCGCATGTTAAACCGACCATACTAAAATAGTATAATTTAATTAATAATGATAAAATAATATTATATATGCATGACAATTAAATAAATATATAAGTATAATTTATAATAATAAAATAGGTAACAATATATTGATATATTTTTAAAATTTTATAAATAAATAGGGTAGTATTTAAAAAAAACAAAAATCCGCGTTGACCGCCGATTTTTCTAATTCAACCAATTTTTCAATTCAACCAACTAGTTTGACCGATTTGATCATTTAACCAGTTTTTTTTATTGGACCAAACCATGGGCCAGTTATGATCTAACCAATTGAACTATCCATATGCATATATATAATAGTAGTATAAACTTTTACATATTTTATCAATCATCAATTATTAGAGTGACCATAATACAAAGTAGTACCAACTAGCATGAAAGCATAACATTTTAATTAAAAGAAATTAAGAAAAAAACTTACTGGAATTTCCCAAAATGAACTTGTCGGTCTGGAGAAGCAGAGTGACAAAATTTAACAATCCACTAATCTCACATACTTAACTAAATAATTATGGCATGAAGCGCAAATAAAAAATAGAAAGAGAAAGAAAAACTCTCTTAAAGAGGTGATTTATTAGTTCACTACAGTGAATATCTGAAAATTACAGGAATCTTATGAATCTTCAATGGCGGACAAAGTAGAGAAGAAGTTTGTCCTTATGGAAGAGGAGGAAGAAGAAGAAGATATCTTTGCGGTCTTCCGTGGCTGCATAATTGTGAAATCAAATCTCCTTTTTTGCTTTGGCATAATAAAATTCCAAGACGCGCCGCAAAAAGCTGAAATTTTGGCTCCAAGAACTTTCTTTCACACTGTATGTGCTGATTGAAGAACACGGCTGTCCAAGTTCTTCAGTCTCAAAACAGACTCTACATGTCCTCTCAAAGTGTGTAATTCTCCCAGCCTGCCCGGTTTCATGCCATTTTTAATTCAGAATTTGCATTATTCATGAATGCATATTGATATGTTTCTCTGTTAGAACCTGGAAGAGAAAAGAAAAGTACCTAGCGATTTCAGCTCGTCTTCTGGCTTGTTCAGCAATCAAATTAGAAGATCGCCTTCTTAGTGCAATCTCCAGCTCTAACTCTGTGCTCGCAAATCCTTGTAAGCTTCTCTGAGAAGCAATCCACCGTGCAGCCCTATCTTCTTTCCCATAGTCTTTCTTGGAACTAAATGCAGTCTGTTTACACACAAATTAGGGTTTCTTTAGTCCATTGAAGCTGAAACTGAAATTACTGGCTAGTTCAAACAGAAGATACATTATTACTATGCACTGACCTTTCTGTCAAATACCAAATTCCAGGCCTCGCCACTCAGAATATAGCGTATTGTGAACTTGATCATGTCCAAAGGTATATAGAAGATCAAGCTGTATAACCATATTATACCAGCCCATCCCCATCCAATGCCTGTAATTTCAGCAAAGCTGATATGTGCATACACAGCTATCAAGGTGGCCACCTGATTAATATCAACATGAAACCCATTATTCGTAGACTACAGCTGTTCTTCATTTTCTAATCAAATTAATAAAATGGAGTGTTAAAAATGTAATGAGTAAATCTCAGAATATCAAATATTTGCAGATCCAATATTGAAGGTTAGACATATGCATGCAGTGCTGGAAAACTCAACACTCAAAGTTCCTTGGAGAAGCTGTAAATATTTGAGTGACTGACATTACCAGTTGAGCCACGACAAAGGCACACATCAAGAGAGCTCCAGGTCTCTCTAGATATGACCATCCTTGACTTCTTGTTACAAAAATCAAAGCCTGGCTGATGATACTGACTTGAAGATATAAAGCGGATGAAACTTTCTCAGTGTCACTGGATAAAGAGGCTACATGGAAGTGTGTCTGCAGGAGGGAAAGGAAATTACTTGGCTTGAACTGTGAATCTTTTGGTTTGGCATGATAGCAGAGCAATGTTGGCTAACAAGAAAGAGAAACATAAAGTATTACCTCAAAGAAAGTGGTGCGCACTATTGCCCAGTAGAACAGAACAGTAACCAATGCAAGGTAAGTGCCAATTACTATTCCAGTTGCAAATATCTCTGGCAGCTTCCAACTGTCTGGAGTCGGTGATGGCCTTACGCGATCTTTTGATATGGTCATAATTGTCCCTAAATGCAGACAGTTCCTTAAGAAAAAAACCTTACATATGAATGGTATCATTCTCTTGATTGTTAGTTATTATTTTTCTCACTGATTTTGGAGAAAAGTTAGTGCTTTTAAGTTATAACTATTCAAAGTTGGGGATCATAGAAAACAGATTTTATGAAACACTAGTGCATTTTTCTTCAAAGAAGAGCACTACTTACATCCAGAAGGAAAGAATGGATGAACAGACATTCCAATTTTAATAATACTAAAGATAAAAATGGCATAAACAACATACGGGTGAGATTGGTAAAAGAATTTAAATTGCTAATGCTTGAAAGTAGAAATTCTACTCATAATGAGCTATTGTATCATGATAATGCTATGAAACCAAGGAAAATCTGGTTTGTCATTTTTAGTTTCTTTATATTTTTCCCTCCATCTTCCCGATTATTATTTATATTTGGGTTAAAATGCAATGTACCCCTAACGTTTTCAGGGAAGAGCAATTTTAGTCTTAACGTTTTTTCCCCCAATTTCAATTTTAACGTTATTTATTTTGAGCAATTCGTGTCCTCACTAATAGATCTGTTAAGTTGATTGTTAAATATGGTGTATTGACCAATGATAAGGCCATGTGGCTAATGAAGTGGATTAAATAATATGATGTGGCATGTCATTTAATTGAAATCAAGTTTTTTTAAAAAAAAAATGAAACCCACTTTATCAATAGTTGAAAGCGAGTGCCCTAATTTCAGCCAAATGGCATTGCCACATCATATTATTTAATCCACCTCATCAGCCACATGGCTTTATCATTAGTTAATACACCTCATTTAACAGTTAACTTAACATATTTTTTAGTGAAGACATGAATTGCCCCAAATAAATAATGTTAGGATCGAAATCACGCCAAAAAAAATGTTAGAACTAAAATTGTTTTTCCCTATGTTGGGAGGTAAATTGCACTTTAACTTTTTATACTTATAAGGGAAAAAAAGAGGGAAATATTGCAGGTATATGTTATGACTCCTTACCATCATTCAGTATGGCGATGATCAGGACCATGAAAGGTGGAAAATCATACTCCCAAATCAATGCCAGAAGCATAAAACCAAGCTGCAAGAAGCAGTGTATGAGTTTCCAAACAAACGCACGTTGAATTGAAGTCCAAGGAAAATGACATGAGATTAATATGGGGACAATGAAACTTATCTTACCACTATACGAATGGTAATAGAGACTGCATATATCTGCATTTAAGTGAGTTATCAGTACTACATCAAATCAAAACAAAAGAAAGCAAAAGAAGAAAAATCAACGAAAAAGTTCAAACAATTAATAACAGTTGCTCAGGAAAATATAGATTTATTTGATGTTGGTTTCATGTTTGACAATTCTTAGAATGCATGCTTTCAAACTTGATGTTATATAACATAAAGAAGCAGTGTGGTACAAATGATCTATGATGGTATAAAGCAGAAGAATAAGAGTGGATACTTAACTGTATAATTTTTCATTCTTTGAAATATAGCTCGGCTAGTTAACACAGCACTGACAATAACACTCAAGCCTGGCTCAGTTAAGACTAAATCAGCAGCACCTCTCGCAGCATCAGTTGCATCTGACACGGCAATCCCAATGTCTGCTTTCTTTAAAGCCGGTGCATCATTCACACCATCTCCGGTCATTCCAACTACATGCTTCTTTTCTTGTAAAATTTTCACAATTTCATACTTGTGTTCTGCGAGTAAGGCAAAAAATTTTGTTAAAAAAAAAACACGGGATAGTCTGTATGGTATTACTACAAACTGGCGTTTGATTGTTCTTGTAAGTCACTGAAGTTCAATAAATTATCCAATTTTTTTATGGTATAAGGTTTCTTATTAAACTAATTTTCTGTTTAATATTTTGTTATAAAGCAGGAGAGAGGAAAGATAAAAGTGAAATATTTGGATGAAGTACCAGGAAATACACCAGCAAAGCCATCTGCCTGTTCAATGAGCTCGGTTACTGGGAGAGCTTCACTTTCATCCTTGTTACGTCCAAACAATGATGAAGAAGGATACATATTTGTCCCCATACCAAGTCTTCGGCCTGTCTCCTTTGCAATTGCAAGCTGATCCCCTGCATGCACACATGTAATCTGGTTTACTTGTCAAAATTTTCGATGTATTTGATCACTTATTCTGACTTCTACGATGCTTTTCCAAGTGTCAATTTTCTCAACAGTAATATTGTTACAGTCCCTGAACCGATACCTTTTGCTAGTCCTAAATCAGAATTTATTAACAAATTAATTGCATCCATGATGAGCAACAACCCAGAAGATTCAACATGTTACCTTGTAGGGAGAGAAATGGGGTAGCTTTTGTAGAACTAGAAACACTGTGCGCATATATATATATATATCCCTTATCATATGGTATTGGAAGACCTTCAGAATTACCTGTAATCATCTTAACATTGACTCCGAGGTTAAGCGCTCTACGTATGGTCTCAGCACTATCATGTCTTGGAGGATCAAACAGGGGCAACAGCCCACAAAATGTCCAAGGACCGCCGGGACTCTCTTTGGACTTTTCAGGAACTTCCTGAAAAGGTCATCATATAATTTTGCTCAATATGGAAACATATAGAGATTAAGAAATGGCTTAAATCATATGACTGTGATGTGGGATTGCAGAGTTTATCTCTATTAAGAACAAGTTGATAACCCTTCACTTCAATGCATTGTGCATTGAGACGGATAGGAAAAGATAGAGGAGGATAGGTAAGACGCCAAACCTGCAGAGCAACTGCAAGAGATCGCAAGCCTCTTTCAGCATATTTGTCAATGATGGCATGAACTTTTCCGGCTATCTCATCTTTCTCTTTGCACATATTTAGAATCTGATATTCAAGAAACAATATAAAGAGTGAAGGTGTGTTGCAAAAGCCAAAGTTCCTAGGTACTTCTTTTCTGGCATTGTGGATAATTGTAAATTGTATTTGCCAAAAAAAAATTTAGTCTCTTTGAACTGGAAATAAATGTATACAGTTAGCATCTTTTCATGCATTTTCATACCTGTTCAGGAGCTCCTTTGCTTGCCCTGTACCAGTTGCCTTCAGAATCATAATATGTAATAGCAGTACGCTTGTCTACTGGATTGAAAGGTAGAAAATGAACTTCAGTGATGTTTGCACGTGCCTGTGAGGGGAAAAAAAAAGTAGAGAATTTTCTTCTCTTAGTACTAGTCGATGCCAAAAAGTAGGGTTCAAAAACTTTCATTATCACAAAGTAACAAAAACATCTATACCTCCCTTGGATCAGCTAGCATATTAACTATGGCAGCATCAATGGCATCCTGATTTTCCATCCTAGCTGCTCTGGCTGCTAGCAGGACAACCATGTCTCTGTCTATGTTGTTGTTAAAGGCCTATTTAAGTATTACATAAGTGAGATTCTGGAAGGAATACAGGCAAAAACCAGAACCATCTAGGTTACATGAAAAGCAATCCATCATCTGTTCTACATAAAGTTCTAAGCCCGAAGACTTCTGTGCATATAATACAAAATCTGCAGCTTCTATTAGACAGTTTCATGTACCTCTACAAGGTTTCGGTCAACAGAAAGGCGATTCAAGGTAAGAGTTCCAGTCTTATCACTGCATAGTACGTCCATACCCGCCATTTCTTCAATTGCTGTCATTCTCTTTGTGATGGCTCCCTTAATAAGGAAAACCAAAAAAAAAAAAAAAGGAAGAAAAACATGTTAGCAAACAGATATAAACACAACACATGATTTATGGTGTGGTCTTCAATCATGAGGACAAAATATACCTTCACCAAATTCAATTGTCTTGGTCAAAATCATAAAACAGGGAGAATTGAATTTGGCCTCAAATTTGAGTATGTGAATGATTAGTGGTTAATATCTTTGAAAGTTACCTGCTGTGAAAGTCGATGAGAGCCGATGGCAAGTGTCACAGATAGCACAGTTGGCATAGCTATGGGAATTCCTCCAATTAAGAGAACAAGAAGGTTGTTAATTCCATCCCTATATGAACGTTTCTGTATAGGATACATTACTATGATTTCAATAATCATCCCTACAGCTATAGAGCAAATGCAGAAGTTCCCAATTGCGGTTAGGACCTGCAGACAAGTAGTCAATAACACTGAGCTAAACGATTAAACCAGCATTGAATATTATTAATAGACTAAATAGTGGATGAATTAAAGGTATATGGCCTTGAGGTGAGTCCTCTCAAATTTGTTTAAACTATTTTGATAGAAAGACAGGCCTAATATATACCTAATTCAGTAAAATCTAACGTGTATTCTATAAGTATAACCATTGGTAAAACTAGTCAGATTATGCAACACTAGGAACATATTTTTTATCAAGTGAGTGTTATAAAATATAAGATACTTTTATTTGAATGTGTTTGTTCTTTTTAATAAAATATCATTTGACTTTGTTTCGATAATAAATGCATTTTTTTTTATTTTGTCCTCATTCTCTTACATCATTTATTGTCCATACATTCTATTTCTTTCTTTCTTTTTTTCCATCATTGCTCTTTCTCTCTCTCGTTAATAAATAAGGGTACTTTTATAAAAACAATTATATTTCCTACATATTTATTGTTTTTAACTAAATTTAACTGTTTCCTAAAATCTCACAATTTAGTTAATATTATCTTATATATAGGGACGAAGGGAGTATATGCTAAAGGATTTTTCTACAAGTCACCTTTTGAAAATGTCCAACAACTATGGTACTATCAACTAAGTGTGCTGCCTTTCCAAAAAAGGTGTGAACTCCTGTTGCAATGACTACAGCTTCAATCTCTCCATGCTTACATGTTGAGCCAGAAAAGACTTCATCTCCTGTCTTCTTGGTTACCGGCAAAGATTCTCCGGTGAGAGCTGACTGCGGAGAACAATTAAGTCAAAAAACCAAGATAACTATTGACTCTATCATGGCCAATCAAAAGAAACCTTAGAAATTTGTGAGGCAAAGTATCAAAAGATTCAGTTCCTAGTTTAACCGACACTTGCCTGGTCAATTTTTAGAGAGTCTCCTTCAAGAAGGCGAGCATCGGCCGGAATAATATCTCCCAGCTTTATGCTGACTATATCTCCAGGTACTAAAATAGCTGCATCTTTCTCTTGCCACTGACCATCTCTCAGAACCTGCATATTTGGATGTTAGAACACTCCACGGTGTTAAAAGTTCAAGGAAAGGAAACTTCAGCAGTTGTTAAAGTTATTGACCACTTGACATGTTATCATAAAGGCCTTGTATTTCGTAGAAGACTGAAACAAAATACCAACAGGAAAAAACAGAATACTACAGCAGAAGTCAATTAAATTATAAATCATGTTAAGTATAGACTTTGTATGCATGGGTTGTGTGCACGTGCACATGGTCCACTCTAGTTTTGACACAAATTCGAAGAATATAAGTTATATAGCATGATGAATTCCACTCCAACTCTAACTCTCAAATCTCAATAGGCATGGCTTTATAAGTTGAATTAATTTGAAACTGCATGAACAAGGAACATATTGAAGTTCTACATAATTTTAGAACATGTTAATTCATTCAATGGGTTTTGTTCACTGTGAAGAAAGAAACCATAGGTAATGGGTTTGAGAATTATTGAAAAAAAACCTTCGTTTGTGGAGCTAAACGAGCCATCAGTGCAGCTGCTGCATTCCCAGCATTATTCTCTTCAATAAAACTAATGGTGGAGTTTATGAGCAGTAAGCATATAATCCCTACAAAGTCCTGCCAATCAGGACCCTCCCCCTGAAATATCACCAATGGAAAAAGTATGAGGAAACAGTTCACCAAAAAAATTGGAAGAGAAAATATTGCTGAGTATGAATTATGCTGTTTTACTCACTCCACCATTAGCAAGAGCAATTGCCATTATAGCAGCTGCTTCCATAACCCATGATAGAGGGTTCCACATGAAAGTCAGAAACTTCAAAAATTTATTCTCCTGCACCAATATTTGAAGGTGAAGTTATTTCAGTAAGTTGAGCCTCAGATGCTAGAATAATGTCATTCTTCTGTCGTGTCTCCCTTACAGAAAATAGCATTGAAGCAATACAGAACAGAGTGAAACTTTTCAATCCTATATTCAACTAGGACTTCCATCAACCAAAATGCCAATGAAGAGAATTGATCGTAAATTCTAGTAAAGTTTGAGGAGAGGTAAAGTACTGAACCATTTCTATTTTTCCCTATGCAATAACTAATGATACTTTGTGTTTGTAGAGTATGATACACACTAAAGTACTGTGAAAACCTTCTCCTATGTATCATAACATGACCTCTTTTTGTACTGTTCATACTTGACAGTTAGAGACATGTAAGATTTTCTTACAGGGTTCTCTTCAAGCTTGTTTGGGCCAAATATTTCCAGTCTGGCTTCAGCATCATCAGATGAAAGTCCTCTTGGCGATGTTTTTAGCTGCACAAAAACTTCTTCTAATGGTATACGTTCCTGACCATTTTTCACTCAAAAATGTTATTTCTCTGTAGATGAAACTGGAAAATGTGATAAATATGAACATAAATATTGATTCAATATCAGCATTGGTTGTAAAACTTACCAAATCAACACCTTCTCTATTAAAATTCTCAGGGTCAAGCAAAGGCTTATCCAATCCCTCAGCCATTCTATAGATTCATCATGTAGTAAATATATATATACAAGCAAACGTCAGCATTCTACTATTACTTAATCCATGTAAACTGTATCAATGAGGGAAATAAACATACACTTGGGGATCAATTTAACACGGGCTCGCTCTTAAAGAGTAAGCTCATTGACACAAAGTTTACTATTACCTATTATTTGATTTAAAAAACATATCAGTATACAATTCTTAAGAAGCATTACTATATCCTTAAAAGCACTGGTTCATAAATATGTTCCAAACTTGCATAAGAATTAGTGAACTAAAGATGCCAGTTTGGAGGGAATATAAGAGAACCCAGAAGCACCAAAAGCAGAAAAAGACTTACTAGGAGGGAAAGTTAGAGAACCCAGAAGAGAAGTGAAGCAGCAGAGGACTTCTTTTCAGTGAAAGAGGTTGGAGGCAGAGTGTGGTAGTGAGAATAGGAAGATAAGAAGATGAAAATGGGAATAAAATAAGAAGATAATGAGGATGGTGAAGGAGGTGGGCCATGATGAATTGAAAAAGGAGTGTAATTGATTTGGTAGCTGAGACTGTTTGTTACCAGTCGAAGAAGAGACCACCAAATGATCGGTTTCTAAACACACTACGTTGTTGATAGTCGGGTGTTATTGTTACATGCTTGGATGTGGGAGGCGCCACATTTTAGACATTCTTAAATATTTTGTTTGATGTGAACGAAAGACAGTTGCGCTTAACTAACCTTCAAAACCTGAACTTCTTCAAAGCAACCGACCTGACGTTCTCCATTATTTTACCCCCGTTCACACTCTAGTTCGCTCGCTACCAGGCGCCTCTTCAGCTTTTTTATTCACTGCGTTGTTGATAGTCTGGTGTTATTGTTGCATGCTTGGATGTGGGAGGCGCCACATTTCAGATATTCTTAAATATTTTGTTTGATGTGAATGAAAGACAGTTGCGCTTAACTAACCTTCAAAACCTGAACTTCTTCAAAGCAACCAACCTGAACTTCACACTCTAGTTCACTCGCTACCAGGCGCCTCTTCAGCTTTTTTATTCACCACGTTGTTGATAGTGTGGTGTTATTTTTGCATGCTTGGATGTGGGAGGCGCCACATTTAGACATTCTTAAATATTTTGTTTGATGTCAACGAAAGACAGTTCCGCTTAACTAACCTTCAAAACGAACTTCTTCAAAGCAACCAACCTAACGTTCTCCATTTTTTTACCCCCACTCACACTCTAGTTCACTCGCTACCAGGCGCCTCTTCAGCTTTTTTATTCTAATAATTATTGCGTGCCTGTATTTCATTTTCATTTCATAAATGTTTTAACTAACTTAATCCAGAGAAAATAACACTTAAATACCATTTAAAATTGTAAAACTTAAATTGGTCTATTAACATTTCAAAAAGGCATAAAGTACCATGAATTAAATTGGATTTTTCAAATTTTTTGATGTAAACAATAGCAGGACTTCGCAAGATGAGTAATGGGATTTGCAAGAAGAGTAATGAATTTCGCTAGTTTTTTATTATCTCTGTTTCTCTCTCTCCCTCTGACAGCATTGTTCATCTGACATTGACACTAACTGATACATAGTGACAGAGGAGAGAAAAATTTGCTCGTAACAAAGGAGAGAGGAGATTTTCGCAAGTTGAGTAATAAGATTTGCAAGAATAATAATGGAATTCGCTAGTTTGTAAATAATTTTTCACATCACCAAATTTGAAAAACAGATGAGAGGGGATTTTTCTCAATTTGATTGATGAAATTTGAAAGAATTGTAATAGAATTTATTAGTTTGTGGATCACTTTTCACATCACCAAATTTTAAAAAACCAATTTGATCATAGTATCTTAGTGTCTTTTTGAAATGTTAACAGACTTTTTTGAGTTTTGAAAATTCAAATGATATTTAAGTGTCATTTTTCCTTGAATTTATTTAAGGGCTTTTTGGCATGAGGGGAGGGGAGGGGAAGGAAAGGGGAGATAAAATAATTTTTTTGTGAGTTGAGTTAAAAAGTTAAAGAGATGGGATTATATAATTTTAATAAAGAAAATATGTAAAATAAAAGAGTATGACAAGTTAATTAAAAAAATTTAAGCTAACTTCACAAATTTTATTAAATTTAACTTTTAAAAATTTTCTCTCCTCTCCCTTCCTCTCCAAATCCCTCATATTAAACAAGCCCTTTTATTATATGTATTTTTTAGGGAAAATGATATATAAATATCATTTAAAATTTTAAACTTATAAATCAATCAGGCTGTATATAAAAGTAACAGGATTAACTAAATTTGTATAGCAATTAACAACTCAATTTTATAAAAAATGATCTATTTGAGATTTTAAAATTGAAATGGTTTTTTTTTATCATTCTCCCTATTTTTTATTACAAGTTAATTAGACATTTTTTTAGAGAAAATTAAAATAAAAGATCTAGAGAAAATAATATTTATTATGAAGAACCATAAAATATTAATTACCTAGAAGGACCAAATATCTTAATATAAATTTAAAATTATTAAGTTGCCCCTAATCAAACTTCCTATATTATTTCTTATATATTCATTATTAAAAATAACTACAATTAAAAGTAAAAACGCCCATCATTAACATGTAATATGATCCCATCTTTTAGTTGGAAAAAAAAATATATGATCCTATCTTTTGTTTAATTTTTTTCACCAAGTTTCATATTAATGTAAAATCAATATACTATTTAATTAACAATGATTAATTCAAACTCATATTCTTTTAATTTTTATTATTTTTTCAACAAGGTTCATATTCCTATAATCAATATATCATTTAATTAATCAGTATATAATCATGTTGCCAGATTTATCAAGTATCAATGTTGATATCAAGATATCATGAAAAAAAAAATATTGATATCAATTAATCTCTTTTTATAAATATAAAAACTGAACTCATTTAGTTTTTCTCGAGAAACAATATATTTTTTTAATTTTATTAACATTAAATGATTTTTTAAGCAACATATATTTCTTCCAAAAAAATAAATCATATAAAATTTTTTGGTT
>JBAGKO010000012.1:19078110-19095201 GCA_037177275.1 Acacia concinna
GCACCTATTTTTACTTTTGTTGTTCCTTTATCAAATGTACCTTTTTTTTAACACACACACACACACACACATATTATAAGTATTATATTTTTAATTATTTATGTATTAAAATGACTAGGAATATGATTATGGATTATTGGTTAACTATTTTATCTTTAATAAATATATTCAAATATTTAGTTATTGATAGAACTTATACTTTTATATGATAAAGAATGTTATTATGTGGTGATATGATAATTGTTGAGAGACGTTTAATGAGGTTGGACTATAAGTAGTAGAGGGATATGTTTTATAAGTTTGAATCAATTCATTCTTTTCAATTTTCATGATAATGGCCATTTTTAAAATTTATTTTATAGCCTTTTATGAACTTTAAAACATTTAGTCATCTTTTTTAAATAAAAATAAATTAATTGAAACGATTTTTAAAAAACAAATACAAGAAATGATGAAATTTTTTTTAAATTTATTAGATTGATCCACCATGGGTAGATTACTCCAAATCCATTAAGCCACGGGGCTAATTAAAATGCAAATAATATTTATTGTGGGTGATGACTAACTTTGAATTTTGTTCATATTTGATGTGTATAAGTGAAACAATCACTACTACAGAAGACCTTTTTAACATCATCTTTTGGGGGACATATCTGGGAACATAAAAAAGGAGAAACCGCATCCCTAAAAAAACAAAAGCAAAAAAAAACTTACAGTGTCCCTAATTTGAATTTAGGGATGTCATAAGTAGCACCTACGATATCCCTAAAACGTGATTTAGGGATGCTGTATGTAACTAACAACATCCCTGAATCACATTTTAGGGACGTCGAAGGTCCTTGTGAAGGGACATATGGCATCCCTAAATATTAGTTTAGGAACGAGGTATTGCCCTTCATAGGGACCTACGACGTCCCTAAATCTTAGTTTGGGATGCCATATGTCCCTCTTGAGGCCCTCCAGCGTCCCTAATTTAGAGAGGGAAAAATTAAGAGAGTACTTGGATTGAAGGCGTGGTTGAGGGAGAGTAGAGGTTGAAGTAACGGTTGAGGAAGATGAGAGAAGACCCAAGCCTTGGGCGGGCAAATGCGACATCAATAATGCATGGACGGCTGTCGGGGTGGGGTGGGCTTCGACCTAACAAGAACTAGGGGGTAAGGCTTTTGCACTAGTGGGGTTGGGTTGGGGGGCTTTGGTTGTGTTGTTATAGACGTGGCACGGCGAGGGCGAGTGGGTGGTAAGACTACCATGTTGTGCGGCCAAGTAAGGGAGAGGGTGAGGCTTGTTGATTCTTGCGCAGCAGTTTGGAGGAGAAAGGAGGGTCGGAAACTAAGAGTTGGGTTGAGAGGAAGAAGAAGACAGCTTTGTTGATGGGGGACTGCCCGATTACATATCGTAATATAAGGCTAGTAATGGGGTCATCTTATGGGACCTTATGGCGTCCCCAGAATATTTGGGGATGTCGTATGTCCCCAAATGGCTTTGGGGACTCCGTAGGTCCTGACTCTACACCTATAATGTTCCCATTTGTTTTTTTTACATCGAAACTCAACCTGACACATCTAAAATTATAAAAATGCCACCACATCTAGCTTTTACTTCCCTTTTTTTCAAAAAAAGATGTCTTTAGGGGATATGAAAACAACTTTTTGTAGTAGTGAATTGTGTACATTGACTTACACAAAAAGGCCATCGGTCTTGTTCTCTCAGTGAAGCCATGCCTCAAGTTACAAGTTACACAATGAATGACAGCTAGTGTGTGTGTATCATTTTTTTTTTTTTGACACAAAATAACACTCTTAAATCTCTCTTCTCCAATTAGTGGCATTTGAGGTACATTTGTAATCATTGAATTAAAATTATAAAAACAAAAAGGTTATGTAAATATGAAACAATAAGTTAATTATGTAAATATGTAATAGCTGATTATTCATTTTATTTATCTAACGTGACGCACATCAATACAAAGCAGTTTTAAACTAAAAATCAATTGAGTAAAAAATATTAATTATTGGCATTATGTTTAACTTAAACTACAAAAATTTCTTTCTATATTGAAAACCTATATAAAACTTTCTTATAATTTAAAGGTGTAAGATCACAACTTTTATTCACTAAAAATTTCTTGAATATATGAAAAATTAAATGGATTAAATTGATGGATATTGGAACAATGAGAGGTGGCAAAAATAACTCTCAAAGAATTATTGGAATTTTGGCTAATTGAGGCCAAATTAACTATGAAAAATATAAAGAGATATCAAATAATTGAGGAAAAATATGATAAATTAACTTTTAGATTTAAGCAACATTATAAAGATGATCTAATGCTTGGGGAGTGGCAATTTCCCATGAAAGCATATTTTATAGGCATGATTTTCAAGAAAAGGTAATTTCTTGGAAATTAAGGAGGAAATGGATTTTGACGAATTTAAGGGAAAATAATTTTAGAAGAATATTTTTAGATGTAAAACCATTGATTTAAATGGTTACAAATTTTTTTAAGGAATTATTTATGAAAAATAATTCTCAAATGTGCATATAAAAGTGATTTATGGTGGAAAAAAATTACCATAATAAAAGATAATGGCACAATGGTAATGTGTGGAACATCCAAGAGTAAAGATGCAATAATAAAATTGATCTTGAGGATAAGATTGAAAGACTAAAATGAAGGGCCAATATTTGGTCTTAAAAAGTCAAAAAAGATTAAAGTAAAAAGGAACATATGTGGATAAGAATTAATCTTATATTTTGAAGTTAAATAAGCACATGGGATAAAGCTTTCAATAGGGAAAAATCTGCCAATTATTTCTTCCAACTAGGGTGCCAAAGAATGAGAGAGAGTTCTTGAGAAATTGAAGGCAAGAAGAGAAGCCAAGAGTTCAAGTAAGTCATCTAAATGAGTTTGGTATAAAAATTCATTCTTTCTTACCATGAATCCTTCAAGAAACCTCTCCTAATATCTTGTGTACTTGGATTTGTGTTTAGCAAGAAGAAAATCAAAAGGGAAGAGGGCATAGGGTTTGATTTTGGAGGCCAAGACAATGAAACAAGATGTAGCTTCAAAAACTATGTTCTACTTCTTGTTGCCTTGTGGTTGTTGTTGTTGGTTGTGGTGGATATTGGCTTGTTATTGGCTTGATTTAGATTTTGGGATGTATGAACCCTAAAGGGAGGTGTTGTCCTGTCCAAATTTTGATTGATAATGTTAAGTATGAATTTAATGGAATAAACAAGTGATTCTAGGGAAAAAAAAAAGATGTTTTGTTAAAAGAACAATTGAAAGTCCCATTTTGGCCATTTACCCTGATTTCATATAGACTTTATTTTGGTATAATAGAGGTGAATTTTGATGGTTTAGATACTTCAAATGGGTTTAGGATGAAAAATTGCATGTGGTTAACGTAGGGAAATCATTTTAGAAGCATTAGGATTGAAATTGTCATGTTTTTCTCAAAATGTGTAGCATTTTTGGTTTGAGCTCATTTGAAGGGGAAGGAGTTTGATATCCAAGGCCAAAAATGGATTCTCCACTCAAAATTGGGTAGGGGATAGCCTGGGTCATAATTTTTGAAACGGTGTAATTACATCGAATATAAAAGGAAGTAAATCAGTACCCTTTAGGGCAATTTCATAATTTTGCATTTTAGATGGACTTAATTAATTGCAAGAGTTTGTGAATGAAGATTGAATAAATGGTAACTCATTTAATACACATTTGGTATTTAGGAGTCGACCTTTGCTCCGGTAGACCGAAAGACGGATAAGAAAAGGACAAACAAATCGGAAAGGGACTCTAAGTAGTAGTTGTAACCTTCATAATTTATATTATTGTTTATATACTGCCATGTTATGTGATTAGAGAAGTATCTAGTTGCGGTCTGGGACCCTCTAGCTGAAGTGCTGAGATGAGACATACCGATAATGTGCGTGTGAAACGCATTGTATTATACCTAACTGTAGTTTGAAACCCTCTAGCTAAAAGTACCTAGGCATAGTCTGTGACCCTCCGGTTGAGGTGCTAAGAAACCACAGATGTGGTATATATATTTACTTCTGTTGCATTGTATGGTGTATTGCGTGTATAGTTTTAATATATTTATTATTGATTACGAGTTATTACTAGTATTCTTTTGAATCTCACCCTGTCCAATAATATAAAATATAATTTACTCGCCTGAATGAAACAGATACAAGGGCAATGATGTAGAGACCGACAACAGGAGAACTAGGACCCACTCAAGCGTTGCCATGAGACAACTGCGGGCAGTGCATTTTTCATTTTACGTTATGAGGCTTCTAATTGTAAGATCCTATGGGATATCTATAAACACCTAAGTAGTATAATATATTTTACGCTGTTACCACTCGCCAATTGATCTATGCTTAATAACTCTAAAAAATGTCCAATTAATTGTGGGGTTTGACAAAAGGCATAACACAAATTTCCCTTCGTATTTTTAAAATTTTATTTCCATCCATTGAGCTGTTAGTTGAAGTTATGTTTGACTCCTAAATTTGGATTTTAACAAAAATATCCCTATTCAGTAGAATAATTGTTCAAAACCTGATATTCGCCAAAACATATATAATGGACGAATATTCAAATTTATAATACGTTATTAAATTTATTAATTTTTTATTATCTTATCAAATTCATAATTTTTTTAATTGTTCATCAAGTTTATAACAACTTATTTATTTTGATTTCTTTTAAATAGATAAAAATACTTTAAAATATTTTATTTTATCATAGAGTATAAATGAAATAAGGTCTGACTAAATGATTATGCAAATTATTTAAATTTATAATTTATAATTTGTGAGCAATGCTTTTGACAAAACATTTTTAAACACATTCAGTTTGTATATATTTCTTAAAAGGATTAATCAAATTTGCAATCAAGTTTTTATATCTACATTAAAAGGATTAATTAAACTTATTTCCCAGCATATTTACAAAAAATAATAGTATTAAATAAATATTTTTTTAAAAAAATAAAAATATCAAATTATGGAAAATTAAAAAAGAAATTAATTAAATTTTTAATAACAATCTACCCCAAAATATAGCTAGATTTAGTATCATAAAGGCTAAATTAGTAAATAAAACGAAAAAATGACAGAAAAAGAATTATGAAGTTGCAAAATCTCAAATCAGATTTGTTATCAATAATTGATAAGGTAACAGCGAGATAGGATAAGCAATTCATAATTGATGGGAAATACTTAATTTGGGATTTTGCCATTTCAATTTTTTTGTCATTTTCCCTAAATGAAATTTATTTTAATAAAAAATTAATTAATAACAACATTTTTTTAGAATATTATTAATGGTATTAAGATTTTTGACTTAAGTATATTTTTTAAAAAAACATAGAGGGTAGGTCAATGTAATTAAAGCAATATGCAAAGAAAGGTAGAATATTTGACTCAAATCAATTTAGAAGAGGATGTGAGTTAAATTTAACGTGATACCAAACAAAAAGAATGGGCCGGGCTGATGTGCTTTTTTGTATTCAACCTACGTTTACCCCAAAAAAGCCTAATCCAATGAACATACTCGAAGTGGGCAGAAGACATTTCACAAGACAATTTGAAGCAATAATACTTTTGAGAACTATGGCGCTTGTGCTCTCTTGGCAAACTAATGCTATGATCCCTTCCTTGCAAGAGGATGATGATTTACTCAAGAGAAGCTCAAAAAAGATTAAAAATGTGACTGAAAGGAATGAGGAAAAGGATAAGTGACCCAAGCTCGGTTCAAAGAACAAAGTTTATAGTAAGGGTGGTCAGTCCTTCGTTGACACTTTGAAAGAACTGGGAAAGGAAGTGAGTCTTCTGATGATGAAGATGACAATGTACAAGAAATCCTATCGGAAGACGACATGGTGGAGGATTTAGAGGAACAACATGAAGTGGAACCTTTGTGGGAAACCACTGAAAATCCTAATAGGAACTTTCCAACCTTTTCGTTTTTTGGGAAAATGAAAAAGAGACTATACAGGGCATGAAAGAAAGCTGTAATAGTGAAACTCTTGGACAAGAGTATAGGGTACAAAGCTCTTCTTTCCAAGTTACAGACTATATGGGCAAAGAAAGGAGTGCTTAATCTTATCAATATTGGCCATGGATTTTTTGTGGTAAAGCTTACAAACAGGGAGGATTATTTTAATGCTCTAACAAGGGGTCCCTGGATGATTTATGATCACTACTTGACAGTGAGACCATGGGAACCAAATTTTTTTCCAGCAAAAGCAACTATAAATAAAGTAATCGTTTGGGTGAGATGACCTAATATATATCTTGAGTATTATGACAGTGAAGCTTTGACTATTATTGGCAATAGAATTGGAGAAACCATGAAGGTGGATTTTAACACGATGAGCCAGCTTCGTGGTCACTATGCCTGAATCTGTGTCTTAGTGGATTTAGAAAAGCAACTGATGTCAAGTTTTAAACTAGATGATGAGGAATATTTCCTGGAATATGAAGGTCTCTATATGCTCTGTTCTGGTTGTGTTATTTATGGCCATTGACTGGAGACTTGTTCGAGTAAGAAAATTCCGTGCAATAGCAATGAGAAAGGAGGCGAGAATATGTAGGAACAACACACAAGAATACCAAAAAAAAATTCAAACAGAATCATCATCCTATCAAGATGAATGGCGAGTGGTGCAAAGGTAGTGACGGCTAAAGAAAACAAAAGAAAATAGGGAACAACCATACTAGATTCCTTAGGCTCCTAGTACGGAATCTTAGCTGGGGGATGATCCAATGGTATGGGAGGGTGCAGACGAGGTTGTACGAATAACCATCTCTCATAATTCAGAGCCGTGACAAGACCATCAGCAATGCGCTAATGAGTTATAAATACAACAACATTCCAAAAAGGTCACTACGAAGAATCATTCTTGTGCTAACAAGGGTTGCTTTAATGTTGTCTCATCAAAAGCTAATATTAACTATCAAGATATGGTATTAAGGAAAAGAGTTGAAAACATACACGTGAGATGAGAAATGAGATGAAAAGCAATGAAGTTTTAATGCTCACTTTGGGGGAAGATAGTGATAGAAGCAAGCTAGAGGAATCACACAAAGAGACAAGGTATATTGTGAATAAGACAAGAGGGGAGGATAGTAGGGTCAAATCACAAGGGAGGCCAACTGGTTTGGACCCTAACATAATGGGCCAAATCGACCCAGGAAACCCATGTTTAGAAAGTCTGGATCCATGATGTAATATGGATGGGCTACATTCATATGGGCCTATTCTTAGTATGGACATGGTAAGTGAAGATAATGATGTAGCCATGGAAGAAGGGACTGTGGTCTCGGAGACACCATTATCTACAAGACTATGAGTGGACCTTCTTTTACCCCATTAGTTTTTATGGATTGTATCATGTACTAGAATACGAGGGAGCCTTTAATAAAAGTCTTCTTTGTAATATCAAAGCAGTGTATTATGGTTTCAAGCCAAATATGATAATTTTGGCAGAAACTCAAAGTGAGAAGGAAGACCCATTTCGAGTTCTACAATCTTGGGGCTATGATTCAATAAGCATGATACCTAGTAAAGAAAGATAAGAGGGCTTGTAGCGATTTGGGAAAGTAATAAAATCAAGGTGTCTTGCTTTGAAGAAAATGGCCAATTCCTATATCTCAAGTGTGAATTGGAAGAGCATGGCTCTTTATTGTTGACAGCAATTTATGCATTATCCCATTCCAATTACGGCCAAGTGCTTTGGTCTTGGCTGAAAGATATGGTTGAATTTATCTCTAAGCCATGGGCAATTTATGGAGATTTTAAAGATATTCTTAGTCTAAATGAAAGAGTTGGTGGTGTTCGGAATTCTCCTTCAAGGATTACTTGGTTCAATGATCGAATTGTTGAATGTGGCCTTACGGATTTGGGAGCTCAAGGTTCTCATTTTACTTGGAAAGAATGGCTTGATCACGATCTAGCAAATCTTGACTTCATCTCCTCTCAAGCAGATTGTGTAGTGAAGGTACTTTCTAGAACTAATTTTTCCAACCATAATCCTTTATTATTACAGTTTCCATGTACTGTGAGGTAGAGTTCCTTTACAAAACCTTTTAGATTTTAAGCCATATGGCTTTCTCATGAGCAATTTTCTGAATTCCTTATTGGTAGTTGGGATGGAAAGTTAGATATAGCATAGGCCTTAAAGGGGTTACAAGGGCAATTAAATACCTAGAATAAAGAGTTGTTTGGATTAGTGGAAAAAAAGAAGAGAATCCTTCTAGCTAGATTGCGGGGTATTCAAAACTTAATTCATTATCCTAGATCTAATTTCCTCTATTGCCTTGAATATGAATTACAAATGGAGTTAGAAGGGATTTTAAGAATGGAGAAGTTGATATGGTTCCAGAAGTCTATAACTACTTGGATTACTAAAGGAGATAGAAACACTCGGTTTTATCATCTGAAAACCAAGATTCAAAGAAGGAATAACAAAATCCTTATGTTGAAGGATGATTCCAATTGATGGATAGAGGAGGAAAATGAAGTAAGACAAATAGTACTGTGATATTTCAAATGTTTGTTTTAGGATGGACAAAACCCCCAAGAGTGCTTGATCACTTCAACTTCATTTCCTTGCATTAATAGGGACGTGATGTTTCATTATCTAGAATTCTCTCAGATGCAGGGATTAAAGAGGTTATTTTTGCAATGGGTCCTTACAAAGCACTAGGAGCTGATGGTTTCCCCCCATTATTTTATCAATCTAATTGGAACTTAGTAGGGCCGATGCTTTGCAAATTTGTTAAAGGTGTTTTCACAGGGGAGTTCGATTTTTCTAAAGCAAATACCACTCTAATTGCTTTAATTCCCAAGTGTATTAGTCCTTTATTAGTGTGAAATTTTCATCCTATATCCCTTTGCATTGTTCATTACAAGTGCATTACAAAAGTGATCATGGGCAGGCTGAGGCCTATGATGGATGAATTAATTTCTCCTTATCAGGAAAGTTTTGTAAAAGGCAAACAAATTCAAGATAACATCATTATTGGGCAAGAAATCATGCACATAATGAAGAAGACAAGAAGCAAAATAGGGTTAATAGCAATGAAAATCGATCACGAAAAAGCATATAATAGGATGGAATGGGAATTCTTGAGGAATTTCTTGGTTGAGACAGGAATGGAAACTAATTTCATTGATTTAATCATGGCTTGTGTAACATTTGCCTCTTATGACGTTTTGTGGAATGGGTCTTAGACTGGAAAATTTCATGCTAGAAGAGGGCTATGTCAAGGGGATCCCATTTCACCTTTTTGTGCTTTGTATGGATAAACTATCGCATGTGATCAGTGATGCTATACAGAATCATGATTGGAAAACAATTGTAATCACAAGAGGTGGTCCATCAATTTCTCATCTCATGTTTGCGGATGATTTATTACTCTTTGGAGAAGCTTTAGATGGACAAGCAGATTGTATGATGACATGTCTAGAAAGGTTCTGCTCGGCCTCAGGTGAAAAAATTAATAAATCCAAATCTTCAATATTTTTTTCACCCCATGTGGCCCCTATCAGGAGAAGATCTATTTGTAATATCACTGGTTTATCAATTCCAAATGAAATAAGTAAATATTTGGGGTTTCCTTTATCTCGTAATAGGAAATCCTCAGATACATTCCGATACATAGTAGATCGTGTTAGGTCAAAATTGTCTGCATGGAAGCAAAAAAGCCTATCCACTGTTGGTAGAATAACTCTTGCGAAGTCTGTTCTAAATGCAATACCTATGTATCCTATGCAGGTTGCGAAGATACCAAGGGTAATTTGTCATAAAGTTGAGAGATTGCAGAGGAACTTTATCTGGGGTCATAAGAGTGATGATCATGGTTTTCATCCAATTGGATGGGATAAACTCACTCTTCCAAAAAATTGTGGAGGTCTGGGCTAAAGAAATTGGTATTTGTAAATGAGGCATGTGGTGCAAAATTGGCATGGAAGCTGGTCTCGAGAAATAGAGGACTTTGGGCTGATGTTCTAGTCCATGAATATATTATGAGGAATGAGGATGAGGGTAATATTCTTGTAAGTTTCAATGGGGATTCCCCTCTGTGGAAATTCATTGTAAGTCAAAGAACTTTAATTGATAAGGGTGCTCGCTGGAACATCCGTAATGGTCTGATGACTAGCTTCTTCTTTAATTGTTGGCTGTCCCCTAACCAAATATTAAAGGACATGTGTACACGAACACTGACAAGAGATGAAAAATGCAGTAGAGTTGCTGACTGGGTATCTCATGGGTCCTAGGATTTCATCAGATTAACTAATGTCTTACTGAGTGAAATTATTCAGAAGTTAATCTCAGTGCTTCCCCCAATTCCTGAAGCTGGTAACGATGTGTTGTCATGGGGTGTGGCACATAATGGGATGTTCTCTATTAAAAGCGCCTATGCAGTTTTACAACCAATCCCTTCAAATGAATATAATAGAGTATACAAAGCAATCTGGAATTGGAGAGGAGCATAACGAATTAAAGTCTTTATGTGGATTGCATTCCAGGAAAGGTTACCAACAAATTATTGGAGAAGCAGATGGAGTCAGGTGATGCCTTGGTGTGACCTCTGTATGGATAAATCTGAAACAGTTATTCATATCCTAAGGGATTGTTGCTATGCGAGAAGAATATGGATGCAATTGGTTAAACCACACTTTCAGGATCAATTTTTCTCGACAAGTACTCGGGATTGGTTTGCACTAAATCTTAAAAGAGAGATTGGACAGGATTTGGAAGGCTGCTGGAACCTCATTTGGGGTGTTACTATATGGAAGCTCTAGCTATGGCGTAACTATGCTAGTTTTGAGGAAAATTTCTATAGACTAGTTAATTCTACTGCTACTATATTCCATAGTTGGAGGAATTACACTCAATTGCAAGTAGTAGCAAATGGTATGAAATCATATTTAAATCATGGTCATGATTTACAATGGTTACTTCCTCCAGATGATTGGGTTAAACTCAATGTGGATGGTGCTGTCACTTGAAATGGTAGTAGAACAGGTTGTGGAGGAGTACTAAGGGATTATCATGGTAAATGGCTAGCAGGTTTTGTAAACTATCTAGGCACTTGTAGCGTCTTTGAAGCATAGGAATGGGAAATATTTAAAGGGTTAACCTTGCTGAAGGATATGGGCATCAGGAAAGTTATTTTAGAGTCGGACTCGAAGGAGTTAGTGGATATGCTGAAGCAGTTTACCTCATTGAATAGAATCAACTTGTTGTTCATCCAGATCCAAGAACTTATAAGTCAAATAAAAGACCTACAAATACAAAGCATCACTAGAGACCAGAATATGCTTGCGGATGCGCTAGCTAAAGACGGAATCTCCGATTCCTCATACTTAGTTGATTGTCCTCAGCACCTCAGGACTTTATACTCTCGTGAACAAATGGGATTTAGTTCCCCGCGTTAGTTCTATTTTAGTTACTTGTACATCTCATTAGTACCAAAAAAAAAAAGTATAGCTGTAAAGGTGACACTCGTGTAATGTTTATATATTTTATTGGGAGAATACCATTTGTAAAATTTTAAGAAATATGTTAACACATGTAAAAGATAAATAGGTATTAAGGGCCCAATTGAGATATTGAAATATTGTCTTTTCACTAAAATACCCCTAAACAATTTTTTGAAAGAAAGAAAGAACTCACGTGCACTAGGGCTCCACCATTCTGCACCACCCCACCGGTTGGCCTCTAGTGACCGACCTCCAAAGCTCCAACACATGTGGTTTGAGCTCTAGTGACAACTTGAGCAAAATGATTAACTTCTTGAGTATAAAGAATGACTACTTAATCTCCTTAAAAACTATCCGGTCTTGTTGATAAGTTGAATAAAGACAATGACAACTTGAGTATAACGATTGACAACTTATACTCCTCGTTGTTAATAATTACACTTAAGTTGTTATTACCTTTATTCAACTTTTTAATAAGACTGAATAGGGTTTAAATGGCATAAGTAGTCAATCCCTATATTCAAATGGTTAACCAAATTACCTAAGTTGTCACCGGAGCTCTAACAACAGGTAGGTGAATCCACGTCAGCTGGGTGGTGCCAACCAGTGGAGTTCCTACACCAATGAGGGTTATTTCCTTTTTATTAAAACAATGTTTAAGGGCATTTAGTAAAAGACAAAATTGCAAAATCTCATATTAGTCACTTAGTACTTATTTATCTTTTGCTTTGTTAACAGACTTTTTAAAGCTTTATAATCTCAAATGTTATTTATTTGGGATTTTTCCTATTTTTAATTATAATAAATATAGCTTCATATTAATATGTTACACTTGACCGCTGCACAATAAAAATTGTGCAAGAGATATCCAAATCCGGTTAGTTTTATAATCCCAATATCTGTAGATTAATTCAAAGTAAGCCATTTGATATTAATACAAAGATGTAGTGTATTTGGTTCCCACCAAAGGCCAAACGGTGTATACTTGTAACATTGATTGTGCATTGCATGAAACTCAAGTTACTTTCTCGAAGTCAACGTTCTTTTATCAAAAGGGTAACTCCATTTTTTCTAATGTAAAGGAAGCCATTCGAAGCGTTGGAGAATGTGCTTAGCTTCTTCACAATATGTGCATTGAAGTACACTTATCCCTGTACTGGTAATATATGGAAATCGGAAGGCATTAATTAAACTTGATGTTGCTTGAGATTTACTGATCGCTCACAGGATTGCAATGGCTGTAATGTATAGAAACCAAGGCAGCTTGTAACACACTTCTGCAAATACATTGTATCAAATCAATCCTTAATATGCAAGAAAGGCATGTTAGTCTTCTTCTTCTCTCAGCTTTTCTTTTTTTTTCTTTTGTTTTGGTTCCCCAAGGAAATTTCATTCAACGCACGTACGGTTAGGAGATATGGCTTCCCTTCCCTGGGCCCCTAAGGGGAAAAAAAAAATAGAAAAAGCCATCCACTTTTCTCAAGGCATAACTATATGGCTCAGAGTCTACAAGTTCTTACTGGTGCTTCTCATATTACATTTCTTAGATATTGTTGTTTGGGTTTATCCAACACACTGAAACTTTACCCCATATATTTCAGAAAAGATTTGTGTTCCCTGTTTGACACTGACTGATGATGCCTCTGATTTGAATTCACATATATTAACATTAATATAACACCTTCCTGGTTTTTATGGGAATCATAGTATCTTCCAATAACTCAGACTAACTCTAATAGTATAGAAAACAACTAACAAGCTCCACGGGAGTTTCATGCAATAGATGGGGTCTATATGTCAAATACTTTGCATAATTACTCACATTAGAAGGCTTTAGCTGTGTTCAATAGAGTGGGGAAAAAAAGAAGAAGCTCCTTTTGTAAAAAATATGGATGATAATAGAGGCTCCCAAATATATTCATGTACATAATACAAATTTTTAAGTACTACTAACAAAAGCAGCTTATGTACAGCTAGCGTTGAGCATATGTTAGATGTGTTTGTGCATGCATGCATGTAAGAAAAGAGCCACGCAAATCTTCCAGATCAAGATTACAGTGAGATTTCCATTTGATTTGGCTTAAAAATAATGCCAAGTTAGGAAAAGATCATTTAGATTCAGTCATTCAGACCATATATAACAAAAATATCTATATAGGTGGAAACTATCTCCTAAAAGAGTCTACTCGATATTATTCTTAGATCCCAAACTTTGTAGTAGTCGTTAAAAGTTGGAAACCGACCTTCAAACCTCGATATCAATACTGAAGAATATCAGTTAATTAGTTAGTTATCACTACAGCCCTACCACTCTTCAGGGAATAAAAATTTCAAGCAAACATCATAAATAAACGAGGAAACATAGAGATTCAGTATCACTTCAAAGTATGAATTAAGATCTGTTTCTTTTTCTAGTGCCAACATGAATTATTATATTAGGGAGAAATAGACAGAAAGTATGCATCCCAACCCACTCAGATCACCCGATTATATTTTTCTCTTACATAATGACTCATGTTTACATTACAAAAATGAGGAAGTTCAAATTATCAAAGTGTGCCTTTCATGCAAATTAAATATGCCTCTTTTTTTAATTGAATAATTAAGTTTTGATTAACTAGATCCACTTAATAATAGATCTCATGTTCCACAAACACTAAATAATATTAATAAATTCTACTCAAGAGTTATAGCTAATATCTCTCGAGCCTTATTAGCTAACCACAAATATTTTCTCTAATAACCCTGATTTATATGTCGCTCACCCAAAGAGCAAAAACAGATTTAGTGCTGAAGTTCTTAATCCTCCAAGTCCTTTTTCTTGAAAGAACTGTAGACCAAATATCGAAGAGAATATCATATACTATCATGAAATAAACAAGTCCAAATACACGTATTCCATCCACCAACCTAATCCAGCCTCAGAAGGATACTCATTTTAGAGTATATTAAGAATTAAGAACAAGCATAATCATCTGTAGTTTTTAATATACATATATAGATATTATAAGTTATGACATATCTTGAGGTATCAAACTGTCACTAATAGATAATAAATTGATCGGCAAACAAGTTGCCACAAAAACAGAAGATAATGTTGGGCATTGGAACATAAGGCAAAGGCAGAATCCAATGAAACCCATTAATCCACCTAAGAGTGCCGGGTCCTTGTTCCCATGGCTAAACACACTGTGCTTTGTCTGGATTACAGCACTTCCCCTCTTTTCATGCTCACCTTTGCCACTTTTCTAATTCAACCTGCCCTCGATTTCGCACTCCAACAAGCTCAACTTACATTGGTAATAAAAAAACTAATGTATTATTTTATTGCTTTCACATAAACAAGTTCAAGACCCACGTTCATTCCCCCTTTCCTTCATCGAATTCTATACCCCTGAAGCCTGCAAATCCCTCAGTTTTCGAGCCTCCCCACGTTCACTTCCCTTTCACTCACCCATAAGTTGTGGGCTCTTGTACATGTAAATTATATACAACTATGTTTCTATATATATATATATACAAGTCCTAAGCAGTGTTCTTCATTATTCCTCAAGCTCTGTTCAGGAGCTTTTTTTTTTCCTTCTTTTTCTTAGGGTTTTCTCTGGAAAAAGAAAGGCTAAGAAATCAGAAGCTATGGATGAAATGCAATACCACAAGCAAGGGGCGAAGGTACCTGCGAAGAGGAAGGGGTATGGATTTAGCAGCAAGTGTGCTTCATTAGTGAAGGAGCAGCGAGCTCGTCTCTACATTTTACGCCGATGTGCCACCATGCTCCTCTGTTGGTATATTCAAGGAGACGACTAAGAAGTTTGAAGAATCGGAACTCACCTCTTAATTTCACCTCCTTCTATCAAAACCAACTACTGTATTCCCCTTCCTCTTCTTCTTCTTATGTACATCGCTGAAAAAAAGATGTTTCTGATAGCCCAGATGGTTTGGTTTCGACGGGGTTCTCCGATGGATTTTGTTCTCCTTCCCCATTTTTTCCCCATGTTTGACCCATTAGGGTTTCCGATGGGGAAGGAGCAACAAATTTTGTAGCACGGCCAACCCTGCGTCACCTCCCCTTTTCCACAATCTGGGCATCAAGATTCAAGCAATGACGAACACTATGGAGCTTTGCATGAAGGGCATATGGAAGCAATTAACTGTACAATCTTGACATGTTTAAATAATTGCAGTTTTAGTCCTTCACATCCCAATGGCCATGGCAATTTTCCTGTACTTAATGATAGATTGTTGCCAATTTTTTCTTCGTTCACGTTACAGACGGATCAAACCTTCAAATTTCAAATAGCTAGAACCGATCATAATACGCGTCTTGATCTTTTTTGGGTTTGGCGAATTCAACCGAAACTTCATTTGTACATTTTCCCGCTCTTTCAGCCACAGCGCAACTTCATGCTTTGTTAGAGCAGACAAGATATTTTAGATAAAAATTCCATGGGGAAGAATATATTTATAATTTTACATATCAGGCCGGTGTAAGGAAATTGCTGCGATCTCACGTATTTAAAATTTTAAAAGCTTTATAGTGTTGTTTTAAACTTTAATAGAATAAGCCTTGGCTAAGCAATGCATTTTTACAATTGAAATTTTAAAATGGCTTGTGAATTTCATAAATTGGGGTTGGATCAAGTACATAAGTAGAATATTATTATACTAAAGTCCACGGCAACTAATTAGAGAGTTAATTAAAAATATACAAAGTTGAGATAAGTCTAGTTAAGGAGATTACCTTATTTTGTTATACTTCTTTCAGTCTTAATTATAAGAGTCGGTTGACTTTTTTCGGAGAATCCAAAAAAACTAATTACATTCCTTTAAAACGTTAAAATTTATCGTTTTTCTTCGAACTACATTGTTTGACTTATGAACTAATTTATAATATAATAAAATACATATGATAAGCTTTCTTAAGATTCTCCAAATAAAAGTTAACCGGCTCTTATAATTAAGACCGGAGGGAGGATTATACTTTCAATATTAAATATAAGACCTGTTGATTTTTTTAGAGAATTCTAAGCAAATTAATTATATTACTTTAAAAAATTTAAAATTTTTATTTTTTTCAAATTATTTTATCTAACTTATAAATTAATATATTAGTATAATATAATAATATACTGCATATATAGTATGATTAAATAACTTATTTAACTTTATTAATCTCTAAAAAAAATTAATTGGATCTTATATCTAAGACTAGATGGAGTAGATGATAAGTCTTATACATAAAATTGATTTGGCATATTCACTCATCATATCTTCAATTTAATCTGCTCACTCTAGCAGTGAGATTTGCTCAATTTAGAGGCAATTGAGAGATTAAGGGTGTGTTTGGATTAATGATTGCTTTTGGTACTTTTAAAAAAGTAAAATTGAGTAAAAGTAAGATTGGGTAAAAGTAAGATTAGGTAATTTAATTTGTGTTTGGAATAAATATTGCAGAAGTCACTTATAAGTTACTTATGCAAAAGTAGTGTGTGTTTGGTTGAAATTTTGTAGAAGTTACTTTTGATGGGAAATGTTTGAAAAAGGCATGGATCATATTATATAGATTACATTTTTTATGTGATATTTAA
>JBAGKO010000012.1:19098988-19110383 GCA_037177275.1 Acacia concinna
GGCACTCGAGTGATCTAGATACACTGATTGAAATACTTCTTGATCAAGGATGAATCTTTTCCAATATCCTTTGTTATCATCAAAACAAGGGTTCCACCAATCTCCCCCTTTTTGATGATGACAAAACATATGACTTTAAAATATTACACAATCACCCAGAATTCAAAACAGAAAGAAAGCATAGATAGTGCAATACATATATATATATTCATTCATCAGTCAGGAAATACATAATGTCAATATTTGCATAAGTTAAATTGGTCCCACAAATATATATATTGACAGAATATCAAAACATTAATTAGACCATACACAAAAAAATTTTCCCTCTAAGTGAATCCTAGTGCTCAGAATGGTATAGTGAATGGTCTGGAGACTTCTCCCCCTTTTTGTCAGCATCATAAAGGGATGAAGCAGAAGGAGAAGCAGGTCTAGTGTGTAGTGGGGCAACAGGAATGGCAGAATGAGATTGGATGGGAAGTAATAGTGTCTGTGGAAGAGAAGAGACATCATCACTGGTGTCTCCAATCTCTTGGGCAAAAGTGGGCTCACAAGAGTCAAAGGGAGGGTCAGGAAGAACAAGAGGTGGGATGTGGAGTGAGTCTGTGGGATCAGGAACCAAAGCTCATATATATTGGTTATCAAGCTTGTCTTCTTAGTATCAACCATTCCACTTATAAATATTTAAAAAATAATCCACAATTTAAGAGATAAAGTTGTTAAATTTATCAAAGTTTACAAACAAAATATTAAAGCATTTTCAAGTAATCAATATATAATAATATAATATTAAGGAAGAGGAAGATTGAGAGTTTTTTCTCTTTAGAATTAAGAGGTGAAAAGGTAGAAGTACAAGATTTATAAGATTTATAATATAAATATTTTTTTGTAAAAAAATAAATAAATTTATGTGGGTTAATCCACCAACTAGTGGGCTAGGTAGTGCGAGCATGTGTTGCCCGCACTTTCATGGGTTGGGATTTTCCCAACCCTAACCCTTTCCTAAACCCTTAGGTTGGGCATGTTTTACTGACTCTAGCTCCATCCCAAGAGATACAAACTAATGCACGCCTATAATTGTCTATTTCATTGATCCCACTAATGGTGTGCAAGAATTTGACCATAACATGATTAACTATCCCTAATATGAAGGAAGGAAGATTCTTTTATTTGAAATCATTATGGGATTACTTTTCAGATAGACATGGATTTCTAGATAGAAGAGATAATTTTTATGAGTCTTTATTGTATTATTAATGTTAGGATCATATTGTATCAGGTATATATGTTCATATGTATGAATGGCTATCAATATGAGCATAACATTGTTGACTTTCAATAGTTTGAAGTGAGAAATATTCCTTGGACTTGAATTCATGATTTGATACTTTTGAGCTGGACATAGATTCCTAGATAAAAGGGATAATTTCTTTATTTTGTGGTATAATAGTAAGAGAAGAATCATATTGCATTTTTTTTATATTTTATTGCTCCCCCCATGTGATACACCCTCATTGGTATATATGTTTGGCTCATCCATTAATCCAAATATTAGATTGTGACAATCAAAATCAAAGCATTGATTATTGTTAACAGCATGAAGGGAGCAATCTTCCTTGAATTGAATTCATGTTTTTATTACTTTTCAACTTGACATAGTTTCCTAGATTGAACAACAAATTTCTTTATGCTATTATATAATTATTAAGGTCACAAACAAGTGATGTATGATCAATTTTTACTTGCACCCTCCCATTAGGTAAACCAGCATTCACATCTATGTTTGCCTATTTCATTTATCCAATTAATAGACTACAAAAATTTGACTATAACATGAAGAGAGGAAGTTTTTCTTGAATTCAAATTAGGATTCGATTACTTTTTAGTTGCACATGTATTCTTGGATTGAATAGATATTATTTTTAAGTCTCTATATAATTATTAAGGTCAAAATCATATTTTTGTAGGTTTATTTCTATTTTCTCCCTTCTATGAGATACACCCCATTCACACCTATAATTCCCTATTTCATTAATCCAATTGATATACTACAACAATCTAAATCAAAACATTGTTTATTGGAAATATCATGAAGGGAGAAAGATTCCTTTTAATTGAATTCATGTTTTGATTATTTTGTAGTTGTACATGGATTCCAAGATGGAACAGAAAATTTCTTTATGTTATTATATAATTATTAAGGTTATAAATAGCTTATGTATGGTTAATTTTTACGTGCACTCTCCTATGACATAGGCCTTCATTCCTATCTATGTTTGCCTATTTCATTAATCCAATTAATAGAATGCAAGAATGTAACCATAACATTGTTTACTGTCCATAACATAAAGGGAGGAAGTTTCTCTTGAATTCAAATTATGATGGATTACTTTTCAGCTTCACATGTAATCATGGATTGAATAGACTTTTTTTAAGTCCTTATATAATTATTAAGCTCAGAATCATACTGTAGCAGGTCTATGTTCATTTGCCCCCTCCCAAGAGATACACTCTAATACACACCGATAATTAGGGGTGTGCCAATGGTACGGTTCATTGTTCAGTGAAAATCAAAATAACCGGGCATCGAATTTAAAAATTTTTTTAGCACCGAACTGAAACCAAAGGTACTGAAAAAAAAAATTGAACTGTTTTCATTCTGTTTGGTTTTTTGGTGTTTAAGCCATGTTTTGGGCCTTCAAGTTTTAATCTTGTTGACTCTAAAAATCCTTAAAAGTTTGAACATAATAAACCTTTAAATGAGTCAGAATTAAACACAATTAACCACCACCAATTGAACATCATGTGATCCAAAATAATTACATCAGTCATCAACTGTTTTGTCATCAACTAAACAGAATCAACGGTAATTCTATGTAGTCAGTACATAGCTACATCAAAAACATATTGAAGTATGGACAAATTGAACATGAATTCCAGCTACACCAAAAAATCATCAGCTGGAGATTTTAATTCCATGGGTATTTAGAGAGCTACATCAAAAACAACCACAACCCTCAACCATGAGTAACTTAAGCTTTAAATTATCAAAAAGAAGAAAGATATTGACATGAAGATGATATTTAATATCCTCCTTAACTTGTTAAGTACAACCTGTAATTAATACAATACTAAATCAAATAAACAGCAAAGAAATAAAATATTACAAGAATACATATATATCAAAAATTTACTTGCATATACTATATATCCACAGTTCCCTCCAATGCAATCTTTTGAAAATCTAGCAATCAAAAAAACAAAAAAGACGTGTAATGTCAAGTATGGGTGTATATGGGCAAGGATGGGCAGGGCATGTCCCTTGCCCAATACCTAGCCCAAAAGATGAATGGGCATCATTTTGTAGCCCGCTACCTAGCCCTGCCCTATAAAAGTCTGAGTAATTTCAGGTGGGGCTGGGCGTGGTGGGTGTTTATGCCCAAAAATGACCCTAAGATTGAAAAATGATGAAGTATAAAAAAAGAAAATAGGTAGAGTTTGATATTTTAAAAGATATTATATACATTCTTTTTTAAAATTTTATGGTTTAGATTCAATTAATGGGAAAATAAAATAAATTAATTCAATAGAGATTATTTTCTTATTATTTAGTAATAAGTAATTTCTCAATAAAACCAATTTACCAATTTTTAAATTAAATATGTTTAAAGAAAATATGTATATTCGCTAAGTAAATAGAAAGTATTTTTATTCATTATATTCTAATTGAATGATAAATAAATACCGTTGAGTTTTGTCAAATAATAAATATGTGTATATATTATATATATTTCACTAAAATTATATATATACTTCGGGCAGTGTCAAATGGGCAGTGCTAACATACCATGTCCGATGCCCAGCCCTGCCCGGTGTTTAGCCCGGCGCAAACATATGGAGGCTTTAGTGCCTCAACATATATATACACTCTGGTGAGGCACAATTTTTTTAAAATTTTTTTTAAATAACTCAGGGTATTTTAGTGAATGTTTCAACATTTGCAAATTCCAATTTAATCTATAATACCTTAATGTCTTTTTAAAGTGTTAACAGACATTTATAAATTTTGAAATTTTAAATGGTATTCTATTAGAATTTTCTCTAATTTTTTCCTCATTTATTTGGCAGACCAATAGCATTAGAGTCCATGAATGGTCAGATCCTACCCGTTCGGGTTGCATTGGGCCAACACTGGGACGAGAAAGCAGTTCTCAATATATGCAAACGGCATTGGAATATATTATGCAAAAATATCTCATAGTGTTACATGCTTTCGCCTTAAAAAATGTGTTCCAAACTACCCAGAGAAAAAAAAATAAAAAATACAAACGCCTCATTCAGTATATGAAATATATTATGCTGATATAACTCGAACTTTCTAATAAGGATGTACAGTCTGAACGATATCTCTGATAGGAAATTAGGAGCCACCTTGCACAAAAACAGGGTGTGATATTGATTTCATTTTTATTTGTCAATCCAATCCTTGTAGAGCAACATCACGTAGATGGGAACATTTACAGCTGCAATAACTGTAATCATTCGCACCATCCTTAACAACCTTTGGATTATAAATATTGTCTTTGATCTGCCCGTTCTAGGAGGTATTCTGGCCATTGGATCAGATCCATTGCCTGAAGCCATATCCATATTCACAGAGACATCTCCTTCCTGAAAAGTATGTTTTCTTGCAGTTGGCCGCATCACAGCATTACCCCTGACACCAAAAGCCATGACGAGGTTTCAAGAATTACAGGACACAAGGTCTAAAAAGAATGATAAGATTATTTGGGCCTAAAAAAGAATATACTCTTTCTAGTCCCAAACATAAGTTACTTCTAATTAATTCATACTTATCAATAAAATCAGTTAAAAGCATTCAATTTGTTATAAAATTCAAATAATTTATAATATTACCTTTGCTAACTACATTAAACTCTAACACTATATTAATTTTTACTCTCACTCACTACCTTTTATTAAATATGGGTGTATATGTAAAAAGAATATTTAACACCCTTTAAAATTAATAAATGCCTTATAAAAAGGAGTGAATTACAAGCATACCTTCCCCCTAAACTCCGTTCAGCTGAATTTACAACAGATGCATTCAAGGGCTTCTTCACAAGATGCATTGATCCATCTGCTTCCCACATCATCTCATATTCGTAGTTTGCATCCTCATCTTTCTCTTTTGTTTCTCCACTAAATAGGGCATTATATATTAGCCGTCTACTATTGCCTAAAAGGCTGCAACATTGATGCCAGAAACTTGTGCCACTTGTTGGCCAAAGAAGGGTGACGAGAAGGGTGAGAATAAATAGCACAGCATACCTGGAATTTGCAGCAACACAAAATTCATCAAAGAGCTGCCTTAAGTGCAAAGGTAAAGTTATTTAAGCATAATTATAGGTGTTTAGCGTTACCCTATGTATATGTGCGTTTGCATTGGAAGGAAACATAGGTGACTCAACAAAGCATCTTCTGGAGTTGAATTTGGAGGAGTCGAGTTACTGATAGCAGCATGAAAGAAGGATACAAGTTTCCTTGTTGCCAACTTATGGTACCTAGAGTGTGCTGCACACTATTGTCAATTTAGCCGTCTGTTTCATCAGGGAGAATGCTGAGCTGAGAAAATATGGTTCTTACCTCCTTTATAGGCCCAAATTTTGACTGATGAGTAATGGTGCACTGATCATGATCATGGCCAGATAAAACAAGCTTCTGCAAAAATTATGAATAGTTTAGTGAAAAAGATGTCTCCAGTTCCGTGTATACACACTAATCTCGTTCTAGTTTTCCAGTCACATTCACAGCATTTACTTCCATAATGAAAGAAGACTAACCCTATATTAGGATGGAGAGAAAAGTGAGGGAAAATAGGGAGGAAAGAATACTAGGAATGAAAACTCCAAAAATAGTAAAGAAATTTACTATTTTTGGTAGTTTTCCCTCCTAATCTCCCCCCCCAAACAAAAAAAAAAAAAAAAACTCTCCATTCAAACATAGGGTAAAGCATTTGTGTCCTAGTGCAAAACACAGAATGAACAATCCATCATACACACGGAACTTGTTGAACACCAAAATAAAGAAAAAGGAAATGCACAACTTGCATCAACAGTTACTATCGGCAAATCCACCATGTGTAAAACTTTTGCCACACACCCAAAGCACGGTGGAATACTCATGCACACTGCCAAGGAGCAGATAGCGAATCAACAGGTTTGATAATGTTCATTATGTTTTTTAAGCTATCCCCATCAACGATGATTTCTGGCAAATCCACTACACTGTGTTAAGTTTTTGTTACACATCTAAATCAGTGTATCACGTACAGTAGACCAAGGAGCTTATAGATAACTCACAGGTTTGATCATGTCCATTAAGCTTTTTGATGAATCCTCAGAAACATAATTCTGATACCTGTATGATAGAATTAGCAGTCAACTAAATCCTTGTTATCTGGTCATGCAATTTTGAACTTTCCTGCATGACTTTTGAGATGAGTAGCTTACCGTATGTCATCATCTGAAGACGTGCGAGATACCCTCTGAAAATATCAAAGGAAAGACTAATTATTAATTTTAAGATTGGCTGGTGAGAAACATTCAAACATACCACTATACTAGACCATTGTATGGGCTGGTGCCACAACACATATGGTGGGCTTCCTAAAGACAAACTCAAGAGAAAAAACTGGTGGGGAATTACTACCTGATTAATGATGGGATAATTACGATGAGGATGAGGACTACAGTACGTATCATCCAGTCGATATAATGGAATGTGTGTCAATAGAACTCTTGGATGCACTTCACCAACTAAATGTGCGAGAGAGAAATATATTATAATACGTCACATGCTCCATCCCCAGAATGCGCAATAATATAGGCCTATTCTTACCAACAGAGATGTTCTTCACAAACTCCCAAGTTTTGGAAACCAGATGCTTTTTCCGATTTCCTGGATAAAAACATGATGACTTCAAGTTTACATTCCTTTTAAGTATGTTAACCAATTGAATAGTTAAAAACTATAAATTCAGATAAAATAAATAAGTGCAAAATGCACTAAACATGCATTTATTTTATCAGAGGTTGAAATATTCATCGTTTTGTACTTTAGTTGTAGGGAGAGTTAACGCTATTGATAATCAACATGTCAACAACCATTTCATACCAACAGCTAAGAATGGGAAAACAAGGCCAAGCAACGGAGTTGATTAATATCTCTGACAATAATTGAGAACTTCTGTATGCAAACCACAAATTAATGAATAGAACATGAAATGTAAAACAACTCACCATCCACTGTTTGGGCATCAACAGCAATGAAGTCAACCTTTCCAATTGAAAATCGATAGTTCCTGACTCCAAATGTTTCTTCATAGCGCTGGATAACCTATGTAATTTGCGAAATTGATATGCAAAGAAATTATACGAATTATAAAATGTGCAAAATAATAGATAAGTCATACTGACATCCATGAGCTGTATGGATTTAACAAAAAGTAAAAAATTTAAATGAAACAACTTGTAGATTAAAATGCTGAAGAAACTTTTTTCACAAAATCACTTGTGACATCGCACTTGAGTGAAATCACATTTAAATATTTAATATATAATGCCTTCATCTACTTTAAAATTACTTTTTAAATTCAAAACCTAATGTCATCAATGAAAGGGATGCCGCAGAAAATGCCAATGGCTCAAATCTGAACTAGTAGAATACTAGATATGAAGACTCTAGGAAGGAGTGACTAGAAAGAATTTATTCAATGTTCAACAACCCTAACCCTGTCCTCCCTCTCAACTGGGTAGTTAGTTCCAACAGTCCGAGGCTAAACATCTCTAACTACTATAACAGTCATGCTTATTCTAAATACACCTTTTCACTGTTTTTAACTTTGTTTTGAAACAATACTTCTCAAGCTTTGATTTATATTTTCAATCAATCAAGATAAACTATTAATTCATGAAATCAAGAGCAAGGAAAGTATCAAGAAAGTGTAAATTAAGTGCTCACACTGAGCTAGGTCATGTAAATTGGAGTGCATATAACAATTCCTCTTGGTAGTTTACTGAAGGCCAACTTATGTCCTCCCTCATTTTGTTTACTGATAAATCACAGTTTGCTTAGCAAAATTATAGTGATAAACAAATCTGTAGATAAGTGTCAGAGAAACATGTAGATTCTATTTTGTAAAATTGATTGACAACTCCATGGCATGAAAATGTCAATGCCCACTCCTAAGGTGATCTCAAAGATTGTTTATATGCCCACTTAAAATATAGGAGGAATCTTATTCACATGTTTGATATTGATTTGACTCAGTATTTCAAGGCCATCAAAGCCCAAGGTCACATATCGGAATAACCAAATAATTATATGTATATATAACATCACAAGCCAGCTATGTAGTTCTTGAAAAGGGAATCAAAAGGTGAGTAATCACATGTTGAAATACCTCCGGCGTTTGAGCATGGTTATACTCATAGCCAATATCATGGTTTCCAGGAAGGTAGTAAACTTGCATTTCTGTATATTCTCCTTGTTCATTGAGACCAAAAATATGTCTAAAACGACTGAAAGATTTCTTCCATCTGCCCATTCAAATAATATGAAGAGTTTCGTAGTAGGAGTTAGGATTAAATAATGATCATAAAGCACACAAAATTGTCTTTCTAACTTATAAGGTAGTTGAGTACTTGAGCTTCCTTGAATGAAACTAATATGCCACTCATTAGGAATATCAGCAAGAATAAACAGACCCTAGCAATCTAAGCAGATAGTGGGAATTAATGCTGAAATATTGAAAAAATGGATTCAACAACACAAATACTAAGGAAGAGATAGAGTTAAGGGCCAGACAAGCTGCCAAAAAATGAGTTTAAAACACAAATAAATTCACAGTTTTCTTCCACGTACCCATATATAATGCTCAAGTCTACATCAAGATTATTGTCATGCCTATCAATTTTTAGCAACACTGAGGGCTTTAGTGATCAGACATTGGAAGAACTTAAAAGCTCCTTTAGTCTTTTATTCCAAGAAGTTCTTCTTTTATATAAATAAACTAAGGAAAAAATTAGATGTCCAATAAAAAAAAACCAGATCTTTAGCTAATTGGTTTTTTAAATCAAAAGGTTGTGAATATGAAAGAATGCTAAGAACTAAGATCATCATCCATGCATGTGGGAAGGTTAACCAAAAGAATTAAGCATAACATTACAAAATTTCAGCAGAACTTGATAAAATTTGTGGAAAGCCAATTAGATAAGTAAAAGTGTTTATAACAGAACTTACTCTTCATCTGTTAAGTAAGGACCTCCATCAAAGTAATCACCTAAAAACAGTATGACATCAGGAGCGAAAGGGAGGACAGATGCAAAGAATGCTCTCTGCATATACAGATCAGTGTAAAATTCAGCAATTTGCAGTGCAAGAGATTCTGGAGGAAGGCGAAGCGAAGTTTTATCCATCAGCTGTCAGTATTTAAAAATTCACATCAGAAGAGACGATTCAGACATTTTCAAACTTAAAAACTAATAGATGGGCATAAATTCACCTGTGGATCTGCAATAACAGCAACTTTTAGATAATCAACCTGATGAAGCAAAGAAGTGTATTTCAATATCGAACAATCAGTTTGAAGCACAAGGAGACCACTTTTAAGAATTGATGTTGCTAAGCTATTCCACCAGAAAGATATTTAATTTCTTATTTGAACAAGGTAGAATAGTTTAAATATTATTTGATCAAGCACAGCCAGAACAGTTCCAACTTAGAATGGTGTTTTCCCCTTCCACTTTACCCCAAAGGGGAGAAAAATTCTTATTGAGAAGAAAGGATTGGAGTATAGCAAGGAAAGAGGAGGATCAAAATCTCTTCCAAAAATAATCATTGACTGAAAAGCAGGCACTATGTTGCCCTATTTCCTTCCAAATCCTCTTAAATTTCACCCACCAAACAAAACAAGCAAAGAAAAACACAAAGTACCAAAATAGTAGACTTCGATACCAATGTAATCGCTTAAAAATAGACCATCAAGTTTGAACATACACAAAGGGAGAAAATATGGTATGCACCAACATTTCCTGAAAGATTAGAAACAGGAAGCCCCCTGACCCAGAAATGACATAAAGTAGCAGTTTTACATTGCAATATATATATGAAAGAAAAACAAAAAAAGGTTATTTTTCTTCTTTTTTTGTTGAAAATCTAATACATTATTCATCACTAGATTAAAACTGGAAAATGTCATACAGCTGGTGTATTCAAACTTGACACTTGACAGCATAATGGTACCCATTAATTTTCTTATTGATTCAATATAATATTTTGGAGCTAAAGGCTATATCAACTAAGATTCATTATTAAATTCTAAAATCCTTCAACAATGCCATGAATGATCCTTAAATCCAGAAAACCAGTCAACCCACCACGAAACCTAATGTCACAAAGTTTGCGATTCGAGAGGGAGGAAATGAAAAGCAACACCAAATAGAGGAATTGTACCGTGGAATTAGAAGAGGAAGAGCGGAGATGAGGCCATGAACAAGTGAAGAGGGAAGGAACCCAATAGGCAAACATCTCGCCGTAAAGCAGTATTAGCGCCCATGCGATACACAAAAGTACAGTCAACTCTAGCTGCTTCATCACCTCGCAGCTCTCTACTTTCCTTCTGATTCTGGAATCTGATGAATCTGCTGTTCCACTCGGGAACGATCAGGCCCAGAAATGATATTTAAACATGGAATACAATAAATCAATAATACCTTCTCCCAATCAACTGATTCGGTGATTTGCCAAACTAGTTTGTTAATAGGGGAAAGGGCGAAAATTGTTTGGAAGTATTGCGGGCAATATTTTGTCACGACTTTCATATCGAATTTTAGAAGTGGAACAATTTTATTTAGGGAGAATTTTGTTTAAGGAGTATATATGACAATTAATATTAAATCAGCCCCAAAACTTTCTGAATTCTCATTGAAGTCTTAAGGGTCTGATTTGAAATTAATTTCAGAGGACTAAAGACCTTCTTGCCCCTGTCAAAAAGACACATACGTATAGAAAGGAAGACAACTCAATTAACTCTGCAAAAAATCACAAAAGTCTCTCATCACACATACACACATGAAGAACATTGAAGTGAAGAGGAGAGTATCCATTTCAACGCCAAAACTCAAATGGAGATAGGGTAAACGCACGACGAAGTGAACGCAATCCAAATATGGGTGTAGTGTGAAATGCTGTGAGTCTCTCAATTGGAAGTGATCTGGTCAATCCTTATTAGGTATCTTCTTTCCATTCCAATTCGATCTATCTAGTCAGTCAGTAGAGGCTGATTGTTGCAGTTGGATTCTCCTTGCGGTTGATTCATGCAAGTAGTCAG
>JBAGKO010000012.1:19114428-19132594 GCA_037177275.1 Acacia concinna
AATAATATAATATAATATAATGTGCCACACGCCATTTACTTGTGTATAGTACGTACCGGCAATATATATATTATCCACATCTCACACCTTTGCACAGCACTACACATTTGCATATATATATATATATATATATAATCTGCAAAGGAGCGGAGGAATTAATACTTACAAAAACAAGCTAGGCTTCGTCTCTCTGTTGTTATTAATAATCAATAATAATATATTCAGTGTTTAGTAAGTTCCTGGTATATATGCATGTTAATTGCTTCAATAATGAGTCGGTGGCTTAGCTTAAACCCCTCCACCCAGCAAAGTGTAAGACGGGAAAGAATACCAATATTCAATTTGCTCATGGAATAATGTGGTAGCAGGAATTGAACCAGCTTCTTATAATGCATATAGTAGCTAGTGCAATTGCAGTTAATATAAAATATATACGCACATGGGTTTAGTCTATCACGATACGTACGACCAATTAAAGTTCAAAATCTTTGTAGTGAGAGGAGTTGGTTCACGTACATTTATGATTGTCTAACAGAGACATACACGTACATTGGTTTAATTAACATGATTATTGTCTCAAATAAAACAATACTACTACGTGGGGCATGCTGTTGTAAACAGAATGATGGCTAGATCACAGATGTTTAAGTACGATGAGCAGAACTGGGGCATGCTAAAGGAACCAAAAAAGATATTTCAAAGCCACTGATCATATATATTCACGCATGCTGTGCATATAGGAGAAGCATGCAATATATATATATATATATATATATTGTTGTTTTGTTTTATTTTAAATATATAAATTTTGAAAAAGTGTGTGAATTCTCATCTCTGCGCTGATTGCGGCCATTAATTAATCTCACTCAGCTCCAAAGGCATAATATAATGCAGTCCAACAACAATTGGCTGCCTTTCTTCAAAGGGTCTTCCATTGATTTGAAGGGAATCTCTATGCATATCATTAGCTGCCCCGTTACTTTTTCTTTTTGGAACAATATTAGTTACCCATCACTGCCTCCAACATCATTACAACGATATATATATATATATACACACACTCTTAATTAAGTTATTTGTGAAAAACAATGATATAGCTATAAATTAACTAAGTATCATCATACTAAAATTATACTCTTTGATTTCGTGTATCCCACATTCCTTTGCCTCTCAAAAAAAAAAAAAGTAAACTGTGACACACACACACACAGATATATATATATTCTATATTTAATTTAATATATATTAGGAATAAAATAAAAATTCAAATTATGACAAGTATATACGGGGAGAAATTACAATTTGATCCTAAGGAAGAGAATTTACGATTAAACCATTACGCGAAATCACGTAATTGTAAGAAAGTACAATAGAGTTGTTAATGAAACTCGTGGAGTTGTTAGTGATAACCTTTAAAAACATATGAAGCTATTAAATGAGATTTTATGTGATTTCATGGGATCATTTGATTGTAAATTTTCTACTTTGAGATTAAATCGCAATTTCACAAGAGATAGGGATGAAGGAAGTATCAGATGGATAGGTTTTTTTATTTTTTTTTAAATTATATAATTATGACTATAAGCCACCTTTTGCTTTTTTGTCCAAAGACCACGGAGAGTTGGGATCATAAGAAAATCAAGTAATGATTGTGTGGGATAAGGGAAGGGATCCTTTTTATCACTATGCAAATGGGCGTGGTGGCTCTTGTAGAGGGAACCACATGCACAAAGTGATCTAATTCAAATTATTACTATTGCCGTATAATGATTGTTGCTTCTTAAGCTTCTTCCCTATAAAGTCAAAATCTTGCCTTAGCGTATAATCCAAAAGCCACTGAGCAAGCAAGACACTTTGATTCAGTGAAGACGCCATGGGAGGCAGTGCTGGTCATAGCAATCTCAAGAATGCTCTCATAGCGTTCTTGGTTCCTCTTCCCTCTATTCTGTTTTATCTATCATTTCTCAAGAACTATGAATCTTCAATTCGCGTCGATTCTGGTCCTAATCTGTGGGCATGGTGCTATCATCATCCTCTGTTGTTGGCCCATGTGCTCTTCTTCTTCAACGTCAATGTCCTCTTCTGGATCATCGGCCTACTCCAATCTAGCCACTGGGTTCGTAACGCGTTTTCTTTCGATTAGGTTTTCAGTTGTAGTTCATGGTTGTGTAAAAATTGACTCTTGCTTGTACAGATGATTGACCCGTATTGGACGGTGATACCGGTGATGCTTGTTCATTTCTTCGCGGCTCATCCTTTGGCTGAGTATAATTCGTGGAGGTCGAGGATCATGATCTTGTTGACATGGATTTGGAGTATCAGGCTCAGCCATAACTACTTCAGGCGAGAGAAGTGGCAATGGGGTGCCAGAGAGGACTGGCGCTTCACCGATATGAGCCATCAGTATGGAAAGCACTGGTGGTGGGCTTCTTTCTTCGCCGTCTACGTCTCTCAGCAGGTAAGCATTTCTTGGTTTCTTTCTCTCCCCACCTCTGTTTGTTGTTAGACCAGTTTTGGATGTAAAGAACCCCCTTAACCTGTTTGCTAAATTGTCTGTACTACATAGATACGGGAGACAACATGCTTAAATGTAATTAAAAATGTGGTATCATAAATGATTTGAGTATTCAGTATGTATTAATTTTCTTAAACGGACTGTTTAGCTTTAGCTTGTACGCAATAAAGAAAGAAAGAAAAGGGAAGGAAGGAAGGAAGGAAAAGAAATGAAGTGTTGGCGCTTCATAATTGTTTGTCTGATTGCCTGTTTGGCAGATACGAAACAACAAAATTTATGATCTTCAAATGCAGTTAGAAGTTGTGTTGTATTTCTTAGTGTCAGATATGAATTAGACATCGTATCCTTAAGTTTTTGAAACATCAACGCTTCATAGCTGATTGGTTTAAATGTTATGTCATTGAAATGGGTGTTTTCTCCCCGGTGTCTTCCTCAATTGCAGGTGTTTATAATTGCGTTAGCCCTTCCATTCTATGTTGTCCACACGATGAACCAGCCTTTGAGCATCTGGGACTTGGTAGCCCTTGGCGTCTGTTCATGTGGCATTGTCATAGCATACTTTGCTGATACACAGCTCTATGACTTTGTGAGTAGAAACGACGAGCTGAAAGGGCTTGGTAAGCCTGTGGTCCCTGTGCTTGAGAGTGGTCTGTGGTATTACTCCCGGCATCCGAATTACTTCGGAGAGCAGCTATTTTGGTGGGGACTAGGTTTATTTGCTTGGAACCTGGGACAGGGATGGGCTTTTGCAGGTGCATTGGTAAATACCATGTGTTTGGCTTATGTGACCACACTTGTTGAAGACCGCATGGTTAAGCAAGCAAACAGAGCAGAAGCATTTAGGCTGTATCAGAAGAGAACTTCGGTGTGGGTCCCCTGGTTCAAGTCCTCTGCTTTGGGAGAAAAAGATAAGGACTCTTGATCTTTGGTTGGTTAGTTCTAACTGTACAAGAATCATCTTGGTGTCTTTTGAGGTTTGTGACTTTGTGTACGGTTACTATAGTCCACTGTCGTTTATCTGATTTGAGGAATTTCTGAGTTGTAACCAAATAGCTATATGGATTATAGCGTTGTTGCCTAAACTTTGCGTGCATCTTCTACCTGTTATACCATATGACTAGATGGAGTAAAATAGATTAAATGCCATAATATCCCTAAGAGAGAATATTTCTGGTTGAATCTGATTTTTTAGGTTCAAAATTGTAGTTGAGGAGCTAGCTGATGAAGAAGATGACTGTGACTGTTGGCAAAACAATATATGCTAATTGAATACATTCACTCTCTTGATGATGGCCCTTTTGTCAGGCTTCTTTCATGGAGGCCTGAAGCCATCTACATAAATATTTTGTGAAGAAAACGAATTTTAAAAAATTAGTAGAAGCAATAATATTTCATGATCATGATCTCAAAATTAGATTCTCTACAACTATGCAGTTAAAGGGAGTTAGTGACTCAGATGAAGCTATACACGAGCTTCGGCCTTTTCCCTTTAATCTCTTATTTTATCTTTCTCTATCTCCTTCCAACTATACTATATGCAATCAATTTGTGAATACAGAGAATTTAAATTCCATGAATGTCTAATTTCTCATTATACAAAAGTAAACTAGATATAAATTTTCAATTTTCGTATTGAATTACTCAATCCAACTAGATTTTGTATTGGTGAGAAATTCGACTATATCTCATGATTGGACTTGTATAGAAAACTTGGATGTTTTCTTTTCCTTTTGGGGTATCCGTACATGATTTTTTTGATAGAGCACAATTAGGATGTGTGATCTTAGCGGGCCCCACCTATTAAAATATTTGTTTGTATATGCTAGAGTATGTTAGCCATCAAATTTGGTCTGCCAAATTAAGTCCTTATCAAGATTTTAAAGCTTTTCTGATTTTCTCACTGCAGCAGTTCAATCACTGCATTCACTTGCTTGTAGAATAGTATTAACTTCTTTTTAATTATAAAACTGAATTAATTTTTTTTAAGAGAAGTTAAGGAAGTAAAATGAATTATTTAATTATATCATATGTTGTATTTTATTATATTATATATTAGTTCATAAGTCAAACAAAATAATTTGAAGAAAAATGATAAATTTTAATACTTTAAAGTAATATAATTAGTTTTTTAAGATTAAAAAAAAACTGAATCTTGTAATTAAGAAAATGAATACTCCCTCTATTTCTATTTATAAGACTTTTTTAGTCAATCCTAAAAAAGCTAATTATATTACTTAATAATATATATAGTAGTTTACAAGTCAAACAACATAATTTAAAGAAAAACGATAAACTTTAATATTTTAAAGTAATGTAATTGTCTTTCTTATCATTTTTTTTAGAATTATTTAAAAGAGTCTTATAAATATAAAAATAAGGAGTAATTAAGATGTTGATTTTTGTTAAGGCTGACACGATAGATTATGGATTTATGGTTATTGAGACAGGTCACAAGTGGATGCATATCAGCATATGTGGTCGTCTTAAATTCAGTGTCTATTCCGAAAGACAAGATGGCTCAATTATTAATTTTGTGTCTATTCGGCTTAATTCTTTCATTCTTCTCTGTTCAGGATAAAAGCATCCTCTTCTTTTATTAATGAATTATTTGTACTGGTTTCTTGTGAAAAATTCCACAGAGAGATGTGAAATTTACACGGGGTTCATGGGTAGCCAAAATGAGAATAATGAGATAGATGTGTGGTGATATAAGAAAATATAGATCATAAACATGAATGAGTTGGAGTAAACTCTATTAAAAAGAAAATGGTAGAAACTCGTTTAAGATGGTTTGAACATATTCAAATAAAGCCATTGAGTGCACCGATAAAAAGGGTTGATCAAAAAGTATGTAGCCCTATAAAAAGAGGCTGTGGAATGCTGAAATGATAGAGATCTTTTAGTTAATAATCTCTCTAAAGATAAGGTTTTTGATAGAGCACACTAACGTTATGCAATATATATAATTGATCCCATCTAGCAGGATAAGGCTTTATTGTTGTTGTTGTATTTTGTCTAATTTATAAACTGATATATAATATAATAATATATAACATATGGTATGATTAAATGATTTATTTACCTTTTTTAACCTTTTTAAAAAAAATCAACTAAAATTTATATTTAGAATCGGATGGTGTATATTATAGGATCCAATCCTGGTCATTCCAAGTTTCAATATGCGATGCGTGGGTTTTTATGGTTCTGTTGACTTTGATTAAAGGTTCTTAAATTAAAGGGAAAATAGCAATAAGGTCCTAAAGAATAGATTTAATATCAAAATAGTCTCCCACAAATTGTTAATGACACTACTCAATTGTTATTAGAGACTATTTTGTTATTAGTTTTTTTTTGGGCCATATTGTCATTTTCTCTAAATTAAATAGGATAGCTTTTCCACTATCTTGCTCACAAGCTGCTAAGAGACATAAAAACTGTCATGCTCAGAATAGTGACGGTATAGAAAGCATGACAGCTTGGAAAATACTCCGGACAATTAACTTTTTTTTAAAGAATTTTGAGAAAATTAATTATATTACTTAATTATATTATATATTAGTTCAAAATTCAGACAATATAGTTTAAAAAAAATATAAAAGAATGAATACTAAGATACTTACCAAAGTTAGATGTAAGAGAGAATCCAAACTCCCTACTAATGGCTTGCTTATTCCTCTCTTTTAATTACTACATGCAAGTGGCTCCGCTCCTTCCACCCATGTTTCAATAATAAATATCAATATAATTAGTTTTTTTAATTTTTTTTAAAAAACCAATTAGTTTTTATAATTAGTATTGGACGGAGTACTTATGTAAGATATTTTTTAATATTTGAAATCATTTTAAATGATTATATTATTAAGCATTTAAACTTCTGGAATAAAATTAAATTTAGAATTTTTATATCAAAATATTTCTACATAAATTTAAAATTTATAAATTTGGTTCCATGGGTTACAATTATGAACTATTCCCTCTTCTCTTTAATATAAGATATCTTTGAGAAGTTAATCTTAGTCCTAAATATAAAGCATAATTTTTATATTTGTCAATATATTTTTTTAACTTATCTTTATTTATGCTCCCTTAACAATAATAAAAAAAAAAAAGAAATGAAGGTATTAAGGAAAATGACCAGGATGTTTTTTAAAAAATTTATATGATATTAATTAATTTAACCAACTTTTCTAATCTAATTGAATAAGGTAAATATTTTTTATATTAATAACAAGAGGGAGTATGAAGTTCTACGTTGGTGGTTTGAATATTGATGTGAATACAATAAGCTGGATCACGGCTATTCTCGTTTTATAAATATCATCATTCTCGTTTTGAAAGTACAATATAATACAATATAATACAAGCATGTTACACGTCCATGTTTGGAATTTTGATGTGAGTATAAAATAATATAGTTTGAAGAAAAATAATAAATTTTAATATTTTAAATTAATGTAATTAACTTTCTTAAAATTCTCTAAAAAAAATCAACTAAACTTTATAAGTAGTACAAAAAAAAAATTCATACCTATCAGGCTTACAATTACTTTCATTCCCGTGTTGGATGGCTATAAAAATGATTCTCTTAAAAGGTTTGACCTCATTCAAGCAAGATATGGAGATCACAATTTGCTTGTTTTGTTTTGTTTTTAATTGTGCATAAATAGCCCGCTATTGAAAATAATTATGTTTGAGATGAGTACTAAATGTGAACATATTTCCTAGTGAGATTCTAATTTGCGTGTTTTGTTTGGTTTTTAAATTGTTGTTCCCTATGAATGAAGACCGGAGATTCTTGCTCGTGAATATGTAGGGTATATAATTAAAAAAAAGACAAATGAAGTGGGCATAAAATGAGATGACATAAAAGAAAGGAAAATCCTTAAAAAATATCACATGAATTATAAAATTTCAGAAAAGTCATATGAACATAGAAAAAGACAAATTGATGAAAGAGTAGGAATCTAGGATTTCAAGATATGGGGTAAATGACCAATATAACTACTCTCATTTCTTTTAATTTATGAGAGTGAGGAGAATCTCAAGTGAGAAAAGGAGAAAGAAGACCAGAAAACAAAAAGGGAATGAGCATGGGTATTTTAGTATTTTACTCTAAATTTTGAAGTCTCATATTCCTACTCTCTCATCAATTTGTCTTTTTATATATTCACTTTTTTTTTTGGGGGAATTTTCCTAATAAAGAAAGGGATCACAATTCACAAGCATGAATGGGCTTCACTTTCAGACAAAACACAGATCAGAAGTGAAAATGAAAACGATTAATTTAAAACCAAGTTTCCATTAAAGAATTATTAATCTGTGTTGTCATTTGTTTGGTTTGTGATTAGTCATCTTTTTCAGCTCTGCCACATGTGTTGCAATAATTGTCCGCTGAATTGAATTTCATTTAATGCCAACAACCAACAACAAACCAAACCGCAGGATTATACCTTTGTTTTGTATATATTTAAAATTTATTATTTTTCTTTAAACTATTTTATTATGTACCACAATACCATAACATTTAACATACTACACTATTAAAAATTAATTTTCAATCAAACTATTTTTTAATATTCATTCTAAAATATACTATTTTTATTCTAATTATAAGACTCAATTAATTTTCTTTTTAATTTTAAAAAAGCTAATCACATTAGTTTAAAGTATTAGAATTTATTATTTTCCCTTAAACTATTTTATTTGCCTTATAAACTATAATATAATATAATAATATATAATATATGATATGACTAAGTAATTTATTTTCCTTCTTCAATTTTTTTAAATCAATTTAGTCTTATAATAAAAATTGTAGTTAGTAATATATAAACTCTAGCAACATGTGTTATTGTTCATCATTTATAAGATTTTACACCGTATGTGCAAAATAACTTAGATTGAATTACTATGTGATTTTAGGGTGTGTTTAACAGGAGAGAAAGAGAGATGAAATAAATACTAAATTTAAAAATTTCTATAAATGATAAGTGAATTTATTATTTTTTAAAAAATTATTCTTTAATTTTCTTTTTATTTAAATATGGGGTTAAAGAAATTTATTTATTATAGCGAACTGTTGGGTCTCTCTAACGATAGAATTATAATTTTAAAGGAAAATCTTTAAAAAAAAACGATAAGAGAAATATGAAAATGACAATTCATAGCATCAAAATTAGGAAATGACAAATCAGTCTTTTTCTTATTTTTTGCATAATTACAAAAATGTCATTAGATTTTTAATAACATTAATATCTTAATTCACAACATGATCATCTCAATTAATAATAACAACACAAACAACTTACAACGTAAATACATAATACCTAAATGTTTTTATTGTTGTAAATTAAAATACTTATGTTGTGAATTAAGATATTCTTAAAAATTAGTGACATTTTTGTAATTACATAAAAAAAAGTAAAAAGACTGATTTGTCATTTTTAAATATTGATGCTCTGAATTCTAATTTTCATATTTCTCTTATCTTTTTTTTAGAATTTTTCCTAATTTTAATGCAAGAGTTTAGGAAATTAAACTTTTTTAAAGGTTGTTTAATTAAATTTCTTGACCGTGCCACACGTTCGAAGTGGAAGCATACCGGAGCTGTCTCTAACTCTGCTTGTCACAACTCTATCGTCTCCGGGAATATCCTTTCTTACCCCTCCTCCGTCAATTTCATCTCTGTCATTTTCAAAAAAAAACACTGAAACCTTCTATTTTGGATTCATATCTTCAACATTGATTTGCTTCAATTGTTTTTCTTACTTGCCGTACGACCTCAGCTAGCTAAATATCGATAGCTTCACCTCCTTCTCTGGACTTGAATATAAATCTCTCTTTTTCAGCTTTCTGATCTGAGCGTTATTTCTTTCATTTATAGCTCATAAACACTTCCCATCTAACCGAGATGGTTTCGAATAGAAGAAGCGGTTCTGGTATTAAGAGCACCAGGAAGAAGACGGTGGGTTTTGATTTCATGGCGGTGGCATTGATAGTGTATTATCTCTTTTGTGTGCTTCCTATTGGCGTGTTGGCGGCGGGACAATCTGACCCAAAAGAGATGCAGAAGCTTAGGTTCGATGAGAATGGAGAATTCAAGATATTGCAGGTGGCAGATATGCACTATGCAAACGGCGAGAGTACTCTTTGCTTGGATGTTCTTCCTTCTCAGAATGCTTCTTGCTCCGACCTTAATACCACTGCTTTTGTTCAGAGAATGATCCTTGCAGAGAAGCCCAATCTCATCGTTTTTACTGGTAAGTTAGCTGTCACGTTTTTTATTTCTCACTTCTATTCCTACTGAAATGTTCGTCATAAATTTCTCATGTAGCTTTTTTCACTGTTCTTTTAAGCAACATACTTGAAGTTTCACAGAAACACGGCATATTTTGTTCATGTTATCCTCTTCTGTATCTGTGCTCTGCTTCGTACTTGCATTTCTTTCTGGTTTCTGGGAAGAATCTCCTTCCTTTCATACTTTCTAGTGAGGCATAGCATCAGTTACAGTGAAATCCCAATCATTGAAGAGTTTGATGACAGAAAAGAATCTTAAATAACGTTCTCGTACTGGGCCTATTGAAACAATATACTAGTGAAAGAAGCCGCACGTATTTTTGTACTTGGTACTTATGGAATAGAGATATCTATTTATCTCGCTATGATTGGTTAAATCAGTATATTGATTGTATTTAGTACAAAAGACACAAAGTGTTTGGATAAAAATGAATCGACCTTTGGATAAAAATGAATCGACTTTTTTCCCTGTAAAACCAGTGAGTTACATGTTTGTTTGGTGATTGAATCTCTGATGCAAAGTTCATGTCCATGTTCATTGTCGTGTGACAGGGGATAACATCTACGGATTTGATTCCTCGGATTCGGCTAAATCATTGGAAGCTGCATTTGCTCCTGCAATTGCATCCAACATCCCTTGGGTGGCTGTTTTGGGAAACCATGATCAGGAAGGAACCCTCTCTAGGGAAGGGGTGATGAAACATATTGTGGGGATGAAGAACACTCTTTCTAAACTCAATCCTTCAGAAGTACACATCATTGATGGTTTTGGGAACTATAACTTGGAGGTTGAAGGAGTTCAGGGCACTCAACTGGCAAACAAATCAGTTCTCAATCTCTACTTTCTTGACAGTGGTGATTACTCCACTTCCCCTCCCATTCCTGGCTATGGTTGGATCAAACCCTCCCAGCAATTTTGGTTCCAACGAACATCTGCAAAACTTCAGGTACTGTTTCATCGTTTCGCTTTATATGCTGCTACAGTTACTTTACATTGACACGTTAATTCTATTGAAAAGTTATGGCTAAACTAGCAATTTGATCTCTAGATTGTTATGTCTATCTAGCTTTAATCCATGCCAAGCACTCAAGTGAGTGACTGAAATAACAAACTTGGCTGGAAATTTTTGTGGATCACTGGCTCCGAAACCAGCAGATGTGAAACCAAAAGGAAGCACACAATGGACCCTCTTAAAACAGCTCAATACTCAGATTTATTGATACCCATAACTATTAGGAGGAAGGTGGCTGCTATAACTGGCTAGCTGCCTATTTATAGATAGAGTATAGGCTATGTCTGAAATGCTTCAAATCATTCGTTAAATCCCCGATACCCAAGTCAAGAACCTTAATGAACAAAACCTAATTAAAAGCCTTATTATAGAGGTATTTTCATCTCTTTATCTTTGCTAGTATTTCATAACTTAACCCCTGATTGTAATCTTTGGATTAACCATTTTCCTCTTTGTTCTGCAGAGAGCCTACATGCATGAACCAGTGCCTCAGAAGGCACCTGCTCCCGGTCTTGCATACTTCCACATCCCATTGCCAGAATATGCTTCTTTTGACTCATCAAACTTCACTGGAGTAAAACAGGAAGGCATTAGCTCTGCGTCTGTGAACTCTGGCTTCTTTACGACACTAGTTGAAGCTGGAGATGTGAAGGCAGTTTTCATTGGCCACGATCACATCAATGACTTCTGTGGCAAGCTAACTGGTATTAATCTTTGTTATGGTGGGGGATTTGGATATCATGCCTATGGAAAGGCTGGGTGGGCTAGGAGAGCAAGAGTGGTTGTGGCTAGCTTGGAGAAAACTGTCAAGGGAACTTGGGGAGATGTCAAGACAATTAAAACGTGGAAACGCCTTGATGATAAACATCTCACTGGCATTGATGGTCAAGTCCTATGGAGCAAGAGCTTTCATGGTACGCAATCCTTGGAACAGCGCAATTTTTTTTTCTTGCTCTTAACTTATCCTCAAGACTGAAAAACAAGGGATCTATCTCTAGAAATTTCTATCAAGAAGTGACACTGAATATTAAAAACGTCAATTTTTTTTTATAATGGTAAAGAAATGACACTGGAAAAATATGAACTAGAAGCTGGGAAACCAAATTTTAGAATATGATGTGAATGTAGAGGCACATTACAAAGGTAAAGCAGATTAAAATTGAACTTGAAGGGTTGAGGAATTGAATAAATTTTACAAAACGAGGATAAAAACATAGATGAAATTTATTTTCTAGTTACAGAACAAAATTCGTGTTTGTTGAACTATTAAGCATATTGGACTAGTATGAAGGCATATGTTTAATAGCATGTGGATAATTAGTTTAGCTATGGCTTCTGTTCCTTAATTTCTTCTTGCTTTCCATTACACATAATCTCGTCTGACTCGTGATTTCATTTGGTAATTGTGATCATAACAGGTAGGAAAAATTAAAACGAAGTAGACTAATGGGAGCTTGGGAAGAAAGATGTCATGGGCTGTTATCTGATAAATGTATCCATAGAACCTGTTTGGTATACGTCTTATGATGCAGCAACCGAAGGTGCTACAGAATAAATTAAAGTGTTGGATCATTAATTGGAAAAAAGGATTTGTACTATAACTCTATGGAATTTATACACCACACCTTTCTGTACAATAGTCTACAAATATAAGTTTTGAAATACATGCAGTTGCGGATTTTGATATATTGATGCTAGATTTACATAAAAAATATCATCATTTTATAATCTCTCTAAGGAAGTTGAGTTTCATCATGCCGACGATGTTAAATCTTTGAGGCTTCTAATTCTTATAGCCTACCATTTCATGGCAATCAAATGCTCTATCTGTGATTGCAGGAACATCAAGGACTGAAAGAAGACAAAAATTATAAACAGAACCCTACTTTCATGAAATTTAAGAATAATATCTATAAAGTTCAGTCAATTACACCAGGGTTCATAACTTCAAGAAGAATTATCCTTTTCACTCAAAATTGAGGCCTTTTGGTATCTCAATTTATCAATCTCCTTCCCCAGAAAATCTAAAGTTGTGTCCCTAATGTGGTTGGGTGTGCATCCAGCATCGAGCATCATTCTTAAGAATTTATAAGCATCCTTCAATCGACCTTCCTTGCTGTGAACTTCAATTAATGTATTATAAGTCACTACATCAGGATTTATCCCACCATTCTTCATTTGCTCAAAGAGTTTGTTCACTTCATCGTTACGGCATGCTTTCCCCAGTGCATTGATAAGGGTGTTGTACATAACAATGTCAAGATAACCACCCTGCTTCAGTAGTCTATCAAGAACAAAGCTGGCTAGGTCTGCTCTTCCCATCTTTCCTAAACCTTGGATTATCAAATTGTAGGTAGCTATGTCAGCTGGGCAAACATTTTCCCCCATTTCATTGAGAACAGCCCAAGCCTCAGTGAAATAACCCTTTTTCACAAATGAGCACATTATAGAGTTATATGTATAACTTACAGGATTAACACCCATGTCAGTGAAAATCTCAAACAGTTTGCAAGCCAAGTTCAATTTCCCCTTAGCCAAAAAAATGGACAAGTAAGTATTAACCATATCAATATCAAAAGAATCTGAACCTTTTTCTTGAATTCGTTGTGCTGGAGTAGGAGAAAACAGTTTAGGGGAATCACTATCAAACTCCACTTGATTGGCCAATCTATCCATGTGCGGTGATGATGACCATTCGTCAGCTTCAGCAGAGGAAATCCATCCCTCATCTTTAGTTGCAAAATCATTTGAATCACTGTTGGTAGCATCAGAAGTTATAAGGTTCATCATCTCCTCGAGATTTCCTTTGGAAGGGAACAATGGAGTATAATCCTTTTTCTTACTCTTGGGGCTCTTCATAGAAGCCTCCATTCCAGCTTTCCACTTGAGAACATTATACACCAGATCACCTTCTTTTACATGCTTTAGAAGCCGGTCTGTCCAGTCCCAATGGCCATGTTTATGGATGCCAATCAAGAGTGAAGTTATGGTAACTAGGTCAACAACAAAACCTCTACTCTCCATCTCCTCCACCAATTGGAGTGCCTCCTCAAGTAGACCCTCCTTACAAAGTTGCAGCACAATGATGCTGTAAGTAATTCCATCAACAAATTGGCCTTTCCTTTTCAGGTCACAAAATAAAGTATAAGCAGCCTCAGGCCTTCCATTCTTAAGTAGTCCATCAATCAAAATATTATATGTCCAACATGAGGCTTTTACCCCATCTTCAACCATTTTCTCAAAAAGCTGGCAAGCTTCTGTAATTTTTCTGGCCTTCAAAAGTCCATTTAGTAGAGAATTATAAACAAATGTATCCATTTGAAATCCATTATTCTGCATTTCATAAAAGATCTTAGTTGCCTCATCTATTCTACACATCTTGGAACAACCTTGGATAAGGATTCTGTAAGTATGTTCATCAGGTTCATGACCAGACCCTTTAAGCTCCTCCCATACCATGAGTGCATCATTGACCTTCCCAACTTTACAGAGCACACTGATCAAACTATTATAGGTGCACAAATCAGGCCCGACTGAACTCCCAGATTCGTCATATTCTCTTTCCCTCATCTCTTTGAAGAGACTTAAAGAAGTACTCAGATCACCCCAGCATCCAAAAGCATAAATACAAATATTATAACCCCAGATATCAAATTTAAACTCTTTCTTCTCCCTCAATCTTTCAAAAACTTCTTTAAACTCTACCTTCATGTCTGCTTTTCTAAGAGCAGCCAACACTTCGTTGCATACAATGGACTTAAGCGCTAGACCATCATCACCACAGCCACTGGACTCAGCATCCAGAAGCTTTAGAAATATAAACAGAGCCAAACGCACCTGGTTATTTCTTAACAAAGCAATAAGAACAGAGTTGAACATTTGGGAATTCAAGGTAGCCCCTAGTGCATCCATGCAATCCAAAATTTCTAGTGCCGAATCAAACTTACCCAACTGAATGAAAGAATTTAGGAGAACCTTGAACGCTTGAGAATCAGCAACAACACCATCTTCCTTCATTGAGCGGAGAATATTCGGTACCTCGTTGAGGTAGCCAGCGTGACAAATTGTGCGGAAGATGTGAGAGTAGGTGGCAGCGGAGTGCACATACTTGGGTCGAAGCGAACGGCACCAATAGAAGAAATCAAGTTTCTTCGAAGGATGAAGTGATGGATTTGAGAAGATTCGGAGGAGGATAGGCTCAGTGAGTTGAGACGTGTGAACTGGGTCGAGAGCAAGGTTCCGAGTTCCGGACTCAGACAGAGTTTTTGTGATGGAAGCAACCAAGAGCAAATCTCCAAGTTGTTTGGATATTGTTCTTCGGTATCCTCCATGGTGCATTGCATTGCATTGCGAATAGCCAGTGGTTCCAACAAAGATGAAGAAGAAGAACAAGAGTTGGGGTTACCTGCAAATAAGAGATAATAAATGCCCCAAATGCAAATATACTGGAGAATGGGGGTCATTGAGGAAAGCTAGAAAAAGTCCTTAATTAATGCAAACAATCAAGCATTGAGAAAACAAACCATGGAACAACGTTTGTCATGAATGATATTGGGTTATAGGGCATTTTATCATAAAAGTGTTTATTTATGGTGCGTTTGGTTCAATTAGAGTTAGGTTAAGTAAAGTTTATTAAAGTTAGGTTAGGAGAGGTTACAAGATTGTTTGATTCAAGAAAAAAGAATGTTAAGTTTAGTTTCTTATTTAGTTTAGGAAGTTAGATGAGGGGGGTTAATTTTAAATAGGCAATTATACCATTTTATCTTTATTTATTTATGTTACTTATTTTTTGCAGTTTTTTTTATTAAACCTAATAATTAATGTTAATTTATGAGTCAAAATTAATATTAATATTAATTTATTTTTTGACATACTTCTCTTTCTCTCTACCACTTGTGAGCGAATTTCTTTTGCCCATCTCGCAAAAATGTCCATTATTTTTCCATCATCAAAACAAAACAATATTGATCCTTCAAACACGTGAAAGAAACAAATTCCCCTGTTTAACTCTTAAATCAAATACCCTTTATATAATCACCCACGTTCAAAGGGAGACTCCATCTATATTTTTATATATAGCACTTTCATCCACCAAATTATATTTGAAAAACTTTCAAACACTTTTGCACTCTACTTCATATCATTATGATCATTATCCAAAAGTCAAGTTGTAATAGATAATTACATACTTTACATATAAACTTACATCATCAAAACTAAAATTTTCCATATGGTTAGCAATCTACAGAAGCCCTGTACAGAGTTGATACACAGAATTAAGACAGGAAATTTCGAAATTAATGCACAGAGTTGAGCACTTATCCAAACTGGGCAGAAGTAATGCAAATGCTAGGTATGCGCAAATCGACCAAGGAGTAAGCTTAACACACAGTGAGCAGCCATGAAAGTGCACAATTCTGTCAAAATGTTGCACAATGGAATTAATTTAGGTACATCAAAATTAAGAGTGCGGAACAAACGGCTACAATAATAACACGTGCAACATAGCAGAAATCAAGACAGATCTGTCCATGTAGAAGAGGTTCAGCAAGGCACAATGCAGAATCTCAGTGAGAAAGGGACACAGTCAGAGAGCCAACAGATACAAAACACAGTAATTTGCAATATGGTCAGCAATTATCAAGAACAACCGGAGATTAAACCCTCGGCTCAATGGAGCAAGTAGCACAAAATCGAGTCAAGAACAATATCAGTAAATTAATTGGACGTGAATTTCATTCATCTTCTGTCTGCACCTTACCAATTAATTGGACGTAAATAAATTTAATCCATAAACTTACGTCCAATTTTAAATTTACATTAACAAACAACTACAAATCAGAATAAAAAAGAAACGACTTTCCAGCCATCTTCCATTCATCGGCTAGGAGCAATGATCATTCTTTCAGGGATGAGAATTGGGGACAGAACCAGAACCAGAACCAGAAAACCAGGAAGAAAAATACATTAAAAAAAATTAATCGCATGCCAACTAGCATGTATTGAATCCCATATAATTTCAGAGTGGTGTTACCGGTTTCTTGCGAGCATGTATTGAATCCCAGATGGCTTACCTTGAGTTTGAGGAGCCGGTGACGCAACTGCTGGACGAGGATCAGGAGACGGAGATGAGCAGGTAGCAGGCCTCGAAGAGCAGCTGGCGGCAAGAGGCCTGGACGGCCGCTGATCGAGGACGGAAGAGTGACCACCAGCGGCTGGCGAAGCCTATCGAAGATCGGCAAAGTGAAACGCTGAAGAAGAGTGCGAGGAACAGTGAGATGAGGGCCAGCTTCGACAGTGAAGAGGGAAAATTACTTCTTGGGCACATATGAAATACTGGAAAATTGCTACCGCTAGTTTGGTCACAATGATCCATAAATTTTTTCTCCACTCATATCACCCTGAATTTTAGAAGGTTGGCAAGAATAGGTGAGGTTCCAAATAAATGATAAATAAATTTTTTTAACCTTCTAACCTCACCTTATCTAACTTAACTTTAATTCTATTAAAAAAGAAAAAAGAAAAAACTTAACTTCAGAAACACACTAACCAAATAAAACCTATAAATGATTTTGTCCTGAAATATTTTTAAGAGGCAATTTTGTTTGGAAAGTTTTAAAAAGTGAACAATTTATTTGTTAATTTTGATCGTTGTTGATTAAACATGTTGAAATGGCAGTCTACATGTCATCCGTATAATTTACATTAAGATGTAAATTAACCCCCAAGTCCACATGTTATCTACTATTTTTTCTTTGAAATTATATTTAAGAATTCTAAGAGCAAATTTACACTTCAAAAAAACAATGTGGATGATATGGGGACTAATAACTTAACTTATTTGTTCAACAAACAATCAAAATTAATAGAGTTAATAGTTAAACAAATTATTCCCTTTTTAAAACTTCTGAAGTAAGATTGCCCTAAAAAAACTTTAAGGTAAAATCTCTTATGAGTAAAAAACGTTTAAAACAAACTCATTTTTAAATAAAAACTTCTAAAACAAAAATGTCCTTTATTTTACATCTAGCTTACTTGAGACGTCAGCGTTGTCCAATCTAGTGAGTTACTCATTCTATCCTACTTGTACGTGAAAAAGGACCTACACAAGGGACGAAGGTAGAATGCAAGTGAAAGTGCGATCACATGGGGATCCCCATATCAATTTACAATGATAAATCTAAATAACCAATTAGCCGAGCTAAGCCATGTATTATTGTGGCTCTTCTCTATTGTTACTGTTCAATTGAACAGTAACAGCTCATGTTGGGCTCCATAATGGCCATCAGTTTTTTTTGTGGCCCCGTGCAGCTTCAATGTGTTTGTGTGCATTTATTGTCTG
>JBAGKO010000012.1:19132694-19149099 GCA_037177275.1 Acacia concinna
GACGGCAATTAACAGTCCATCACTGTGCCACAATCTTCCCGTTAGAAGAATCATCATCTCATTCTAATCTAGATTCTATTTATAGTTTCTCTTATTTCAGATAATGAGATAGATTCTTTGACTAACTATGGCTGGAGGTGTTTCATATTAAGTCTTCTACTACTGCTCTTGGAGAATTCACATACGGTATTTATATATCATTAACTGAATTATTCCTATAGGGAAGATGACGATGAGAGCTTTAGATGGGCAATTTTATCCTGCTACTATAAACATTAAGCAAAATTACTGCAATTACATTGTTATTTTTTCACAATTTTAAAGTCATTCTCATAAACGAGTTTTAGTGTAGCATTTTAGTAAATTGTTCTCAACTTATAGGACTTCGGTAATTTTGTTTACTGTTTATGGAACCTAGGTAAATTTGCCATGATGTGTTAGAAATCTATTGGCTTTGCCTCGTAAATAGAACCAAACCAAATTAGTAAGGAAGATGTGGCTACTTCACTTGTAAATGATTCATATTCTAGCATGTAAATAATTAAAAATGTACTCTCAATTCTCATATCATTTTTGTAAGTTACAAGTTATTAGGTTTGGTTATCCTCCTCTACTCTTGCCTTTCTCTCCTCCTCCCCCCTCTATATCAACCTTTAGATTGAAATATGAGATTTAATGTTTTATAAACAAATATTTTTTAAAGTAATTTAGCAATATTAAATTATCATAACTAAAATTTAGTAGGCTTTGAATTTATTTATTTATTTTACTAATTTCATATTTTATTAATATTTTATAAAACATAACCTGAACCGCTCAAATTTTAATTTATAGGTTGAGATGAATAGTAAATAAAAGAGGAGTGGAAAAAGACAATAAAAGTAAATGAAGATAACTATCCCAATCTTTTGAGTGGTTCTGATCCTTTTTTATGAGCTACATGTTAGAGGTGTTTGAATATTTAATTTTTTTCTCTAATTAATTATAAATACTTCCTCCTGTCCACGATAAATATCACTTAAAAAATGTCATAATCCATAACAAAAAAGTCACTTAGAAAGTAATTAATACTTATTTTTTAACTTGTACATGTAATTAATAATTAAATTTGATTTGTTTTTTAAAATTCTATCTCTAATTTGAAGCATAATTTAATATTGATAAAGTTTAAAAAAACTTTCAATTATGAACATATTCAATGAAATAATTTTTATTGAATTAGTTAAAGTGAAATATATATTGAAATTAAACGAGTATTACATTATTTATTCTCGCTCTTTTTTGGCATTTACATTTTACTTTGACCCTTTTATTCTCTTTCACTTACCCACAGTATGATATAAATAAGGACATGTTTAAAATAATATATATTTCTTACACATTTATTTAACGAACTTTAATAAAAAATTTAATCTCACATGAGGACTACTCCATTACCAAGTAGACGGGGTAGATCAGGAAAAAATCTGACAACGATGATCAAAGATGCAATAAATCAAAGCCCAAAAAAAAAAAGAATGTAACAAATCCAACCACAGTTGCAATCAATAACCTCAACATTAATGCCTAAAATTGTCCAAAAAATCGAATTATGCCCAGAGCGGTTATGGGCTCTCAAGCCCATTGAGTACCTTCTCTAACCCACCAAAACGCTCATCCAGGTTGACATTAGTAGGAGGGTTTTAGAGGAAAAAAATAGTTACAAAAATTTTTAGGGAAAACGACACTTAAATATCACTTGAATTTTTAAAACTAAAAAAGGTCTGTTAACATTTTTAAAAGATACCAAAGTACTATAGACCAAATTGGGTTTTTTTATTTTTCCGAAGGGAAAAGTGGTACGGAAAATAACAAATTTCATTACTCTTACGGATAATCTCATTACTCTTATAATGAAAAATCTCCTCTCTCATTTGTTTTACAAATTTGTTGAAGTGAAAAATGATTCAGAAACTGGTGAATTCCATTACTCTTATAGGTAATCATATTACTCTTATAGCAAAAATATCATCTCTCCTTTGTCATAGGTATATTTCTCTCTTCTCTGTCGCTATGCTTCAGTGTCAGTGTCAGGGTAAGTGTCAGATGAATAGTGACAGTGAATAGTGACAGAAGGAGAGAGAAAAACAGAGATCAGAAAATTGTAGCGAATTTCATTACTCTTATAGCGAAAATCTTATTACTGTTCACATATGAAATTTGAAAACCCATATTCCTCCCTTGGGTTTTTGATATTCTAACAAATTTTTTGGAGTTTTAAAAATTCAAGTGATATTTAAATGGGATTTTCCCAAATTCTTATGATTTTAATTAATTTTTTTTACTCTTTTATTTTACATTTTATTTTTATTAAAATTTTATAATCCTATATCTCCAATTTTTTAAAATATGTAACAGATAAAATTTTTCTCTCCACTCTCTTCCCCTTCATTCCCCCTGCCAAAAAAACTCTTAAAGCCCACATTTAGCGGCTGTTTGATATGAGGGGAGGAAAAGGGAAGGAACATAAAAATCTTTAAAATTAAATTCAAATAAATTGAAAAAATGGGGTTATAAAATTTTAATAAAGAGAAAATGTAATATAAAAAAATATAAAAAAAATTTAAAACTTTTAACCCCACTTCTTTTATTTTTTAAAATTCAAGTTATAAAAATTTTATTTTCCATCCCCTCCTTTCTAAATCCCTTGTACCAAACAAACCATTAAAGATTCATCAAGTTCAAGGATTATTAATATTCTGAGGATTAGGTCTAATAAAATAAGTTAATCCCTTAAGTTTGAAATTAGCATGTGATGTTGCATTTAAGGAGAACCATTTAGAAATTGATTCTCTTATTCTTCTAATTCTAAATATAATACAGAATTTTTTTTTAGTTGGGAGAAATTGAAAAAATAAATAAGTTATTTAATCATTTTATATATTGTGTACATGATGTTTTATTTTTTTGAGAAAATTACATAGAGGTTTCAAATAAGAGAATTTAAATCAAAGAGGTCTCGAGAACAAAAACATTATTGTCAGGTCCCGTAGAGTTATCAATAACACCCTTAGAGTTGTTAATGACAATCCCATAATAGCTCTGGGTCCCATAGAGTTGTCAATGATGTTCATGTGGTTGTTAATAATGATCTCATGATAGTCCTCTGGGATTGTTAATGGGAATCTAACAATAATTTTTTCTGTTTTTAGAACCTCTTTGACTTAAATTCATTTATTTATGAACTCTGTATAATTTTTCCTTTTTTTAAATTCAAGCAAGAGCATTCAGAAAGTCTAGCGCTAAGACATCTTTAAAGGTATACTTAGGCCTATTTGAATTACTGTAGGTAGGAGAAATAGCTTTCTTTTTTTCAATATGACTTTTGAAATGTTAAGATAAAAAGAAAAGCCAAATTGTAAAGAGAAAATGACGCTTAAATATCACTTAAATTTTCAAAACTCAAAAAGATCTGTTAGCATTTCTAAAAAACACCAAAGTACCATAGACTAAATTGGTTTTTTTTTTTTATGTTTCTGAAGGAAAAAGTGATACGGACACTAGTGAATTCCATTATTTTTATAGGTAATCTCATTACTCTTATAGCGAAAAATCTCCTCTTATTTGTTTTCCAAATTTACTGAAGTGAAAAATGCTTCAGAAACTGGCGAATTCCATTACTCCTATGGGTAATCACATTATTCTTATAGTGAAAATCCCTTCTCTCCTATGTCATGGGCATATTTCTCTCTCCTTTGTCACTATGCATCAGTGTCAGTGTTAGAAGAATAATGACAGTGAATAGTGACAGAAAGAGAGAGAAAAACAGATATCAGAAAATTGTGACGAATTCCATTACTCTTATAGCAAAAATCATATTACTGTTCACATCCGAAATTTGAAAACCCAGATTCCTCCATTGGGTTTTTAATATTCTAACAGACATTTTAGAAATTCAAGTGGTATTTAAATAGAATTTTTCCAATTGTAAATATGATTTATGTTTAAAATGCTAGGATATAAGTTTTTTTTTCCAAATTGAAAATTGCTTGGATGATTATTTGAAAAATAAACTTAGATATAAAATGACTTAAAAGACATTTATTTTTTTAAATACTCCCTTGTCCATATATATAAGATTCTTGTTTGAATGAACTGGTCCTTATTTCTAATATTATATTTGATTTTGTCTAAATAATAAATGCACTTTTATTTATTTTGTTTTCATAATTTTAAATCATTTATACACATACCACACATTATTTATCTTCATTTTTTTCATCATTACTACTTCTCTCTTACTTATTCATAAATAGGGGCATATTTAGGGGAAAAATTATATACCCTACATATTTCTTACTTTTAATCAATTTTAACTATTCTTTAGAAACGTATGATTTAGTTGAAATGATTTTATATAAGGATGAAGGGAGTAATAATACATATTTATTGACAATAAAATTATAAAACTGAAAATAAATAAAAAAATATCTAGCATATCATTAAAAAAATGTAAATATGAAAAATCATTTAAGTAAATGTATTCAGTAATTCAATTATATAAAAATATACATATATCTAAATATAAAATTTTAAATAATGACTATAAAATATGTAACGGTGAGTAGTTAAGTTTGACGAAAGATGAACCGGAGAAAACATTAATAAGGATAGAAACTTCTGACAAGTATGGATGAATGGGTGAGTGGGGACCAAAAAAAAAAAAAAAGTGGCTTCATTTCCATTGTCGCTTTTCTGGCCAGAAGCTCTTGCTCAACAACGCCAACCCAAGTGGACCATTTTTCTTCCACTAGCCTTTTTCCCACTTGCCTCAGGTTTTCGTCTCCCCCACCCCACCCCTTTCTGAAACAGTCCCTTGAAATGTAGGCTAAATGGCCTTAATAACTTATGACTTCAAAGTTAGATACTACCCTTCAATCATGTTTAGGGGTTTGTTTGTTTGGATTGGCTTATTAGAAATACGCAAGGTTGTACAAGTTAAAGATAAAACCCATTTCATAAAACCATAAATCAAGATTTTTTTAAAAAAAGATGCTTAAGACTTCAATCGTTTTTTTTTAAACTAAACAAGTTTTAACATTACATCTTAAATAAGCTTTGATCTTATGAAAAATTACATACGATTTAATTATTTAAGTATATCTAATTTAAATTTACGTTAAAATGAAAAATTCAATTCACTATAGGGAAAATCCCAAAAAAAGATAAGGGAAATATGGAAATTTCAATTCAATACAGTGAAATTGGAAAATCATAAATAAGTCTTTTTGTACTTTTTTGCGTAATTACGAAAATGCCATTAAATTTTTAATAACATGAGTATATTAATTCATAATAAGAGTATCTCAATTAACAACATCAGCACAAACAACTCACATCGTAAATACGTAGTACCTAAATACTTTTAGTGTTGTTAATTTAGATACTCGTGTTGTGAATTATGATACTCATGTTGTTAAAAATCATTTTCATAATTCCGCAAAAAAATAAAATAAAAAGGCTGATTTGGGATTTTCCAATTTCGCTGTACTGAATAGGGATTTCCCTTGTCTTTTTTTGAAATTTTCCCTTCATTATAATATCTTATTAAGCTACATACAATTACAATTTTTGAATACTATAGATATGATAACATGTTTATTATATTAGTAATATAAATAATATTAAGAATTCATTATAATAATCATTAAATTTCAATATAGTTTCTTCTTCATCGATCACTCAAGTCATTACTAACCTCAAATTTATACTGTTTTTAAGAGAATACTTTTTACAACTTATAAAATAAATATATGAGAAAAATATTATCTCAATTTTAAAAAATAGCTTTTACAATTATGGGTTTAAATTTTGCCAACTAGGGCAAAGGCGTGTGAGAAACCCCAAAATCTAAGTTTTAAACTTAAGTTTGTATAAGTCGAAACAAAACTTTTCTCATATATTTACTTTAGAATCCGTAAAAGCTATTTTTAAAAATTAATCCAATCGAATATATGAAATAGACATGGCATACTATCTAAATAGGTTAGACTTGTAAGCTTATTGGCAAGACCCCATGAAGCAGACAATACTTACCAATTTAAATAGATGCGACAAATATATAGAAAGATAATTAGACAAGTGTCATTTATTTATTTTTTAAATAAGATAAGCTATACTTAAATGAGATAATTAGATAAGTCTCATTTATTTATTTATTAAATAAGATAAGTTAGGCTTAAAATGAGGCTGAGGTGGGTTTTAAGTTTTAACCTTTAACTTTTAATTTTAACCCTCGTCGTAGGTTATCCCAAAGGGAAAATGGAAGAGTGACGGGGAAGCCTCCGATCACTGTCAGCATCAAATATCTTTCTTTACGCGTCGCGTTATTTCAAAACAAACACGGCTTTTGGGTACGTAAGGTGACTAGTAGCGTATTGCGTATATAATGACCTGAGAATGTTTACGTAATTACGTCAACTCCCATTTATTCTTAACTTGTCCTCCCTTTATTCCATTTTGTAAGATAACAATTAAATATTGGGGAAAATAACAAAAAAGAAAAACTATTTACCCTTCAAAATCTCAAATTAACCAATCTTGTTGGATATAAAAGCATATGTATTAACTATAAGAGTATATCAATTCACAACTTATTTTAATGCGTACTCCTCCTATTATAAATATAAGAAAAAAGTAATTTTTTTTATAAAATTAATGAGGCTAAATAAATCATTCAATCATATGTACCATTATATTATAAATTAGTTTATAAGTTAGGCAATACTCCCTTAGGTCATAATTATAAGAACCTTTTGAAGAATCTTAAGAAAGTTCTAAGAAAACTAATTATATTATTAATCATATAATATATTCTGTTTTATTATATTATATATTAGTTAATAAGTCAAACAACATAATTTAAAGAAAAATGACAAATTTTAATATCTTAAAGTAATATAATTAACTTTTTTAAGACTTTTCTAAGATTCTCTAAAATGCTTTTATAATTAAGACCGGAGGGAGTATAATTTAAAGAAAAATAATAAGTATAATTACTTTAACGTAACTTAATTTGTTTTCTTAATATTTTTTTTAAAAAACCAATTTTTTCTTATATTAAAGATCGGAAAGAGAAAAAAAAAATCATTAATTTAATATTTAAAGTTTTAGTAGTATTTTCTTATCATTCTCTCTTAAACTTTTTGTTGAATGCTTAAAAATTTTATCCTCTTCCAAATATGTATTTATTTATGGAGACAAAAGATTGCAAGGAAAAACAGATTCAAGAGAGAATGTGTTAGGAAAGGAAGACCAAAATATATATTTTATATACAAAATATAATGATATAAAAGTTAATTAGGTTACAATCTTTAAAGAATTATTTATTATCTTAAAGTATTTTGTAGTGCAACTAATACGTTGAAATATTTTTTTCAAATACATAAAGTACTCTAAACTTCTTTTTTTCATGTGTCAGTACCATAAAATATTTTTCTAATGCATCAAACACCTAAAGCATTTTTCTAAAGTGTATTTAACACTTTAAATTATCTAAATTGATTAGTACAAAATTGCACAAAAAATACTTTAGAAAGATAGATGTCAATAAAAAATATTTTTGAAGCGTTAGGTGTACCACAATTTTTTTTAAATTTTTAGAACACTAAATGCACCTATAAAAATACTTTTAATTGCCAGATGCACCTTAATCATAGTAATTAAAAAACAAAGTATAAATAATTGAACACAAAACATAAAACTCGAAGCAAAAACTTATCATATTTTTCATTTGGCGAGATACTAATTCTTTTTGAAACTTATACCACAAAGGGTCTTCATATCTTCTAACAAATGCTTATTATTTGTGCATATCCATTTGTCATCACAATCAATAATTGTTTTTTATCATTTATTATTTATTAAGTATTTTAATAATACTAATCTTTTACTAATTAATACACATTATTTTTTAAAAGGTAGCTTCCAAGTTAAGCCACAACTGAAGTAAGCAGTCAGTCAATGCCCATTACAAATAGCGAAGGCGTCGCGAAGCGGAGCTCGCCACCACTCATTTACACTGAAACACACTCTCTCTCTCTAAGCCTCAGCTCCGTGAAATTCTTTCTGCTTTACCCTTTCGTGAGCTTATTGCATACTTTAACAAGCAATGGCGAACGTAGCTCCTGTTCTGGAATTCATGCCTGTGGGATTTAGATTCCGTCCAACAGATGAAGAGCTCGTCAATCACTATCTGACCAACAAATTGATCGGTGAAAGTTTCGTTGACCAGATTATCCGTGAGATTGACGTTTGTAAGCTCGAGCCCTGGGAATTACCGGGTATTGACCCCGTTCTAAAATAGGAATAATGTGTTTTCATTTGAACGTTTCGTGCTTTAATAATCTTATGCAATAGCGTTTGATTTTACTTTTCTTCTCTTCGTCAACTTTTGTTGTTTTAGCTTTCTCGGTGATCAAGTCGGAGGATCCAGAATGGTTCTTCTTCAGTCCTCGCGGTTACAAGTACTCTAACAGCACTCGATCTAACAGGGCAACAAAGCATGGCTTCTGGAAAACGACTGGCAGAGACAGGAACATCAAGGTTCGAGGCTCCAACGAGATCATTGGGACCAAGAAGACTCTGGTTTTCTATAGAGGCCGTGTTCCTAATGGCGTCAGGGACAACTGGGTCATCCATGAATACCACGCTGTAGCATTTCCTGCTGATCAGGTAGGCTTTATAGTCTTTATCTTCTTACTACGTATATGTGTTTAGATATAGTTAGCTCAAGGATTGGTGGTAATCTGGAGCGTTTTGATTGAAATGCTTCTCGTTATTATCAACATTTGCTTGTTCCTGAATGTTGTGGGTTTTAACTTTTTCTTAGAAGTATGGTTAGTTCTGGTAGCTGTTATTATCATGAGAAATTGCTGTGTTGTGCTCTTTACTATTTGCTCAATTTTCTTACGTCACAGTATTTGAATAGAAATGTTCATCTTTGATTGCGTAATAGAACAGTCAGTGCTACATAACTTAGTTAAATTTGATGTTTCCATATAACCGAATTGATAATATTGGTATAAGTGAAATACCGATTATTCTTTTACAGTTCTTGTGGTGATTGAAATGTTCAGGCATCAAGTTTTCTGGTTTTTTTTTTTTTGCCTTCATCAAGTTTCCTGACTTTGAAGAATGAGCTTAGTTTGTCTTGGCTTTTATTGTGCACTGTTTCTGACAAATGGGTGCCTGATTTTTCTTCCAATTTTTGCAGAGGACCTTTGTTCTATGCAAGTTAATGAAGAAACTTGAGAGAGCAGAAGGGAGAACTGAATTAATTGGTGATGTGGGGGAGCCAAGTTCCTTTATGCGTTCTGACTTTATGCCTTCTGACTGTGAAATTGTAGCAAGTGAGGATAGAATTCAAGATGTAAGCAAAAGAATTCTTGAACTTATTGATAGCTAGTTTTTTAATTATGCTTTAGTGTGCTAAACATGCTGAGAACTAACAATTGGTTGATGTATGTTTTAGGTACCCTCAAACATAATGGATTCATTTTTTCAGCGACAATGGTTCCCTAATGAGGACAGCAGTGGAAACTTACCTTTTGAAACAACTGAAGAGGAAGACAATTTTGTGAATTCATTCCTTGTTGGTGGTGAAGAGGAAGTGCACTTGAGCCACGGAACGAATGCTTCTATCCATTCACTCACCCCCTCAGCTCCTTTGAGAAAGGTGTACTGGGAAAGCAGTGACACAGATGCAGAAGTTGTCTCTGCAGTGGTAAAGTTACATTCTCCTAATATTATTGGAACTGTATCTTCAACGTCTCATAAACAAGACATCGTTTTATAGGTTAAAATCATTGAGGCCATTGTAGTGATGGGCATTTCCCATAATTACTACAATGTCAAGTGATTTTCTCCTATAGATCCTGAAAAGTGAATGAAATTTTTCCCTTGGAGTCGACGTTGTTGTCCTGCCATGCCCTTTGAATTACTTATTTCTGACACATTATACTTCTTTTTATTGGGCTTTCTTTTGGGCAACATGAAGGATTAACATTATCAATATATTCTCTTTGGAAATTGTTACAGCATGGATATATTCCAGATACTTCATCCAAATCTAATAAAAATGATGGCGTGAGCGAAATCATGCTAATATCAGAGGCTTACAGCTCTGAACTTTCTTCCAACAGAGAAGCAAAACAAGAGCTTAAGGGAATATCCTTTCAAGATGATTTGGACTCTTCGTCTGGTGACTCAATCCCTGCAAGAACCCTCAGGACCAATCAGATGAAGCATGTTAGCTCTGCTTCCACTTCAAAGGCACTGAAAACCCAATATCAACCAAGATCAGCTGTCTCTGTGTCTCTTAGAGCTGGGGCTAGAAAATCTCAAACGCATAGGAAGGTTTCAACCAAAGAGACTTATCACGAGGTGAGAAAACCAAATTTGGATCCCTGAAATACTTCAGAGGATGAAGCATAGATAGATAGGAAGAAAATAGTGGTCTCACTTAAGCTGAGAAACACTATTCTGTTCCTATCTCTGTCTACTTCATGATGAAGATCTGAATTTGATAGAATTAAGCTGCACTTTAGAAGGAAAATGGAGAAGCTTGTCTTGACAGAGATGATTCATTCAGGTGAAGCATGGAAAGATAGGAAGAAAATAGTGGGTCTTGCTTATAATGGGGTCTACATGAGCAGAAGGCGAGACCCATTATTCTGTTCCTATCTTTCTCTACTTCGTCATGATGAGGTTCTGCAAAGAGATCTGGATTTGAGAAAACCAAATTGTCCTTTGCTAGAAAATTACAAAATGCCTGTCTTGAAAGAAATGCTTCATTGGAAGATAAACTTATCTTAACTTCTTGTTGATATCCCTTGCTCCATATGATGTATCATGCAGGTTCAGAAAGAAACAACTGTGCATTCAAACAATAGCAAGAGAGAAGTAAAGGTTACTGATAAAAGAAATACTTCAAAATCCTTAAGCAGTGAATCCTCTGGTGTCAATGGGAGGAATTCAATCATTCAATTGGAGACACCATCATCAGGCCAAGACCTTAGTCCACCATCAGTATATCTTGGCAATGTTGTTATAGGGCTTTTCCTGTTTATAGTCATTATTTGGGAAATGCTATCATTTGGGAAGTTCTGTTAGTGCCTTCCTTGCACAAAGTTTTTCATTGGAGTAATTTGAAGTGAGAGAGAGCAGGTAAGTTTTGAGGTGAAGAATGGTTTTTGGCCATTACCCAGAAGCAGCAGCCCTGTATTTCCAAGAGCAAGTATGGTATTGTATATGCAACTTTATGTAGGGTTTGTGTTGGTTATGTGTATAGCCAATAAATATTAAAGTTCCATTTGTATTGTGTGTAGAATCAACCTCACGCAGAATCCTAACCAATTCTGGTGTGGTCTTTAGCCAAATGTTTTAAGCCATACGCAAAAACTAGAATTCCTAGTTCCTTGCGACATTTGATTTTTGTAATCCTAGTCACATAGTACTTAGTACCATGTACTCCACGTAAGCTGTAGACCGACTAGCACTTTAATATATTGTATGCATTAGAATATGTTAAATATTGATATATTAATATTTTGACACCTAGAATGATCCGCCTAAGGAAATTAAAAAATAAGACGAAAACAAAGTTGTGTATATCACTGCTTTTTTTTTTTTTTTCTAAATCTTACAAATGGTAAAACAGTTGGGAATTTGTATTTGGTGAAGAACTACCGCGAGGTGAATTTTACATGGATTAGAACTAAAGCCCATATTAGTCAAGGCTCAAGAGTACTTTTTATAGTGTGCTAACAACTAATTTTCACAAGTAAATAAAAACAGTTAAAAACATTAAATTTGTGATAAAATTTATGTGATTTCTAAAGCTACCTTTACTAACTATACTAAACTTAAATATCAACACTCTCTTTGATCTTCATTATAAATTATTTCTTATGGATAAGGAATGAAAGTTAAATAACTAAATTGATCAAGAATCGATAGTGTTTTTAACTTTACCCCTAATTCAATAATGTGAATTTAAATGAGTTAGTTAAAGATGAAGGCATAATCGAAAAATAATAATAAATAAGTTAATTAAAGACAATTGATACTTTATAATAAAAAACATGCGAAGTATTAATTATTAATCTCTCCCATCATCTTTATTAAAATATTGACAGACATGAAGGAAAAAAAAGAGCTCAGTAGAGACTTGCAAATACTTAATAAATAGAACCACTCGTTAGTTGATGTTTTATATAGTATTGGTTATTTATTACTATATTTTTTGAAAAAAAGAAAAAGGCGAAGTAGATTCCTGAAGGAGAAAAAACAAGTTAGTAATACCAATTTCTTGTACCAGGAAACAATGAGAAGATGTTTATGATGGTGGTGGGGAATATGACAAACCACCTAAAATAATAAAAGAGAACTGACACAAAAGATTCGTTTTCTTATTCATGGATGGCCAGGAACGTGATGGTGGGGTATTACTATTAACATTAACAATCGACACTTGTTCAACTTGCTTCATCCACAAAAATATTCGAATTTTGTATCTTGGGCCGCAAGCTCACCCTTTTCACTTTCGGTAGATACCATTCTAGAATCTTCAAAACCACTTGAAAATTATCAACATGTCCATATACACTGTCATTGTTTAATTTGGAGAAGTGTTATGACAAGGGAGGTTCCATGGATGATCTCAAAAAAAGATACTGAAGTTAATTAAAAGGGATCAATGTAGAGTATGAATGATGAAATCTCTCAAAGCAGCTTCCTGGAAATGGCCACAGAACAAATTGAAGAACCTGCGATAAAAAGGATCAAACATTATTGGGTCCTCTTTCAAGTTTCAACTTTCAAGAAAGATACTTTAGTCAAACAAAGCGCAAAAGGTCAATTGAATTTACACGCTATCTCAAGAAGAAAAGCGGTTCAACAGATATACATTACTGCCGCATTGGACAGAAACTTATCCAGAAATGGTGTCTGTATATATATGTATAAGATTAAAGAAGAGCAATATATATATAAAGCAGGCAAATTAAAGATGTGAGAATAAGACATGGAAATGGAAAACTTCGTTAATAGGTTACACAGATCAATGAATACATATGAGAGAGATGGTCGGGTCGGGTCGGGTTATCAGATAAGAGAATAAGACAGGTCTTTGAAACTAGCTAGAGGGTGGCTATGCAGAGAAAGCCGCGTGAGACTTGATAATGGTGTAGCTCAAAGAAAGAAGGACAGCTGATAGAGACTGGCACAGGAAACAGAGAAAAAAGTTGCGACTGAGGAATTAAAAAAAAAGGGTCAAACTTCCAAGGAAGAAGGTCTTGAGAAACAGACAAATTAAAGGGTGCACAAAATGATCAATGAGCCAAAACCCACATATATACATATACATATGGGTGCAGCAGAACCCATATATATACAAAGAGTCACGTATAGGTACAGAATAGGTACAGAGGATTTTGATTTGAAGGAAGGGGATAAAATGTTGACATAAAAAAAAAAAACTTAAATTAGTAATTTTTTCTTAAAATGAATTGTTTATTACTATACATGATTATTAATACTTATGTTCTTATAGACAAAAAAATTAATTTTAAATTTTAAAACTCAAAGTGGGATTCACATTTTCCCCTCGTGTTATTATGTTAGCTTGTTTGCTTTTGCCGGTCATAATAATTAATTTATTATTTTAATTTCATATTATATAAATCAAAGAAAAAAAATAAATTTAAATCCATAATTGATGAAGATCCACCCTTATATACATATTTTTTAAAATAAAATCATCCTGATACTTTGTTAGTATGTGTATAAAAAAATTGATTTAGTGAGATGATTTTTTTCCCTGATTAATATAATAATTTTTTAAAAAATTAGACTAACTAATTTTTTTTTTTTTACTAAAAACGAGTGGGGAGTTTGTTTTTTTTCACTCTGGCCGAAGGAATGAAGAAGGAGAAAGCCTCCCACTCAAAAAGGGCTTCCCCGCGTTCCCATTCTTTTCGCCTGGGGTGTTCTTGGCTCGTACGGACACACTTTGGTTGGTGGGTCCCTCACTTCATACGTGTCCCAACATTACAAGTGCTCCTACATCATCTTTAGTGGCATGCTTGACGTCACAATCCCCACATTTCTTAATGGGTACTTAATTATTTTTAGGAGAATTATATTAAGATTCCAAATAAAAAAAAATTAATATAAAAAAAGTTTTTTTAACAAATTGATGAGTTATTATTGAAAGTTGAGAAGTTACTTAAAGAATTAGATATAACTTATTAAAAAATGATTTTTTTTATTTAAGACCTCAACTAATTCTTCAATTATTTTTCAAACATACCTACAAGTTACGACAAAGCTTCAAAGATTATTTATTAGTTCACTATTTTCTAATTTTCTCTTTTTGCATAACGTTTATACAAGTTTTATACATTTTAATATGAATTTCACTACTTCCTCCTTAAGGGAAGCTGTGGGGTATAAAGTGACTACCTTCGCAGCCTTGTCTTTCATTTTCGCATCCAAAGTCAAGCTCTCTCTCTCTCTCCCTCTCTCCCTCTCTGAACTCTTTGCTTGCCCTTTCGTAAGCTTAGCCGATTATACTTATTGAGAGCCAGACATGGTGGACCCAGCTCCTATACAGCAAAATATGCCGGTGGGGTTCAGATTCCGTCCGACGGATGAAGAGATCGTCGGTTACTACCTCCAACACAAATTGCTGGCTGATGACGCTTTCATCCACAGCGTCGTCCCTGAGATTGACCTCTGCAAGTATGAACCCTGGGAATTACCAGGTCTATCTCTTTATCCATACTTTGCATCATCTTCTTCATCAACACGCCAATATCTGCTTTTATTTAACGTTCTTCAAGCTTTAATCGTCTTACGATGTTGTGTCCTTTGATTTTTCTTCTTCTTCTTCTTCTGCTTATTTTTGCTTTTATCCAACGACAGATGCTGTTTCAGCGTTATCGATGTACAAATCGGACGACCCGGAATGGTTTTTCTTCACTCCTCGCGATTACAAGTATCGTGGCAGCACTCGGTCTAATAGGGCAACATCATGTGGCTACTGGAAAGCCACCGGCAAAGACAGGAACGTCCGGGATCGCGCCACCAACAATGTTATTGGGACAAAGAAGACTCTTGTTTTCTACCAGGGACGTCCCAGCGTTAAAACTCATTGGATCATTCATGAACATCATGATGCCATATTTCATCCAAACCAAGTAACCTTTCTAATTCTTTAATTTGTTTACTTTTAGCCAGGACTACGAAAACTTTATCATTTCTGGGTTTATAGATATAGATAGTACTAAGTTAAAGAATTGGAGGGTACACACACACACTCCGTACATAGTGCTATGAATTTTTTGATTATAAAGCTAAAGTTTTCTGCTACAACATGAATTTACTGATTTTCATGCGGGGAACATTTTGTGTAACTTGTTTGATTTAATTTTCTATTGCATTTTCATTTCTTTCAGATTATATATCCGTGCTCTAATTCTTACAAAAGAATGCTAACGTGATGATTCTTCCATATTATTGCAGAGAACCCATGTTCTATGTAAGTTGATGAATAAATCTGAAAAGAAAGCAACTGATAAATTGGATGAGCCTATTTATGATGAAATCGAGCCAAATGACCCTATTGCTACTTATGAGTATGAAAATCAAGCAAATGATTATATGATTCCAGTAAGCACACCGATTCTTGATCTACTGATAAATATATTATTCACACACACACATGTATATGCTGGCTAACTCATTAAGATGCGAGAAAAACTGAGAACTAATACTTGATTGATATGATTTTTTAGGTACCCTATTTCTCATATATGGAGGATTCAATGATGACTGAAACACCTTCAGAGTCAGATGACTTGGGAGGTTCAATGATTCAAACACCTCTTGAAGTGGATTCAGACACAGACTCAGAAGGATTTGATTTCAGATCATTATTGCGGTCATCTCCAAGTAGGGATGATGAGCAAGAGTAACTGGGAATCTTATCATCAGCATCATATATGCATAGAGACATGATGAGAGGGAAACTATTTATGTTAATGGAAAACAAATTGTGGCCTATTTGTTTTTAAGTGTTCAAAATTATTTATATATCGTATTTACATTTGTAATGTGATCGAATTTAACTTTTACATGGCAAAAGTGGCGCAAGTAAAACAAAAATATATTTACATTTGATGATTATCATTTATATATAATGGCGGTGAGGAACATGAGAAATCACCAAAATATCATCACTTCAGACTAAATTTAAAAAGGAATTTTGTGTGTACGTTTAGTATTATATTGGACAGTCCCACTTATTCCCTTTTTATTAAAAACAAATTAGGGCTATAGAATTAAATCCCATACAATTGTTAG
>JBAGKO010000012.1:19149199-19159270 GCA_037177275.1 Acacia concinna
AATGAAAATGGATAATGTTATAAAAGTAATAATAATCAAGTTAAAGGAAAACGTATAATTGAGACAAATCATTAACACAGAATCAGACGATAATCATATGCATTGAGGCATGAAAAGGGGAAACTACTTGTGTTAAAGGAAAACGATTTGTGGTGGCTGTGTCTTTCATTAGTGTGGTATAGTGATTTAGACCTTGTTGTGCGAAGACGAAGATTTATATATACACTATATTATATAGCTAACTAAATTGGCCTGTTATAAGTTGTATGTGACCTGCTCCTGATTAAATTAAATTAATTTGAGAATTTGAGAGGCCTGCAGGAATTTTTTTCCCCTCTAAAAACGTGTGCTCAAATATTGCTTTTTGAGCAAAAGTGTGATGAAAGAATTGATCCTTGTAAATGAAAGCAATGGTGTGTCTACTGTGTCACATGTAAGAGTTAGTGTTTACAAAGCATGTTCAAGCAAACTGATATAAAACTCCCCTCACGTCGTAAACTGTAAATTTCATTAGAAAAGCAGCTTTTACCACAAATCCATTACAAGCCCTAAATAAATAATCTTCTTTATTTATTTACCTGATAACATAATTCACGCTGAAAGAAAAACTTTTAACATATGTATATGTTATTTTGCTAAAAAAAATATTTATATGCATTGTAGAGTATATAATTAATAATATATATAATTAATCCAAGACTTGAATTTTATATGGCAAACCGTTTTTTTTTTCGAGTTTATTTTTACAGACAGCCTAATTATCACTTTCAAAAAAAAAAAGATAGAAAAATGCAAGAGTAATTTTTATTATTGAAAATACTTTTTAAAAAATTAAATATAAAGATGGTAGATTATAGCAGCGGTATCTATTTTTGAATGTGAATTGATAATATATATATATATATATATATATATAGTACTTATGTTTGACTTCACATGTCCTATTGGGGAACAAAACAAACTCTGAAAAGATAGTGGGGAACATAACAAACTATAATAAAGAAGAGCCTCAGATCAGAAAAGATAGTGGGGTTAATACTTTGAAAGGTAAGTTTAAAACTCTGAAACGTGGGGAGAAAGTTTTGTTGCTCAATTCATTTCAAAATATACTATAGGGATACTTAAATTAGCAGTATAAAAGTAAGTTCATTGTAAATCCAGACAAAACCCATTTTTACATATTTACCTCATACAAAATAAATTACGTTGGAACTTTTTTTGTCGTCACTAACCCAAACATGTACATAGAATCACAAAATGCAAGCAGCCAAAATACTGCTTTGGTAGTAATTAATTATTCTTCTCTTTTATTTGTTTGAATATACTACATCCGGTCCGAAATACAACACCCAACTGATTTTTTTTTTTAAAATCCTACGAAAACTAATCTAATTACTTTAAAGTATTTAAATTTATCATTTTTTAAATTATTTTGTCTAACTTATAAATTAATATATACTTTCTCTGATCTTAATTATGAGGGCTCGTTGACTTTTTTTGGACAATCTTAGAAAAATCATAAGAAAGCTAATTACATTACTTAATCATATTATATATTTTGTTTTATTACATTAAATATTAGTTCATAAGTCAAACAATATAATTTTAAAAAAATGACAAATTTTAATATCTTAAAAGTATATAATTAGTTTTTTTATGTTCCTTAATCTCTTTTAAAATTAGAATTGGAGGGAGTAATATAATGACACACTTTATATGATATTATTAAATAACTCATTTATGTTCCTTAATCTCTTTTAAAAAAAAAGTCAATTAAATCATAGAGTAATTAACATCTCCTTGTATTTTGGGTTTGTGGCTTTTGGGTGTACTGCAATGTCTAATTCTTAATGGATAGTGTTGGGTTAGATTCGGCTTTCGTTTGCCTCTGGTATTACAATGCAAGGGTCAAGGTCCACCATATATACCCGACAACACTCTTCTCACTAATCACTACTACACACATCATGTGACGGACGAAAGATTCTCTTGGATAGATTATTTGCTAAAATATCATTACGTTGAATACTCTATATTTAAAATCATGTAATTTTATATTAAAAATTAAGATAAGCTATTATTATTATAATAATAATAATTATTATTATTATTATTTCACATTTAATTATCTGACGAGTGATGAAACTTGTGTGAATTCGACCATGGAAAAGCTGGCAAATTTTTTTTTGTTTTTTAAAATTGTGAGTTAACTTTTTGTGCGGTGTTTATGTGAGAAAAGAACAAAGATAAAAATATAAGGGTGATATAATGGATATTTATGCTTTTAACTTTTGAACTTGGTGAGCAAGTTGTCGTCTTTTCTAGTTTCTTCCCAACCATTCTAGAATCTTCAGGGACGTGTATTTTGAATTCTTATCGCATCTTAACACAATTTCTTTTTTTCTTTTTAATTTTGCCCCTCATTAATTGTACATTATATTAATCAAAATGTTGATGATAATTATATATACTTTGTTCATCTCATATACTTTAAAAAAATTATTTTAGACATATTTATTAATTTTAACTATTTTTTAAACCGCATAAATTAGTTAATAAACTGGTATGTTGAAAAAAAGGGTTAAATTCGCTCAAAATAAGGGGAATCTTTAGAGTACTGTACATACTAGCAATATCAATATAGTTTTTATTTAATTTTATTTTGATTTTCTCGGTCTATTTATGACTCCCTCTGAGAAGTGTCTCTATGCAATAAGCTTCACCCCATATGAACTCACTAGTTCTCGCTCTTCACTCCCTCGCCTCCCTCAAATTCATAGCTTCCCCTTTCCAACGACTGTGTTATTATGGCCAAGACAACCATGGCGATGGCGGATCCAGCTCCGGCGGAGAGATCTAGGCCTGTGGGGAGAAGGTTCAATCCCACTGACCAGGAGCTCCTCAATCACTACCTCCGCCCCAAATTGGAGGCTGATGATCTTTCCAGTGACGACACCTTCCCTGAGATTGGTGCCTGCAAGTTTGAACCCCGGGATTTATTAGGTATTTTCATTTAATATTTTTCTGTTTAATTTCTTGTATTCGCATCATTCTTTTGCTATGGCCTCTGATTTTGCTTTCTTTTTATGCTCCAGCTATGGCCACTTCGGCTTCGGCAATCCAGTTTGATGAATCACAATGCTATTTCCTCAGTCCTCGCGACTACAAGTACAATAACAGTAAACGGTCGAACAGGACGACCTTACGTGGCTTTTGGAAAGTTACCGGTAGAGACCGGAAAATCAAAAGTAAAGGCACCAACAAAGTCATTGGGATCAAAAAGACCCTAGTTTATTACAAGGGTCGTGTTGCTAATGCTGTGAAAACTAACTGGTTTATTCATGAATATCATGATGCTCAGTTATCGGATGAAGAGGTGAATTTTGTGCTGAACTTTGTTTTGTTCTATTTATTGATAGGTTGGTAAAGCTTTATGAAATGTGTTTACAGATATTCTTAACAATTGGGGGTAGAGGCTGTGCTTTTATTTCATTTTGTGTTTTTAAGGCCAGACTTATCTCATCTTATTGAAAATTGTCATAAAACTATGGTCAGCGCGGGGATAGTTTTTCTTGCTCGTACTTTACTTTCGATGGATTCATTGGATGTGTTGCTCTTTTTATGCCTCAATTTTGAGAAATCTTATTGTTTGGTAACTAATGTTTGTCATTGGTGAATGGTCAAATCGGTGTCGTTTTTATTTTTGGTCAAACTAATGAATACATCCATTTCTAATGTTATGCTCTAGTTCTCACAAGTGAACTCATTCATTTTTCTTTTTTCCAAATGTTGCAGAGATCTCATGTTCTTTGTTGGTTAAGAAAGGATACGGAGAAGAAAACAAATTCTACTTTAATAGTAGATTCAATGGTTGAAACATCCTTCCAACCGAAAGAAGCATCTACTCCAATTATTCAAACATCTTTCCAACCAAAAGAAACATCTACGCCAATTATTCAAACAACTTTCCAACAAGAAAAGACATCTACCCCAATTATTCAAACAGCATCATATGAACCAAATTCAACTATAGTTGTAGACTCACCTATCAAGCCAGATGGTGTTATAACATCATTTGACATGGATGAATTGGACTTCAGCTCAGTTGACTTGGATGAATTAGACTTCAGCTCAGTTGACTTGGATGAATTAGCCTCACTCTTGCAATCTCCAAGGATGGATGAGCAAGGGCAATTCGAAATGATGGCAACATCTGATATACTTTGTCATGAAGCGTAGAAAACCTTTTATGCCAAAGAATTATTGTTATGTTTCTTTTCTTTTCTTTTTTTCCGCCTTGGTTTTCTTAATTATGATGTTCTAGTGATTTAGCAAAAGAATTGCCGTACATGTATCTTCTTCAGTGTTCGTTCTTCTAATGATTTAGCTTGTAGTATGAAAGGGAAAATTGGTTGTCCTATGGCACCCTAGCTACCCACACTTCTTAATTAGGGGTGAGTGTGTGTTCCCTCTCTTGTGAGTTGTGGGTTCTATATATTAAAGTGATAAAAATAGGGGTGGTTGTGTGGGATTTAAATTACAATTTACCATTATATTGTATGCTAAATAGGTCATTGATATATATTACGGTGTTGGGTTTTGTTTGTCATTTTTAATTTGAAAATTTTGCATTGCTAGATCATGATTTAAGAAATGACAGAAGCTATGATCAAGGCTTGCGGCAATTAAAATATTCTCTTTTCGGACATGATGACTGATGAGTAATGTTAATGTTAACAATTGAATGTTTAATTTACTCGCGCATGTTAGAATTTATGAAAAGATTTTAAAAATATATATATAGATTTAATCCTAAAAATGAAGATGATGGTATGCCATTTATATAACTGATGTTCAAAATGTATTTGATCTACAAGTTTTACTTAGACAACCAACAATTTATTTTAAGTTTTCGAATGTGAATTCAACAATAACCATAAAAAGAGATATAAATTTGATAATAATCTTCTAAGCCATTAACCATGAATGAACAAGTCTGGGTGGGGACAACAAACCATGAAGAAGAGCATCAGAAAGACTGAAACGGATTCAAAAGTCAACACTTGGGGAGCAAGTTTTGTCTCTTCCCCATGATAAAACTTGAAGAAAGAAGGTTAAAAAGAAGGGAGAATGATAAAAAAAAACATCTTTTTAATTTTAAAATTTTAAATAAGTGATTTCCTATAAAATTGAGTTGTCATCTATGATACAAGTTTAGTTAACCTCATTATTCTTATAGATAGCAAGACTTATATGTTATTTACCTACAAAAACGCAGTTGAGATATAACCCGAGCTTTATAACTTACACCAAATACCAAATTGTTTGTGGTTAATCACCATTAATCCAACTTAATAAATGGTATTTGTGATAATTGGTGATTAGGAAGAAGAATGAGAGTGACAGTTATTTATTACTCTTTTTTTTTTTTTACAAAAAAGCGAAATAGTAAAATCAATTTCTTGAGCAAGCTAAGAACGAATGAGATGAAGATGTTTATGATGGTGGTGGGGAATATGACAAAACACCTAAAATAATAATTAAAAAGAACGAACTGACACAAAAGATTCGTTTTCTTATGGATGGATGACCAGGAACATGATAGTGGGGTATAATAGAAAGACACTTGTTCAACTTGCTTCATCCACAAAAATATTCCCAATATTCAACCACTTCAAAATTACCAACTGGTCCATATATATACACTGGCATTTTTGGTGAAAATGTTATGATAAGGGAGATTCCATGGATGATCTCAAAAAAAGATCGCTCGAAAGATCAAGCAACATTGTTGCATGCACAAGACTTGTTACTTTTTCTATAGAATAGTTATATATGAGAGAGCGTGACTTTTGGGGCGTAAATAAGTAGTATATATTTATCTTTATAAGATCGTGCATTTAAATGAAGTTAATTAAAAGGGATCAACGTAGCATGAAATCTCTCTCAGCAGCTTCTTAGAAATTGCCACATAACAAATTAAGGACCTGCGATTAAAATTAAAAAAAAGGGGAAAATTTCAGAAAAATATCATTTGAATTTTAAAAACTTAAAAAAGTCTGTTGAATCCTATCTGATACCAATTTAGATTTTTTAAAATTAGAAAATGACAAAACTCATAACGTCAATAATAAAATTTGAAATGAAAATAACAAAACTCGATACTGGTGTGTTTTGATATATTCATAAAGGAAATAGTTAGAATTGTAACATAAATAATAAAATTTGATGTTAGTGTGTTTAAACTAATGTGTAAGGGAAATAACTAGAGTCATAACGAAAATAACAATACTCACAATTTTTTATATAAATTATAAAAAAGTTAGATTGTACTAAATAAGAATATGTCATTTCTTAAATTCAACAGATTTTTTAGAGTTTTTGAAATTAAAATGATAATTTTTTATAATTTTCCTCCAAAAAAATCAAACATTGTGAGGTCATCTTTCAAGTCTCAACTTTCAAGAAAGATAAGTACCCTTCTTTAGTCAAACAAAGCCTAGCTAATGGGAGTTTATAAATTTACCCCACTTTTAAATATTTATTACTCTTCATAATGCACTTTTAATATTTTTAATACAGATTAAAAAAATTTTAAATTTCATTAACTTTTAAATATAATTCAATAACTTTTTAACTTTACCATTATTTAATATACATTATACCACATAAGAAGAAATTCAACATAAAAATAAATAAAAGTTAAATTTGTAAATTCACATAAAACTTTTTCCTTGTGTCTTATAAATAGGATCAAATTTTGTTTTTATCTCTTTATCTTATATATAAGACTAGAGAGTACCATTTTTACCCCAACAAAAGATAATTACCATTTTTTCTCTTAGTGCAATTTTTTATTCCTATTTTATCTTCCCCTTTATTTTTTTAATCTATGTAACAGAATAATAAGGTTACATATGAATCCTATCCTCTGGCCGAAGGAGTGGAGAAGGAGAAAGCCTCCCACTCAGAAAGGGATTCCCTCATTCCCATCCTCTTCGCCTGGGGTCTCCTTGGCTGGTACGGACGCACTTTGGTTGGTGGGTCCCACACTTCACTACGTGTCCCAACATTACAAGTCCTCCTACATCATCTTTATTGCCATGCATGACGTCACAATCCCCACTAATTCTATAGTATTATTTTTCACACACCTCCCTACGAGTTACGACTTACGACGAAGCTTCAAAGATTATTCATTAGGCCACAAATTGTTCATTCATTCTTCACACCCAAAAAAAAAAAAAAAACCCACAAAATAGTATATCATTTATGCTTTATTTGGATGTGAAGAAAAATTAGAAGAAAATAAAAAAAATGAATACTAAATTTAAAATTTTTTATAAAAAATAAAAAATTATTATTTTTAAGAGCTTTTTCCCTTAATTATTTTTTTCATAATTTTCTCTTAATCCAAACAAAAAGTTAGAGTTTATTTAAAAAATTTTAATTAATTTTTTTACTCTTTATTTTACATCTCATCTTTATTAAACTTTTAGAACTTTATTTCTCCAAAAAAAAAATTTCCTTCCTTCTCTTTCCTTCTTTTTCCCTCCACGCACAGGCTTAATAAGTTACCCCCATCATATAATAATAACTCCGTAATTAATGTGTTTACTGGACACGATACCGAAAACATAAACAAATAAAATATCCACCACATTATTTATTTATTTTAATATGAATTTCACTACTTCCTCCTTAAGGAAAGCTGTAGGCTATAAGTGCGATCACTTTTTCAGCCCTGTCTTCCACTTGCGCACATTAAGTCTAAACAAGCTCGCTCTCTCTCTCCCTCTCTCTGTGAACTTCGTTTCCCTTGAACTCTCTGCTTGGAGCTTGCCCTTTCGTAAGCTTAGCAGATTATAGTTATTGAGAGCCAGGCATGGTGGACCCAGCTCCTATACAACAAGATATGCCGGTGGGGGTCAGATTCCATCCGAAGGATGAAGAGCTCGCCGGGCACTACCTCCGACACAAATTGCTGGCTGATGATGCTTCCATCCACAACATCGTCCCTGAGATTGACCTCTGCAAGTATGAACCCTGGGAATTACCAGGTCTATCTGCATCGATCATCTTCTTCATCAACGGGCCAATATCTGCTTTTATTTAACATTCTTCATGCTTGAATCGTCTTGGGATGCTGAGTCCTTTGCTTCTTCTTTTTCTTTTTCTGTTTTTGACTTTCTGTGTTGTATTTATCCAACGACAGCTGCTGTTTCAGCGTTATCGATGATCAAATCGGACGACCCGGAATGGTTTTTCTTCAGTCATCGTTATTACAAGTACTCTAATAGCACTCGGTGTAATAGGGCAACATCATGTGGCTACTGGAAAGCCACGGGTAATGACAGGATCATCCGGGATCTTGTCACCAACAATGTTATTGGGACCAAGAAGACTCTTGTTTTCTACCAGGGACGTCCGAGGGTTAAAACTCATTGGGTCATTCATGAATATCATGATGCCATATTTCCTCCGAACCAAGTAACCTTCCTGATTCTTTAATTTGTTTACTTTTAGCCAGGAGTGTGAAAATTTCATCATATGTGTGGGTTAATAGATTATGGATACTACTGACGTTAAAGAATTGGAGGGTATGCATATTCAGTACATAGTTCTATCTATTCTCTGATTATAAAGAAAAAGTTTTCTGCTACAACATGAACTTACTGATTTTCATGCGGGGAACATTTTGTGTCTAACTTGTTTGATTTCATTTTCTATTGCATTTTCATTTCTTTCAGATTATCTGTGCTCTAATTCTTACAAATGAATGCTAGCGTGATGATTCTTCCATATTATTGCAGAGAACACACGTTCTATGCAAGTTGATCGAGAAATCTGAAAAGAAAGCAAAAGATAAATTGGATGAGCTGATTTATGATGAAACGGAGCCAAATGACTGTATTGCTCCTTATGAGTATGAAAATCAAGCAAATGATTATATGATTTCAGTAAGCACACGAATTCTTAAACTACAGATAAATATATTGTTCATATATATATACATCTATAGGCTCGATAACTCGAGATGCGAGACATAATGAGAACTAATATTTGATTGATATATGATTTAGGTACGCAATTTCTCATATATGGAGGATTCAATGATGACTCAAACACCTTCAGAGTCATATGACTTTGGAGGTTCAATGATGACCCAAACACCTTCATCAGAATCAGGTGACTTTGGAGGTTCAATGATGACCCAAACACCTTCATCAGAATCAGGTGACTTTGGAGGTTCAATGATGACTCAAACACCTTCAGAATCAGGTGACTTTGGAGGTTCAATGGTTCAAATGCCTCTTGAAGTGGATTCAGACATAGACTCAAAAGATTTTGATTTCAGATCATTCTTGCGGTCATCTCCAAGTAGAGATGATGAGTAAGAGTAACTGGAAATCTTATCATCAACATCATATTTGCATTGAGACATGATGAGAGGGAAACTATTTATGTTAATGGAAAACAAATTGTGGCCAGATTGTGTTTTAGGTGTTCAATGATTTAGAAAGGGTTTATATATGTGTGTGTGTGTGTGTGTGTGTGTGTGTATGGATAGATACATACATATAGCTAACTAGGTTGGCCTGTTATAAGTTGTGATCTGCTCCTGATTATATTAAGTTTATATTAATGCAATTTTCTCCGGCCAAAACAGATTGTTTTTCCTCCCTTTCGCTCATAACTAACATGTTCAATATATATATTAGTATAATAAACTACTTATCAGAAGCAGATTCTGTAGTATAACGATCGAATATTACTAAATATGAGATTGGAAGATAATATATATACATATACATATATATGTATGTGTACACACACACCTTCAAATAAAAAGGAAAATAGATAGTAATGTTAAATTATATTTTGGGGAGGTTCTTAGGCCATATTTGTTATTACTAAGTAAATTATTTATATTCTTTAATATACTCAAAATAGTAGTTTCTTAGGACTGAAATACCAAAAATAGCAGTTAATCAATATGTAACTAATATATTCCCCGCCGGGGGGGGGGGGGGGGGGGGGAAGGACCTCTTCTCTTAACTGAAGAGTCTT
>JBAGKO010000012.1:19166252-19195652 GCA_037177275.1 Acacia concinna
ATCTTGACTGTCTCTAAAAATTCCAATCAGACTGTCATTAGTCTTTAAATATTCCAAAAGTATTCCCCATGAATTTTTATTTACTAATTCCATCGTTTACTATTTTTCTAGAATTTCTCTAAAATTAAGCTTTTACTGATAAATTTTTCAAATAGAAATTCATTCTTCACAATTCACCCCAATAATTGCACATAAAATAATAAGATTTTATCTTATTATTACTTGAAGAATTTACCCAGAAAATTTGGGATGTTACAAGCTACATCTTCAAAAGCCTTTTTGGAAAGAGAAAAAGGATTTAAATGTCGGATACTTAAAAAGATAAGTGTACACATTATTGATATTTGAATCATATCTCCTTAGCTATCCTAGAGGTTTCACACGTTCATTCAATATCTCATAATAAAAAATGGAGACATTCAAAGCCAACCCCAACTTTATAGGATTGTAAGCACCAAGACGTTCAACGATTGTCCAAGAATTCCACAATAGTAAAAACAAATAGAATTATCAAATATAGTTGAAGGTTTTGTTATACAAAAAATAAATAGAGATTTCAGTAAGCAGAGAATGAATAAACCACACCTTTCTATCCTCCTACACTGAGCTGAAGTAGAGTTGTTTATTAAATTTTTTTTCCAAGTCTTTCCTCTAATTTTCTCAAGAAAACTCACACCAATTGGTCTCTACAAGACCTTATCCTACCTATCCGGCCTGAAGTCCATCCAATAAAGTGCAACAAAAATATTCAACCAACAACAGAATATTACATCTGTCCAAAAATAAATGACAGAATATTACATACCGCTACTTCACAGTAATATTTGGGGCCTAGTCTACTGTGTCCTTATGTTTCACACCATCATTGATCTCTGATAAGTATCTGTAGAAGTCTCCTAACAATCTGAAACAGACTATGATCTCCAACTGAGGAATACTACAGTAGTGGAGCATATAATATCTTAGGAGCCCTATCATATTACACTGCTCTCTTAGCTAAGATCGAACCCACGACAGGTACATAGTAGGGAGAAGTAGATATTGTTAAGGTTAACTTAAAATCTTTTGATACCAAACATTTGATACCATTTTTCATGTTTCAACATTTGAGCCAAAACTTGGTTCATTTCTACCACCTATCTTGGAAAATGTCAAAATATTTAGGGTCAACCCTAACCTTTTAAGCTATAAACAATTAGCTCGAAGTTCATAATCATTAGTAGTATATTCTTAACTAATTAATGCACTCAACCCAATTACAACTAAATTAAATAGACACCCATTCTCTTGCAATCGTCGCACAACATAATAGAAAAAAAAATGGCGGCAATTTATGCAGAATCAGTCTTGGAAGCATTCAGGAACTAAAAGAAATAGGAAGAAGCTAATATACATATTCACATGACACAACCAGAGATAAAGAGGAGTGAAGACATTGCTCTGCTCACACCATACAATGATGCCACAATATAGAGGAAGGCAGAGAAAAGAAGTCAAGCTTCAAATTACCCACATGCAAAAGACAAAAGAGAGCACCAACACCAATCAAACAAGAGGAGACAAGATGAGCTGTTCACCCACACCCACTAACAGTGTTGACTGGGGTAGAACAGAGGGAGGAGCAACAAAAATATGAAACAGAGGAGAGGAACATTGGAGACTAATTTCTCCACTCGTGCACACTAATCTCTGCGAAGGAAGAATGGTGACACTATATATAGAGGAATCGAGCACAAAGATGAAGCTTCCAGAAATTCACTCCTCCTCTCCGTGCTCATCTGTAGGGAAGAGGAATTGAAGGGTTGGTGAAAGATGAGGGGAAAAATTCTGATGATTATAATATTATATATACCTTTATTTATTATCTTTTTCTTTCTTTCTTTATTGCTATAAAGACAAAAGGGCATCATAATGATTCTCAGGATATTAAAAGAAAATAAAATACTTCTTTTTGCACAGTAGAACGAAACCAATTTTGGGCACACCACTATTTCCCTTTGCTAAATTCGTTCAAGGACTCTTAAAATAACAATCAGGAATGTTTTATCACATAAATTTTCTTTAGAAAAAAAATCAAATCTTTAGCTTGATACCTTAATAATTTATTTTAAATTCTGAAAATCTTGGGCTATTACATTTAATTATATAATTATGAATGTAATCACATTATCATTTGGGGATAATAAACATACTCATGTTTCTAAAAGTACTTGAACAAATGGCAGTAGCTTGATTATTGGCTTGGGAGGAAGTGCGTGCGTGCGTGCGTATTCATGTATAAGAACTATTAAATGAAAGGATTCGAAGAAGTGATTGAAGAAATAAATAGCGAGAAAATTTTCAGCAAAAGAAAATTCAATACTAAGAAAAATCGTTTTATATGAAAGCACTAGTTTATCTACTTGCATTTATAATATTAAATACTCTACCTGGTCCTTAATATAGGACTTATTTAAGGAGTGATCTTAATCTTAAATATAATACCTTTTATTTTTGCATTTTTTTTAATATTTTCCTAACTTACACCATGCTTCTTCAATAAGAATCACAGAGTACACGGAATGATGGAATTAAGGAGATGACTAAATGATGACAAAATAAGGAGGATCAATAATCAATAACTACCTTGATCCTTTGTAGATTTCACTGAACCTAAATGTTGATGGATACTATCAGACGACACAGCAAAAGCAGCTGAACTGGTTGCACATGTTCTTCTCCGTTGCCTACACATCATATCTTCATCTTCATCTTCATCCATACGCCTTTTTCTCTTGTGAATCATCCTACGATTCTTTGCTTTCCAAGGAAACTTCCCTTCCACCTCCTCCATCATACAATCAGTATTCAAACTTCTCATTCTCTTCTTGGGAACAATATTAGTGCTTGCATCATTCCTGCACCCAGAAGAACCCCGATTTACACACACCGCAATTATTTAATAGAAGTTTCATCCCAGGTGATTGAACTGTATTAAATATAAAAATAAATAATAATTAAGAACACAAAAATTCATTATAAATGTAATCACGTGTTTGGACACTAACTTGGACAGAGAATTTTGAATGATGTATGTAGGAATAATAAATAAACTCCTTTTTTCAAAAGTATTCGAATGAATTGTAGTTACTTATTCGCTTGGACGGGAGTATATAATGAGAACAATTAAATGAAAAATTTTTAAGAAGTCATTAAAGAAGTAAATGGCAAGAAAATTTGCAACAAAAAAAAGGAACACATCAAGAGATCATTAAGAGTAAAGAAAAGTACTGAAATTACGAGTAATTTTACTGAATATTAAACTAGTAAATGGAATAAGGTATCATATCAGTTCACCTTAACTCCTTGCCATTTAAACTTATGTATGGCACGTGGGAGATCTTGGGCCAAATTTCCTCATTCTTGTTGAGGCAAAGTTCTTCGAGAAGCCAGCAACCCCGTATTTGAAGTCTTCTTAGGGAAGGTGGCATCATTAATCCTCCTTGTATTTTCTCTAGGTAGTTAGACTCCAAAATTTTTAGTTCTTGAAGAGACGTTAGATGTTGAAGCCAGTTGCAATGCAATGTCTCAGATAGAGTAGAGATGACAAGTGTGGTGACACTCGGAAGGTTAAGCAAATTTGTGTGGCATGATAATAACTTGTCACAATATTTTACCTCAAGTAGCTCCAAACTTGATGGTAATGATCCTGTTGAAAATGGCTCCATTTCTGGACATCTTTCTATGCATAGCTCTCTTAAATTTGGGAGAAGATGTTCCATGTCATCAAACAAGGACCTCAGAAACTTGCAATTACAAATGGAAATCCTTCGGAGACGAAAAAGAGGTACCTTTGAAACCAGAACAAACTTGGGATTTTCACAGTCTGCTATATGTAGCTGTTTCACTGATGGGGGCATATGAATCACTGGTAGTGGCTCCACATCAGAACAATCTTGGACAACTAAATCTTCAATATGCAACTTATCAGACAGAGACTCCAACATTTTTGCACCTGAAATTGCTAGAATGCGAAGGGAAGGTGGTAATTCTTGCTCTTGCAACACTACATTTTGGCTTTTAATTATACGTAACCGGTGAATGTTTGGACACCTTGGGATAGAAGAAGAAAGCAACGGACATTCTTCAATTTCCAGTGACTCTAAATAAAGAAGTTTGCGAGGTAAATTCCCAATTAATTTGGGACAATTATAAAAGCCAAGAGTGTGGAGTTTTGGGAAAGCGTCAATATCAATTGAATGCCATTCTCTCCAAGAGATCATATTTCGAAAATGTAGAGTTTCAAGGGATGGAAATGGTGCAATTGAAGTACGATCATGTTCCTTGAAAAACTCAGAACGGAGTGCCACCACTTTATTTAATCCTTCAATAGTTAAGGACTGTAGATTAGGTAGTTGCCTGGGGATAGAAATTCCCTTGCCGTAGTTGCTATTAGTGAGACGCAAAGTTTCTAAATTCCAATCAGATTGAGGGTTGAACATAATATCATCATACTCTGTCCATGAAGATAGAAATAAATATTGACAAAGCAAGTATAACGTAACATAAACATTTTCAAAATGTTAGAAATATTAAATAAACGGAAAATCACACCAAAGTCCCAACTAAAAAATAATAGTAGTAGACTAGTTGTATACCTTGTCAACGACAAGTTAAAAAGTCACTATTGATAAGTTATGTGACTTTTTTTGATAATAAATAGGGATATAATAAAAAAATGAATATAAGTGATAACACATGACAAAAGAACAAGGATCCATGACTACCTTGATTCTCTGTAGATTTCATGAAATCTAAATATTGATTTATATCATTAATGTCTGCCTCATTCCTGCACCCAAAAGAACTCATGTTTATGCTCACACACCAATTAATAATAATTCCATCCAAGGTACATTGTCTTAAATAAAAATAATATTTTGAAACAAAAACATCCATTATAGTTGTAATCACATAAAAATTAAATGAAACTGCAAAAGAAAGGCATGCGCTATTGCATAACGCTAACTTAATGACTTTATTTTAGTTTATGTTCATTTGCATAACAAATGCAGAAATCACTATGTTATGCTAAGATATTTTTACTACACTTCATATGGAGTTACAATTTTTTTTTAACATGCGTTGAATATATTATTTTGCACTTGTGATAACTCAAATGAATCTGTCCACACATTAGAGTAGTAATAGTCCCTCGAGGAACATCCAATAAAATTGGAACGAAGAGTAATTATTTCCTTGGATTCAGCTAATCAATTAATTAAATACTATGGAACATTTTATAAGGAAGCATTTCCTTGTCGGCTTGCGTTTAATATGGAAAAATGTAATGAATATTAAACTAGTAATTGGAGTTAGGGATGAGTGCACCATGTGATGTATGGGGCGTGGTATATTTCTGCCCGAATTTCCTCATTCACGTTGGGGCATCGTTCTTCTTCGAAAAGCAAGCAACCTCGTATGCGGAGATAAATATTGAGAAATAACATTAAGGATGTAATAAAACACAAACATTTATAAAATATTAAAAAGATAAAATAAAACTTAAAGTTGTGATGTTCACTTTTGCAGCAACATTCATATACTAAAAATAAATTAATAATAATGAACTAAAAATGGTAAAAGCAGGCCCGTAGCATATGATGAGCAATAATTTTAACTAAAATTCACGCTCCTACTAGAAACATAAACTTCTAAAACAAGATCATTCATTTTAGGTTTGCAAAATAAGCTAACCAATTAAGTTTAGTGGGCTCCGAACACAAGCCTAGATACCATAGGCTATAAGCACAAGCTCAGTTATTAATTGATTTCTAAAGAAACTAATTTGGTACTCGATATCTTCCTTCCTTTATATAAAATACAAATAATCTTACTTTCCAAAAATACGCCCCATTTCTTTCATGTAAATAATGGCTCAGGCCAATTTTATAATCTGAATTTGATTGACTAATATTGATGTAGAAAAATTAGGGGAAAAAAGGTATAATAAACATTTCAAAGAGATTGTTAAATTCTCTAATAAATAGGAACAACAGATCATACTAACATTCTCTTTTAAAACGACAGAGACGGACTAAAAAGTTTCTTTTCCATGCGGAAATGGTTAGCTGATCAGACAAGCAAGTTTATAGGTATAAAGTTTCTCAGAAAAAAAATAAAGTAATTTCATTGCCTAAGATAAAGATATATGTGTATATACAAAAATAAATTATTACATAAATATTTTTAATAAAACTATTGTGCATATGAGGAAAAATATATAGTTTGGATGTATATTAAAAGACGTAATATATAGGTCGCGCAAAACAAATAATATTATCATTTTGCTATGGGAAAATAGTGAAATATGCTCAACTTAGCAATGAAGGAGACAACAGGGCATTTTTTTTCCTTTTGGGATGGGATATCATAGGCAATTATAAAATAAAAGAAATTAACAAAATGTCAACAATTGATATCACCTGTTGAAATATAAATGAAATCTATTACAAGCTTCAGTCATAAATGTAAGAAACTAATTTGTAGTGTAATTATGACCTAATTTGTAGTGCAATTTGATAGTACTTACTAATTAAACTTATTATTACTTGAGATTTCTGAAGATATCTATATATATACCCCAAAATTAGCCAAGGAAAAGGAAGTGTGTAGGGAGGGGCAGGGATCTATAGAGAGAAGGCTAAAATGAAATGAGAGAATCGGAAGAGAGGAAGAAGGCTGAGTGAAATGATAAAGAATGATAAGCAAAATAAATTAATTTTTTTCTCTTATTAAAAATTCATAGAACTTCTTTCTCTTTTGCCTTCTCTCAGTATTATATGTATATTCAAAAATCTAAATAAAATAAAAATATAAAAAAGGCCGTTGATGACGAATTAAAGTTACAGGCTGTAAAAAATAAGTAAAAGCGAAGTGATGCCGATAAATTTAAGATATTTATTTTTATAGACGTTTTAACTAGCTACATTAATTATTGTTCAACATTTTTACTTACCCAACCACTCTTCACTGATCTAACTTTTATTTATTCCATTAATTGTTTCAAGCCACTTACTAATCTAAGTCTTATTTATAGGGCTAAAAGCCTAAAATCCCTGCTATCAAGTCACTGTTAAATCTGACGCTGTCTGCCATATAATATTTTGAGTAAAAACACATGGCAATAACGCTTGGTATATGACGAGGCATCATCATCTCCTTGTTTCTTTATTCGAGGGCTTCTGATTTGGGAGGAAATTTCATGGAGATTCAAAACCCATGTAACAACTTTCTGAGCCCCAAAAAATTAAAAAAAAAAATTCCCTTGTGCATACCACGCTTTATAAATCAGTAGCCAGTACTCATTTGGATTCTTCGCTACCATGATTGGCCAAGTATGAATATTTTTTTATCTGAAACTTGCAAATATTAAAATGGGCATCATTGTTGTTATCCTTTCTTTCTTGTTTAATTTCTTTAATTACGAGTTTTGCAAGTGGGAAAGACGAGATGTACCACTGTTTTCTTCCTGCTATCTTAGTTAATCTCTTAGTGAATACCTCATTTGCTTCACCTAGGAGTACTAATATTCCTTTTCTAACCAATATGGTTCATGGTAGTTGCTGAAGGACAGTGTTCCTTCCCTATCGCCTTTTGCACCTCCACTATTAGTGGATTTCCCGAACAGAAAAGTGGAGACAATAACCCAGAAAAATGTCGAGGAATTGCAGGAGTGGCTACATAAGGTGTCAGTGGTAGTTAAATTAATCAAGACTTACAGGAAAGTAATACCACTACCTGATTTGAGCTACTTGAGGAAGTTAATGGATATGGGATAGCTACCAAATGGGATTTTGAAGGAAGAAGATGATCTAATAAAAGTTTTCCAAATTTAAGGAAATCGGCGAAGAGAGGCCAGTAAATGCCGCTTCGGTGATGATGTTAATTTTGATTTTGACTTATTATAATTTCCTAGATTACACAATTCCACGTCCTCTATCATATGTCTTTGCAATGTGTTTTTCTATTCTGACATGGCATATACTGTTAAATCTAATGGTGTTTTTAACGGCATGTCGGCATGGGGCTTATGGTCAAAATCTTAAAGATGATGGGTGTTGATTTTAAATTTTTAAAGTTTAAGGTGGTTGTATACAATTGACCTAAAATTCAAGGAGTTATGTGTATTTTAGCCTATTTATAGAGAAGAGAGAGAGAAATAATTTTTTGATCTTATATATAATATATTATTAATATTTTCAGGTGTAATATTGCCCATCATATATTATTGTATTGACTTTGTTCTCATAAGTATAATTTATATTAATTAGGGATAGAACTATAAAGTTGTTCAATTTTAAAATAAAGTTGATGAAGTTTAAGATTTTTCTTGGTATATGTGAAATATGATGAAAGTGACTTAAAAATATGACTAAAAGTGATAACATAATGGTAATATTAACCTTATAACAAATAATAATATTAACATTTAACAATAAAAATAAGGACATAATAGGAAAAAGAATATCAATGATAACACAAGACAAGAGAGGACGAATTATTAAAAAGTACCTTGTTTCTCTGTAGGTGTCACTAAATCCAAATATTGATCCATACCACTAATGCTTGCCTCATCCTGCCTGCATCTAGAAGAATTCCCATGTTTACACATACACCAATTAATAATAGTTCCTTACAACTATATATACAAGGTAAATATTAAGGACAAAGAGTATTAATATTTAAAAACAAAAATCAATCATTACAAATGTAATCACATTAAAATTTCCAGAAAAAAAGAAAGGCGAGTACAAGTGCAAAATACTGATTTAACGACTTTATTTTTGTGCCTGTTGTTTGGTTTTCACAAATATGAAAAATACTATTTTTGCTACTATATATACTATATCCAAATATATATAGTTATGAAATAAATTTTTAACAGATGATGGATATATGAATTTGCCCAAGTGATCCTTCAAGAGGCTGACTATTATATCGGCTAAAAAATGGAGGCAGACTATTATGATAAATACTAATTTTTTTAAAAAAAAAGAGAAAGCGTCTTAAAAGTTAATTTTAGACGTAAAAAGGAATCTGTCTGCACATGATAAGAAAAGTAGTAATTGTGGTGGATTAACCTATCACATAATTAAATAGGGTTTCAACCCTTCCCTCAAATCGGAGGGATCTCTCCATAGGAGAGTCGATGCATTCGGCATCGTTCTCACGGCGTAGACCGAGTGTGTGTGTGTGGTTCTTTTGGATGGGTGGGGTAGTGATTTCAAGGATTAGGGCGAGTGTATTGACGATTTTCAAATATGTGGATGGTGGCTTGGGGTTGGTAAGAAGCTATGGAGGAATTGCGGATATCGACTGGTTAGGGTATGGTGAGGTTGCGGCAAGGCTTGGGGGTTGGTTGCAGAGACTCTGATGGTGGTGCGAAATCATAATGGAGGTAGAGTCGATGCTTCTCGATTTTGTTCTGCGATGGATTGATTCACCGAAAGTGAGGGCTTGTATGGAATTTGTGAGGAAAAAGCCAGAGTGTGTCTTCTTCGCCAGCATGAAGCAGAGCTTTGGAAAACAAAAAAGGACGTCTCTACGGAATCCAGATTGGCCTTTCTCATCGGACTGGAAGGTGGCTATCTCTGAGAATGCTAAGGTGCTGTCTTTGTTTCTTCCCTCATTCTTAGTATGGTCTATTTCAATTAGAATAAAAAGGATCAATATAGATTCATCAATTGGTTTAATGGAGCATGTGGATGAGAAGGGGAGACTATACCGATGGTCTTCAATTTGTTTGGCCTTCTCACAATATTACTTTCTAAAAACCATCTCTAATTTTGTTTACATGGATATGACTCGGTATGATGGGAACAGAGTAAAGAGAAGGTCAAGCTTGTCTGAATTCTGTAATAATAGATTTGAGTTACTTGGCTGTGGTCTTGGTTGTACTATGATAATGAATTTTGGTACATGTATGCTAGAAGAACAATTAAGAATGACTTGAGATGGGTTCTTCCTTGGTGTGAACAATGTAATGAGTCCTTTTGGGATGCAAACGGATGGAAAGAGACAGGTGATCATAAACAATGGATAGAGGCAGTAAATAATGTGAAAGAAGGATTTGGTATGATTAATAAAGAGAGAGATATCTGTTGTAATATACTAATTTGGTGTGATGGAGCTGCTGATATAAAGGATGGGAGTGCGGGAATAGAAAAGGTTGGCAGAGATAAATGTGGGAACTGGATATGGATGAAGGGAAAACTGAGTGAGGGGAATTTGCCTTTTATGGCTGAAGCATATGCAGTTTTACAGGCTATAAAAGGGTGTTTGCTGAATAAACATGGTCAAATGAAAATTATGGCCGATTGTTTCTCACTTGTTCAGTGCTTGAATGGAGCTATAGATTGCCTTGAATGGGAATGTCTGAATATTGTGGGAAAGACTTCAAATCTGGGTAAACTCAAGAGAATGTCCTCTTTGAGTGGATTCCGAGAAAAAGCAACTGTGTTGCCAATTGGTGTACTCGGAGTGCTAGGAAGGAGAAGTGCTCAAAAGACTGGGTGTTGCAACCCCCTTCTCTACTGGCAAAAGTCCTAGCTGAGGACTGGAATAAAAGCTAGGAAGATTGGATCACTGCTAGATTTTGTTTCTAGTTGTTCTGCTTCTGGTTTTCTGTTTTTTCGGTTCTGGTTTGCTGCAGTTTTATGTCATTGGTTTCCTCTATTTTTACTGAAGTAAGTAGACTCCTTTGAATATGTGTCTTTTGTTCAAATTAGTATGTCTGGATGTTGATGGAAATTTTATGAAGGAATGAAATGAATATTGTTTCTGATTGCCAAAAAAAGGAAAAAGGATCGTGGTGCGGGTTTTTTTTTTTCCTTTTTTAATATTCAATAGCTAGCTAGGCTGGCCTGTTATAAGTTGTGACGTACTCTTGATTGTATTAAGTTTATACATTATTAATGCAATTTTTTTTTTTTAATGGCCAAAAGAGATTGTTTTCCCCTTGGCTGATAATTAACATGTTCATTATTGGTATAATAACTACTACTGATAACTGATAAGAAACAGGTTCTGTAGCATACCGATCGGATTATATTACTGGATATGGGATTGGAAAGTAATTTTATATGTATATTTATAACTTCAAATAAAATGAAAATGGATAATGTTATAAAAGTAATAATAATCAAGTTAAAGGAAAAACGTATAATTGAGACAAATCATTTAACAGAATCAGGCGATAATCATATGCATTGAGGCATGAAAATGGGAAACTATTTTTGTTAAAGGAAAACGATTTGTGGTGTTTGTGCCTTTTTATTTGGGAGTGGTAGAGTCATTTAGGGCTCGTTGTATGCAGATAAGGGTTTATGGTTATAATTATAAACTTTAATTAACCTTTTTTTTAAAAAAAGTTGAGGAAACAAAATAAATTATTTAATCATATCATATGTTTTATTTTATTATATTATATATTAGTTCGTCAAACAACCTAATTTAAAGAAAATTGATAAATTTTAATATTTTAAAGTAATATAATTAACTTTTTTAAAAAAAGTTAACAGAGTATTATAAATAGGAACAGAGAAAAGTACACTTTCTATATAGCTAACTAAGTTGGTTTGTTATTACTTGTGACATGCTCTTAATTAATTAAATTAAGTGGAGAATTGCAGAGGTCTGCAGGAGTTTTTTCTCTCGCTATAAATTTAACGGGCGTCTGCTCAGATATTGTTTTTTAAGCAAAAGTGTGATAAAAGAATTTATCCTATTAAATAAAAGCGACAATGTGCCTACTACTGTGTCATTTGTGCCTGTTTGAGAATATGTTTGGACGTGATGTTTCAAAAGTGACTTTGTTTTATGAAATATGTTTAGATGATAAGGAAAAAAACGACTTATTATGAAATTTTTAAAAGATTTTTTTTGTTCCAAAATAAGTAAGAGATGTTGAACATCATAAATTTTTATTTATCAAATTCCTTAAGTATATGACAAGATAAAGAAAATAAAATGGTGGATTTTGGTGTAAGAATCATAGTCAAAGTAAGTTTTGGCTAATTTCTGGAATGAGACTGACGACAGTTTTATTACACGTCAGTTTATCCTAGGCAAATGATGTCCAAAAATTATGAAACTTTTCAGTCTAACACTAAACATGTCAAGCTTTAATTTGATATGTTATTTGCGTAATTTGGATGTATATGTTAATATATATGAATTTTGAAGTTTGCGCAGTGAAATTCGCCAGTTTCTGGAGCAGTGTTTAAAAATAAAATTATTGGGAGTTTTTTGATTCCAATTGAACCAAGGAAGTTTTTCTTTCTTTCTAAAACTAGATTTAATAAGGGACAATTGAGTTTTGGAATCACCTCAATTAAATATTTGTACAATTAGATATGCATTTTCAAAGTTTGTTGAAAATTCTCTCCAAAAAATCGAATTTCAGAAATATAAAGGTATTGTTGTAATTTGTGGCCCAACTAAGGATAAAAGATGAAAATAATGTATAAGAAAAATTGAGGAGTACCCATGAATTATTTAGAGAATAATGACAGTCAGTTTGGAATTTTTTGAGACAGTCAATATATTGATTGTGTAGAAAATTCAACCAAATAACTCTTTTATCCCTTCTCTATCTCTCTTCCCCCACCTTGCCGTTATTTGACGCTACAATAAGCTGATCCAATGAGCTTTACAATTTAATGCTACTTTTGGTGAGCATCAATTTATTTTTTGAGCTATATTCAAACACTTAATATAAGTTACTTATATTTATGATGTGATGCTAAATAAGTCCTAGAAGCTAACATCCAAATAGACCCAGAGTCAGTGTTTAGAAAGCATGTTCTACCAAGCCGGTACAAAACTACTTTTACGTACTTATCTCATAAAAGCCCTTAAACAAATATCTTGTTTATTTATTTACTTGATAACATATTTCAGGCCGAAAAAAGCTTTTAACATATTTATATGTTATTTTGCAAAAAATATTTATATGCATATAGTAGATAATTAATGAAAAAATAATATATAATTAGTCCACGAATTGAATTTTATATGGACAAACTTTTTTGTTCGAGGATATTTTGACAGACAACCAAATTATCACTTCTTAAAAAGATAGAAAAATATAAGAATTATTTTAATTATTAAAAGTATTTTTTTAAAAAAATTAAATATAAAGATGGTAAAATATAGCAGTGGCCAATGGTATTTAATTTTTAATGTGGTTTGAACAATATAAAAAAGGGGAATAAGTAACCCAAAAAGATAGTAATTAGGTTTGACTAACCATGGCCTAGTGTAGTGGGGAACATAACAAACTCTGAAAAGATAGCGACTATAATGAAGAAGAGCCTCAGAAAAAGATAGCTGTGTTAATACTTTCAAAGCTAAGTTTGAAACTTGGGTAGAAAGTTTTGTTGCTCAAAATTCATTTCAAACTATACTAGCGCCTGTTTAAATTAGCTGTATAAGAGGATGTTCATGTAATCTGAGATTAAACTCATGTTTTACATACTAATCTCTTGAAGAATAAATCACAGGTAAAAAAACAGTTTTTATCGCTGATCCAAATAAATACATAGAATCACAAAATCCAAGTAGCCAAAATGCTGCTTTGGCATTAATTGATTCTTCTATTCTTTTACTTGTTTGAATATACTTTAAGCATTTAAATTTTTTATTTTTTTAAGTCATTTTGTCTAACTTAATATACTCCTCTGGTACTACACACAAGATATTTTTAATATTTTTTACACAGATTAATAAAAACTTTAAATTTTTTTAATTCTACTATAAAATTTAACAATTTTTAAACTCTACCACTATTGGTATATAATATTAAATGAAAATACAATTAACACAATAATTAATGAAATGTAAAATTATACGCTAACATAAAAAATTTAATGAGATACCTTGTTAATAGAATAAAAAATATTCTCTCACTGCTTTATATATAGGATCAGAGGAATATAATACAATGGTTCACTACATAGAATATTACTGTATTAAATAATTTATTTATATTTCTTAATCTCTCTCTCTCTCTCTAAAAAAAAATTGGTGTTAGGCGTGGAGGCTCCTTATTGTGTCCAATTCTCAATGGAATGTGTTGGGTTAAATTTGCATATGGTTTTACTGGGCTTGTTTTTGGGTTATGTTTTCTGCATATTGGGCTTCTATGATCTCTTTCTGTCATAATTATTTGTATGTAAGGAGGTCCAGCGTTTATAAACATCCCTCAGTCTGTCTTAATAAACGGAGGTCTAGTTTTGTAACCCCAATTAAAAAAAAAAAAAAAACAGAGTTTTAAGTGCTTCAGCATAAAGCTTTAAATTTGAGGCTATGTTAACGTATGAAATATCCTGTGAGAGACTATTTCCTATTAAACATAATGACAGAGCTTGAATATAACACAATTGGATAGCTAGCCGCTAAAAAAAATAGGCAATAAATTTTTTTTATATATTTCATAATATCATAAAATATAAAATTTTTTTTTTTAATTTGAGATATTAAAGAGGTTAAATAAATTATATAATAGGATATATATATATATATATATGACTTCGTTTCTCTAAAATACTTCTATTTATTATTAGATGATAAAGCAATTTATATGTCAAATAAATTAATTTAAGAAAATAATAAATGTTATAAATTAAATTGAAAAAAAAAAGAGAAACCCTAATAAAATTAACTTTTAAGATATGTGGCATATATTTAGGATGAGATGAATTATCTTTTTACTGCCTTCCTACAATGCACGGATCAAGGTCGACGACACCCCTGACACCCTATGCGCTAATAACTACACACATCATGTGATGCACGAAAGATTCTTTTGATAGTTTTGTTAAAATATTATTTTTTTTGTCTTAATTATAAAAATTCTTTAATTTTTGTAAATAATTTAAAAAAATTAATTATATTATTTTAAAATATTAAAATATATTATTTTTTAAAATTATATTATTTAATTTATGAATTAATATATAATGAATAAAACATAATATGTTATATGATAAAATAATGTAATTAATTTTTTAACATTATTTTTAGAATTCTCTAAAAGAGTCAATAAACTCTTATAATTAAGTCCGGAAGGCATATTACATTGAATACTTTATATTTATAATAATGTAATTATATATTAAAAAAAATAAGATAAGCTATTATTATTATTATTATTATTTCACATCTAATTATCTCTCAGGTGATAAAACTTGTGTGAATTCAATCATGGAAAAGCTCTTGAAAAAGAAAAAAGGTTAAAATTGTAAGTTAACTTTTTATGCGGGGTTCCGGTGAGGAAAGAACATAGATAATTAAAGATAGTAGTGGTATGGTTGATATTTATGCTTTTGTCACCATCAAATTTCAACAATCCCAAAATATTCATAATTTTAAACTTGTCGGGCAAGTTGTTCTCTTTTCCGGCCATTCAAGAATCTTCCGGGACGTGTATTTTGGATTAGTTCTCTTTTCCGGCCATTCTAGAATCTTCTGGGACGTGTATTTTTTATCATAACATGCACTTTTTTTTTTTTTACCAGCCACAAAATTATGTATCCAAAGTCCCATAATTCCAACATTACATATCTTTACCCATAATCTTTCCTGGCATTCATTATTTATATTTTCGTTCCAAATACTTCAATTTTTTTTATCTTTTATGAAATAATTTTTTTTCTACCATATATTTTTATGGAAGACAGAAATTATATCTAGTATCTTATATCAAGTTTCTCCAGTTCATCAATTAAAAAAGAGTTAAATAGCATATTTGTCAAGAAAATTTTTAAAAGGGGCAATTTTATTATGAAAGTTTGAGTGGGGCAATTAAATCTTATTATTACTTTTACTTTAAAAATAGTTCACAGTTACTTTTTACACTTTTAATAAGAGTTTATGTTATTTATGTCCATTAATTCTATATTTAATTATGGTGAAAAGTCTTTTGCATAGAGGTGGAGATATATCTTTCCAATCTTTTTTATAAGAATGCAAAATTTGAGTTGCCTTACCCTCTTTTTCTTATAAAGTCTGGCAGGAATTGTGTGGAGATTTACTAACTTTTTTTTTTAAATTTTTTTGTCTCTCATTAATTGTATATTATTTTAATTAAAAGGTTGACAATAATTATATATATGCTTTATTCGTCTCTCATTCTTAAAGGATTTTTTTTTTATTTTAGACATATTTATTAATTTTACCTATTTTTAAACCACGTAAATCAGTTAAAAAACTATGCGGGGTAAAAAGGGGCTAAATTCACTAACAGTAAGGGCATCCTTATACAAACAAAGTAGAGTTAGTGTACATACGGACATACCAGCAATATATATATAATTTTTATTTAATTTTCTTTTAACTTTTGCGGTCTATTTATGAGGCCCTTTGAGCAGTGGCTCTCTGCGATAAGCTCATCAGTCTTCGCTCTGTACTCCCTTGCGCATCCAAATAGCGGCCTGTGACCGCTCTCCTCAACCATCGCCTCCCTCAAATTCATAGCTTCCCCTTTCCAACGCCTGTGTTATTATGGCTGAGACAACCATGGCGATGGCGGATCCAGCTCCGGCACAGAAACCTATGCCTGTCGGGTTCAGGTTTCATCCGACCGAACAAGAGTGCGTTGGTCACTACCTTCGCCGCAAATTGGAGGCTGATGACGATCTTTCCATTAGCGACACCATCCCTGAGATTGGTGTCTGCAAGCATGAACCCTGGGAGTTATTAGGTATTTTTCTTTTTAATTTCTTGTATTCGCATCAATCTTTTGCTATGGCCTCTGATTTTGCTTTCTTGTCATGCTCCAGCTTTGGCCACCTGGGCTTCGGAAACCAAGTTTGATGAATTACAATGCTATTTCTTCAGCCCTCGCGACCTTAAGTACAATAACAGTAAACGGTCTAACAGGGCAACCCCGCGTGGCTTCTGGAAAGTGACCTGTAGAGACCGGAAAATCAAAAGTAAAGACACCAACAAAGTCATTGGGACCAAAACAACCTTAGTTTACTATGAGGGTCATGGTCCTACTGCTGTCAAAACTAATTGGTTTATTCATGAATACCATGATGACCAATTATCTCATGAACAGGTAAATTTGGTGCTCAACTATTTCTTTGTTTAATGGTAGGGTAGTAAAGCTTTATGAAATGTGTTTACAGATATTCTTAACAATTGGAGGGTACATGCTGTGCTTTTTTTCATTTTTTGTTTATAAGGCCAGAGTTATCTCATCTTATTGAAAATTGTCATAAAACTATGGTCAGCGCAGGGATAGTTTTTCATGCTCCCACTCTACTTTTGATGGATTCATTGGTTATGTTACTCTTTTTATGTCTCAATTTTGAGAAATCTTATTGTTTGATAACTAACGTTTATCATTGGTGAATGGTCGAATCGGATGTAGTTTATGTTTTTGGTCAAACTAATGAATACTGCCATTTCTAATGTGATGCTCTAATTCTCACAAATGAACTCTTTCTCTCTTTCTTTTTTTTTTCACATGTTGCAGAGGTCTCATGTACTTTGTTGGCTAAGGAAAGATACTAAGAAGAAAACAAAAGAAAAAATTCATCATCTAGTTGATGATGAAACAGGAACAATTAACCATGTCATGTATGAGCATGAAAATCAAGCCCATGTCATGTATGAGCATGAAAATCAAGCAAATACATGTATGAATTCAGAAGTAAGTAAAAGAATTCTTAAAACAGTTCACTGGTTATTTTTGAAATTGTGAAATGGCTGGAGAACTAATGTTTAAATATGTGATTGATATATTTTTCAGGAACACTATTGTTTAAATAGAAGTTCAATAATTCAAGCATCTTCCCAACCAAATGAAGCTATAGACTCAATGATTCAAATGCTTCTTGAATCAAGTGAAGCTGTAGACTCACTAATTCAAACATCATCTCCGTTAAATGAAGTATTAACTTCAAGTATTCATACCCTGCCTATTGAAGCAAAGTCAGGTATTGTAGTAGACTTGATAGTTCATACACCTTCCAAACTGAATGAAGTATTACCCTCAATTATTCATTCATCACCTCTTGAACCAAATTCTACTATAACAGTAGACTCAACGGTTCAAATTCCTTTCCAACAAGATGAAACATTAGCCTCAATTATTTATGCACCGCTTCTTGAACCAAATTCTACTATAACAGTAAACTCAATGATTCAAACACCTTTGCAACCAAATGAAACACTTGAACCAAAAATAGACTCAATGGTTCAAACGCCTTTTCAATCAAATGAAGTATTAACTTCAATTATTGAAACACCTTTCCAACAAGAAGAACTATTAACCCCTATTATTCCAACGTCATCATATAAACCACACTCTACTATAGATGTAGATTCAATGATCAAGCCACCTATTAAGGTTGATGAAACATTGACCCCAATGATTCATATGCCGCCGTATGAACCAAATTATAGTGTTGAAACATCATTTGACACAGGTGAATTTGGCTCAGGTGAATATGACTTCACCTCACTCTTGCAATCTCCGAGGATGGATGAGCAAGAGCTATTCGAAATGATGGAAACATCATATATTCTTTGGCATGAAGAGTAGAAAACCATTTATGCCAAAGAATTGTTTTATTTTCTTTGTTTCGGTAATTATGATGTTCTAGTGATTTAGCAAAAAGAATTGCCTTGTATCTTCTTCAGTGTTCTATCATTTGATGATTTAACTTTTAGCAGGTGAGGGACTTGTTGCCTTTAACTTAATCCCTTGTATTGACATAATGCAATTTCATGTGGCCAAAAATGATTGTTATTTTCTCCATGATCAACTGATTCTTCCGTATGTAAACTACTGAGAAAAATTATGTTCTATTCAGAATATTAAAGGAATAAAAATGTTGTCATATGGCGCCCATCCCACACTTCTTTTGTGTGGTTTTGTTGTTTTTGGGTTTTTTGTTGTGGGATCTATATCTTAAAGTGATAAAAATGGGGGTGGTTGTGTGGGATTTAAATTATTAAAATAGAAAAGCAAATAAATAAAATTTATACCTTTTAAATAAAAATTAAAAATTGACAATGTTAAATAATAATGACAAATCAACAACTCACGGCAAAAAGGAAAAAAAAAAAAGAAGACAAATCAACAACTTAATAATACTATGTATACTTCACTTTGTGTATGAAAATTACAATTTCTTCTTATATTATACGCTAAATAGGTCAGTGATATTAAGGTGTTGGGTTTTGTTTAAAAACGTGTCAGTTTTTATCTGAAAATTTTGCTAGATCACGATTTAAGAAATGACAAAAAATAAGATCAAGGCTTGCGGCAAATAAAATATTCTCTTTTCGGACATGATGATTATGAGTAATATTAATGCTGACAATTAAAAATTTAAATTTACTTGCGCATGTTAGAATTTATAAAAGATTAAAAATATATAAATTTGAATATTTAACCTTTTTAACATTGTTATACAACTAATGTTCAAAATGTATTTGATATACAAGTTTTACTTAGACAGCCTATCATTTATTTTAAATTTTCGAATGTGAATTCAACAATAACCATAAAATAGATATATAAATTTGATAATAATGTTCTGATCCATTAACCAATGAAATGAAAGAACAAGTCTGGGTGGGGATATCACAAATTAAGCCACGAAGAAGAGCATCGAAAAGACTGAACGGACTAAAAAGTCAAAATTTGGAGAGCCTTTTGCATTTGAAAAAGGATAAAAAAAAGAATATTAATCTAAAAAAGGAAAAAAAAAAAAAGGAATATTCAAAACTTGGAGGGTTTTTTTTTTTTTTTTTTTCCCGAGCTTCTTAACTTATACCAATTGTTTATGGTTAATCGCCATTAATCCAACATAATAAATGGTATTTGTGAATTGTGATAATTGGTGATTAGGGAGAAGAGTAAGAGTACCCACCTCTCTCACAAGACAAATTCATATGGCAAAATACTCCAATACGGATAAACACACAAGATTATCAATCAAAGGTTGCAGATAGATGAGAGACACATAATTAATGAAAGAAACAGAGAGAAAGAGAGCTTCAAAATTAAAAAACCGAGTGAAAGGATGAGAGGAGATGGAATCATGGAAGGAGGCATACTATAATAAACATAAAAGGGAAAATGTCAATTTTTATCTTGAAAGTAACCACTCATGAGTGTTGGGTATCTAGAAGTTTTTTAGAATTATTTTTGTCTCGAAAATAACCACTTAGGAAGCGCTAGATATCCGGAAGTAACCACCTAGGAGCGTTGGATACTCAAAAGTTTTTTGATGACCCTTTTTGCCCTGAAAGTAACCACCAAGGAGCACTGGGTATTCAGAAGTTTTTTAAGGATCATTTTTCCTCTGACAAATTTACTCGAGCCATTAGTTAATGTCAATTTTGACCATTAAATGACACCATGAGTTGAAACGTTTTAGAATATTTTCACTATCTTTGGGATTCGAGCAGAATCAGATAAGGAGATAAAGGGATTTTATGCGATATGGATCTGGATCTATATTTTGTTTTGGAGATCGTGATGGTCGAACTATATGCGATCTGAAAATTGTCCTAAAAATCCTTTGATATACCCAACGCTCTTAGATAGTTACTTTTAAGATAAAAATAGTCCTAAAAAAACTTTTAGATATTCAATGCTCTTTAGATAGTTACTTCCGAAATAAAAGTAGACATTTTTTTAATGTAAAATATAAGTGGTGGGGCCCCTACTTTGAAAAGCTACAACTTCACGAGCAAGTTTTGCTATTTCATTGGTCACACAATACCTGCCTACACACACTAATTACAAAATATAAAAAATCTGCCTTCACTCGTCTCTCTTCCCTGGTCACACCCCATATATTCTACTTTAGGCCTGTTTGGAAGAGCGATGAAATAAATAATTTATTTTTATAAATAATTTATAAAAAATGATTTAAAAAAAAATAATTTGAGGGTAGAAAATTTGCCTTATTGGATAGAATAATTTATGTTTATATTGAAGATAAAAAAAGGTGACTTTTATTAGAGTTAGAAGAAATGACTTATTTTCATAAGTCACTTTTCCCAACTTATTACTTATTTTCATTTGCCCTTACCAAATAGTAAAAGCCAAAAAGCTACTTTTTTTTTTTTTAAGCTAATACTTGAAAACACTTGAAGCAAACTGCCTCTTTTTAATGGGTCAAGGGGAAATTTTATTCTTAAGTTTAATTTTATCTATGAAGTTCAAAAATGGAGCAATTTTGTGTGTTATCTCTATCAATTTTAATCATTATTTGATTAAATCTACTGATATGGCAATTTCTATGTTCTTCACGTCATTTTTATTAAGATGGAAATTTATTTTAGAAGTCCAAGTGTCATTTACTCTTTTTTTTCCCCTTAAAAGTTAGATTTAAAGCTTTTGAAGAAATTGGTGCATTAACAAAAATAATGTAAATGCCATATAGACTGTTTTCTCAACATATTAGGTTAACTAACAGTCAAAATTAATAAAACTAACAGAAATGACAACATTGCCCCCATAAAAATTTGTAAGGTAAAATCACCCCTTTAACCCCTTTTTAATCCCCTATTGTTTTGTTTGCCTAATCACGTGCCGAGTTTTTAAAAATATATAATGCTCCCCTAAAATCCTAATACGTTTTGTACAATTAAGTAATCTCACACGCGTTACACTCTTTTCTTTGAAATTTCAATATGCACTTTCTATTTTAGACCGCATTAAATATGTAAATGCCCGTGCATATTTAGAAAAAAAATATGTTACTTATTTATTGTTTTTAATTAATTATAATCAATACTTTGACTTACACTATTTAATTACTTGTAACTTATGATTTACTCCTTCCTTCATGTGCTTTATTGTAAAACATCAACTAATAATTCATTAAAACAAATAAAAACAATTACAAGTATTAAATTTAAAGAAAATAATATATAAATATCATTTCAACTTCCAAAACCCACAAATAGTCTATTAAAACTTACAAAAGATAATGAGAGGATTAAGGTGGAATTTGGGGCTTTTTATGTTTGTGCCACATGACCAAAATGCCTCTCAAATTAAAAGTTTAAAACTCCTTCCTCTCTCTCCCCTCCCTTGGCTGCTCACAACCACTTCTCTCTCCCTCTTCCCATCATCTCCCTCCCTACTTCACATCCACTTTCCCACTCTAAGCTCCACAATTTTATTGAGCATTGCTCTAGCCATATCTGTTAGAACTCTATTATTCTTTTCTACAATACCATTTTGCTGTGGAGTTCTTGGTGCTAAGAAATTGTAATTGATCCCTTATTCATTAAAGAATTCTCCAAACACTTAATTATCAAATTCTCCTCTATGATCTGTTTTAATGGAAACAATGGGAATACGCTTCTCATTTTGAACCTTTCTAGCAAAAATGATGAATTCATCTAAAGTTCTATCTTTTGATGGTAGAAAAATTGTCTAAGTAAATCTAGAGTAATCATCAACTATAACAAGAGCATATAAATTACCATCCAAACTTTTCACTCTAGCTGGACCAACTAGATTCATGTGAATAAGTTATAAAGGTTTTTCTGTTGAAATCCGATTTTTAAGTTTGAAGGAAGATCTAGTTTGTTTTCCCATTTGACAGGAATCACATATTTTTTTTTCATTTAAGCTTAGTTTGGGAAGGAAAACAACTAGATCTTTTCTAACTAGCTTGTCTAGTTGACTCATGCTCACATGAGCCAATATCTTGTGCCATAGCCAAGATTCCTCTGATTTACTTATAAGACAATTTTCAGACAAATCGGAGTTAATATCAAGAGTATAGCAATTAACATCCATTACAGCCTTGAGTTAGACCTTGAGGTTTTCTTTGTTGATTGGAAAATCTTTCTTACTCACGATCAAATATTCTTCTGAATCAAAGATGACCCAATTTCCTTTGTCTGCACTTTTACTTACACTAAGAAGATTGTGACATAAACATTCTACATGGAATACATCTTTAACTTGTATCCCTATCTCTTTCCCAATCTTTCCTATTCTAGTGATCAAACCACTTTGATTCCATCCGAAGCTTACTTTTCCTCTTTCTTTAGAAATAAGAGAAGTGAATTTTCTCTTGTCTCCAGTCATGTGCCGTGAGCATCTACTATCAATATACCATTTGTTTCCCTTGGAAGCTCTTAGACATACTTGTAGAACAAAACTTTACTTATTAGGTACCCAAACTCTTTTGGGTCCTTTATGATTAGTTGGAGAGATTTTTGAAATATGTGGTTCCTTGGGAACCCATTGATAACTACTAATCACGCCTTGTTTCTTCAAACAACAAGATGAAGTGTAATACCCTTTTCGATTACAATAGTTATAAAAGGCAAAGGGATTTGAAGCAAAATTGGTTTTCTGAAAATATTTCAAATAAGTTTTTCCTCCTTGTCTCTTTTTCCCTTATTTATTATCTTCACTAGGGGCACATATCCTATTCCAAATATGTCTCTAGTTACTTTTTGAGAATTCAAAATAACTTTAAGCATTTCACTTCTTCTAGTAAATTTTTCAATAGTTTCTGTCAAATCCTCATTCTTCTTTTCTAAACTTATACATTTAGCACATAGAGAATGAATAATATTTTCAGATACTTTTTTCTTTTCTTTTTGAGACTTACTAATTCTTTTACAATTTTCACAAATTCAAGATATAGCGCATTATACTCATTTTGAAGTTCATCAAAAGTGGGTTCTAAAGTTCCTCCTCTATCTCAGACTCATCTTGTGCTACCAAACATATATTAGTTTCTTCTTCAATTTCACCTTCATCTTTTGATAAGCTATCTCCCCATATCGATGAGATATATGTTTTTCTTTTCTCATATTTGTTCTTCTTTTTGTCTTGTGACAAGGTTGGACACTCAAATTTTATGTGTCCAGACTTTTTGCATTCATAACAAATGATAGAGTCTTTGTCTCTTCTATTACTTGATCCTCCCTTCTGAAACTTTTTGAAACCTTGTCCTCTCCAATAGAGCTTCTTGAATCTTCTGACTATCATTCCCATTTCCTCATCATCTATCTTGTCATCCTCTTCCACTTCATCTTCTTTGATGACATTAAGAGCTAAACCTTTCTTTTTCTTTTCATCCAAATATGATAATTCCTTTTTAAACTACTGCTCCCCTTCATATTATTATAGACTACCAAATAGAGCAGCTACTAATTGCATGGATTGCCCTCAAGCTTCTTTAATAGCAGTGACTTTGGCTTTCCAATTGCTTGTTAGAATGTTTAGTATTTTTCTCACTTGAACTCCTTGCGCATAGGTTTTGCCAAGAGCTGCTAATTGGTTGATGATATGAGTGTATCTGAGCTCAAATTCAATAATGTTTTCTCCATACTTCATTCTTAACAAATCATACTCAGTAGTAAGAGTATTGATTTTGTTTTCCTTAATTTTTGTTGTTCCTTCATGTGCAATCTCTAGAGCTTCCCACATTTCCTTGGCTATTGACAAATTGCAAATTCGAAAGTACTCTTTTTGACTAAGAGAACTTTGAATCATGAGAATGGCTTTGCTATTGAGAGTCACAAGTCTTTTGCATTTTTGTCAAATTTAGCTATAGATGTCTTCACCATCTTGTCTTCTTCATGTTTCATTGGGATATAATTTCCATCTTGAATCACCTTCTAGAGACCATATTTTGTTGCCATCACGAACACTCTAAACTTCGCTTTCTAAAAAGAGTAATGTTCTCCATTGAAGCCTGGTGGTCTTATAATTGAAGCTCCATCAGGAAGAATACTTTCACCTAGATTTGCCATTGGATCTTTTTCTTCTAGGTCGTTAAACATGTAAAGTATAGAAGAACTTGGCTCTGATACCAAATGTTAGAGCAAACCTTTCACCCAAGAGGGGGTGAATTGGGTGATAATAAAAATATTAACCGTAAATAAAATTTATTGCAAATATAAGAAAGAGATAATGATACCAATATCATGACTTATACTAGTTCAGTCAAACTCACGACCTACATCCAGTTACTCGAGCACCCTTCAAGTGTCAACTATCTTCCAAGATTCAAACGGGCTCTTGGTGCCTTAGTACTTACTCTCACATCCTACAGCTTAAGAGGCACTCCCCCTTACAATGTGTAATTTGAGCCCCAACTCAAGGTCCCTTTACCTTGAGTTAACTTCGAAATGAATTTGTGAATTCAATGTAAGACTCTCTCAAAGAGTAGGTAATAATAAACACTGAATCTTAGAGAATGAGGATGGTATGTAATTAATACAACAGTATCTCAATTTAATTTCAATGTGCTCAGTTGTTGACGAAATAAATGATTTGGCTATTTATATTGTCTGAGTAGTTTATAGTCGTTGATAATCGATGAAATAGATTATGAATCCATTAAAGGTAGATATGAATCTGTTGATGTAGCTTCATTATATCTGTTGAAGGCTATGGGTAATTTCTCTTCTAAGTGGTAAAGTATCCGTTGAGTAGAGAGAGAGAGAGAGAGAGAGAGAGAGAAATCACTTTGAAGAGTTCTACCAACTTCGCGCCAATATTAATTGCTTTTGACACATAATATTTAACTTGACTATTTTAACAACTTCTTGCTTGATTTGAAGATCTGTATTAGTGCTAAATCATAAGAGAAGAACTCCAAATAGGTTAGCGATCAATGGGTATCAATATGATTTCATATAAGAATCAATATAAAAAGACACTATGATGCTCTGTTTAAAGTCTTCTGAAAATTTGAAGTAACCTTGAGGCTTCAAGTCTCCCTTGAGCTTAGTGTGAAAAATTTGTTGTAAAGACTTTACTCGAGGATCTTGTTAAAGCATAATTGTATACAAAAGTTTCACAAAACTTCCTCGAGGTTTTGTCAAAGAAATAGTTACCTTGAGGTTTCTGATGAAACTCAAGGTTAGTGCTTAAACAAAATCTGAAATCTTGAGGTTTCCAACTATCCTCGAGGTTTAGCCTTGAAGATCCTATTAAGTATCCTTGAGGTTTCGGGTTTTCATGATGACTATAGAGCAATTCAGAACTAAGTGGTAGAAATTATACTTACAACCCTTGAGGTTGTACAATTCACTTGAGATAGATTCTTTTTGCAAAGATCATCAAGTTTGAAAATACAATTTTGAAAATACAATTGCAAGTTTTTGAAAGTAAACTTGATGGTACAAAAAATTTGCCCAACCCTCGAGGTATTAACCAAACCTTGAGGTTTCTTCCATTTCAAATGGTCAGCGAGTTTTCTCCCAAAACTTGCTTCAACAGCGAGTTCTCAGATAAGCCTAGCTATTTTGAAAAGATGCCTTGAAACCTCAAGGTTTTCCCCCAAACCTCGAGGTTTGTGAAAAATGTTTCAGATAGCAATTTTTCAAAGTTCCCTCTCTGTTACGACGAGTTTTGGTCTAAACCTCGTTGTAGTAAAAGTTCACGAAACCTCGAGGTTTTAGGAAACACCTCGAGGTTTGTAGTAAAACTTCGCTATCAGCAAGTTTTGAAGCAAACCTCGTAGTTATGTTGAGTTATGCTTCAAACCTCGCTATTGTAGCGAGTTTGATCAAACCTCAAGGTTTTGTCTAAAGCTTGAGGTTTGCCTACAAACCATGGCAGTAAACCTCTGTTTGGCAAAATTCAAAGACTATATCTTTTTCAAACCTTTTTATACTAAGTTTTAATTATCATCAAAACATAAGATCTAACAATATAGTGTTGATTTTATCCCTTTCTTAGTGCTTCTAAATGATTGGCTACTATTCAGATTGATTTGTTTACTTAGATTTGACTTGAAAGAGTTAATCTAGGTTTAGAACTTGGTTAAAATATCCTTGACTTGAATTTTACATGATAAATGGATGGTTTTTTGGTAAAATAGATATACGTTTACTAACCTTGTATTGTCATGTTAATGTTGTTTCTTGAAATTGATCTTCATTAATTGTAGCAAGAGATTGTGAAATTTAATGAAGAGATAAATTTGGTTTTGACTCGAGAGATATAAATTAAATGCCTTTGAACCCTAGATTAACACATATAATCCTTAGAATGCCAATTGAGAGGGAATTTATATAGTCCTAGGAAATACAGAGGGGATAAATAATCCCAGGTCCATTTAATCTTCAAAGTAGAATCAACTCTTAATTTGCTTGTTTCAAGTACATTGTTTATAACCAATTTTGCTTTCCTCAAAGTGAAACAATTTCAAAATGTTTTCCTTTAACCTAATTAAGAGCACAATATATAGCATTAATTAACCATATTTTTCCGTAGTCTTCCTAGGAATGACATTCTTTTATACTACTTGAGATCTGTAAACTTGTCGAAAGCTAAATAGAGAACAAGTATATATCATAATCCTAGCCCCACATCTTCGTTATCTTCTTCACACCAACATTGATCTGCAGTTTTTCTTTTAACTTTGTCATACTTCAATAGTATAATCTTATTATACTGCGTCGTTTGATTTTGCCTCTTTTTCCTATTCTGTTTCGGCGTTTTTGCAAATTGAATCCGATGACTTGGAATGGTATTTCTTCAGTCCTATCAAATACAAGTAATCAAACAGTACTATGTTTAATGGGGCGACATCTTGTGGCTACTGGAAAACCACCGGTAAACGTAAGAGCATCCGAAATCAAGGCACTAGCAATGTTATTGGGACGAAGAAAACCCTAATTTTCTGTCCAAGAAAAAATGTTCCTCGTACTCAAAATAACTGGGCTACGAATAACCATCATGCCCACTTTCCTCAAAATGAGGTAAGCTACTATATATATATATTCATTGTTTTCTTATAGCTAGAAATATTATGAAGACTTTTATTAATTCTGTGTTCATGGATGTTGATCTTAAAGAATCAGAGGGTGTATGCAGTAAGAAGTTCTATCCAATTTGTGATTGTAATGGCAAAGCAAGTTATTACAAACATGAATTAAGTTTCTGGCTAAAACTGCCTCATATATATATATATAATACTCTCATTATTAGTTGTTTTTAATTTCTAGTTCTAACGTTGCAGTGGATAAAGTTACACAATCTATTCTACTCTTTTTGTGACTCGATTTTAATTTGATGCATCACATATCGTCAATGTTTATATCACTAAAAATGCCCATGCCGCGCCTTTGACATTATGTGTATAACTTGTTTGATTTAATTTTGCTTTATCATTTCTTTCAAATTATCTATATAAATATATATGTATATATATATGCTCTAATTCTGTCAAATAGATGCTGGACTATTATTCCATGTTGTAGAGAACACATGTTCTATGTAAGTTACTGAAGAAACCCGAGCAGATAACAAAAGAGAAAACAAATAAGCTGTTTCATGATGAAAGCAAGCCAAATGACTCTATCGCTTGAGTATGAAAATCAAGCAAATCTAGAAGTAAGCAGACACATTCTTGAGCTATACTTATACATATATTATGTAAAGTAGAATGAGAGTATCAAAATTCGATTGGTGAGTGTGATTTAGGTATCGTATTTCTCATATAAGGATTAATTATTGATTTAAAAACATGGAGAGTCAAATGGGTGCACATTATCAAGAATCCAGGCATCTTCTGAAGTGGACTCCACCGTTGAGACACCACACTCTGGTGAATCAGAACAATTTGATGTCAATTCCTTCCTTTTGCAATTTCATGATGACAACTTCTTGCCTCCAATTATGGAAGGTTGGAAATGATAACATCATCAAATACATATATGCGTATATGCATTGGCCCATGAAATTAAGTACTATTTAGGTTAAAGTAAAAAAGAAGAGGACTTATGGTGTGTGGTTTTTGAAAGTGGTCATATTTATAGCGCTAGTTTGAATAGGTGATTTTACATCATACAAGTTAAATAAATACGTAAGAGGAGTTATCACGTAACATGTACCAACACTCACACTACTACAAAAAGGAGATATAACTATTGTAAGAGATGTCCACTTTTAAAATAACAGACGTTAAAAGTTACGCATGACAATCCTGTAATTAAAATATATATGGAAGCGGGAATAAAAGGATACTGGGCATCTGTTTTTGTTGCAAACAGACGCTAGCTTGGCGTCTATTTTCCAAAAACATATGCCCATATTTTAGCCGCCCATAGTTTTTGTAAAAGTCTTCACTCCCTGACACTTAAGTCTTCACTCCCAAACACTTGGATTAGCTTATTTAGCATTTTTTTAATGAAAAAATGGACTCGGTATTGTTATTCCCGCCACTATTTCCCTTATATTCTTCGCCTTCTCAATTATTTTCATTATATTCCTTCGTCTTCAACTATTTTTCTCTGAAATTTGAACTATTTCTTTATTCTGATAGTCGCAACCTCCCTCCTGGCCACTCTTAAGTTGCTTTTATTTTTTTCACGACGTCCCTCCCTAACCCTTCTTTG
>JBAGKO010000012.1:19195752-19207975 GCA_037177275.1 Acacia concinna
GTGCACATTGTGTCTGATCTATGATGTTACCATGTTTTTGTTTTGTGAAATTTCTTAGAAGTTGATATATATCTGGCGTGTCCTGCATATATATGTTGCTAACATATATACATATGCCTAATGTTACATTCTATCTGTAATTCTTCTGAGTATTTTATATATAAAAAATTGTGTGTATTTGATAAATACTGCTTTTAATTCTAAATATAAAACATACTTAATTTTTTTAAGAATAGTAAGAAAGCTAATAATATTATTTGAAAACATTTAAATTTGTTGTTTTCGTTTAAATTATTATGTCTTACTTATAAATTAATATATAATATAATGATACACTACATATGATATGGTTAAGTAATTTTTTTATCTTCCTTAATCTCTTAAAAAAAGTTAATTGGGTCTTATAATTAGAACCAGTGTAAATTAAACCATCGTATATTCACCTATAATATAATAATAGGAAAGCCATTCAAACTAAAAAATTATCTCAGCAGGTCCAATTGTTGTAACTTCTTTTGAAAGTTTCTTTTCTTTTCTTTTTTAATAAATAATTTACATAGCTTAAAAAAAATTATCTCTATCCATGACAACTATTCTTTCTACTTTCTATAATTATTACAACTATCTATTTACAAATTTACAGATTAAGGCTTAATTTGTTCATTTTTGTACATAGTTATTGGGACTTGTGAGTAATTACCTTTTTTTTGGTTAGGACTTGTACATAATTCTTCATTGTTTAATTAAAAGAGAATGTAAAGAAGGAGGCGAAAGTTGAATGATTTTTTTAATATTTAAAACTTGTGTGAATTTAGTTTAATAATGTAAAAGCTGACATAAGATAAAATTTAAATTTCAACTTAAACCTCATACTTTGTTCAAGTGATAACTGGGAATAGAGCATATATAGGTAAAAGAAAGGGTGAATATAATTAACTTGTATACTTTTGTCACCATCGAGCAAGTATAGTATAGGATTTCAAATTCAATTACAAGAATTTCAAAATATTAAATATTTTTAACTCAGCGAGCAAGTTTTATTCTTGGGGCAATTTCAGAAAAATATCTCCTCAAATTTAAAAACCTCAAAATGGATGTTAACATTTCAAAAAAATATTAAACTACCATGGACCAAATTGAGTTTTTTAAATTCGCTGACGTGAACAGTAGTATTTTCGCAAGATGAGTAATGGCTTTCGTAAGAAGAGTAATGGATTTCGCTAGTCCATGTTGATCACTTTCTCTCCCACTCCAAATTCACTAACATGAACAGTAGTGGATTTTCGCTATTTGAGTAATGGTTTTCGCAAGAAAAGTAATAGTTTTCGCTACTTCATGCTGATAACTTTCTCTTCCCCCTCTGTCAACACTATTCATCTGACACTGACACTGACATTGTTCATCTGACAGAGGAGATATGGGAATCTACTCATGATGTGAACAATGTTGGATTTTCGCTATTTAAGTAATGATTTTTTTTACTTCGTGTGGTCACTGTTCATATCAGTAAATTTTAAAAAAAAATCCAATTTGGTCCACAGCACCTTAATGTCTTTTTAAAATGTTAATATCCCTTTTGGAGATTTTAAATTTGGGGAGGTATTTTTCTGAAATTCTCCCTTTATTCTTTGCCCTTTTGATTTAAGACGCCATTCTAGAATCTTCAGGGCCATGTTCCTGTTGGGAAAAGAGCCAGAATATACAAAAATTTTAAACTTGGCAGACAAGCTTTCTTTATATATATATATATATATATATATGATATTTAGTTTTTAAAATATGACTATTTGATTAATTGGAGGTAATACTTGTCAAGATATTTTTTATATTCACATATAATCCAATTCAGAGAGATGATGTTGGATCAAATTAAAATACATTCCAACAGTAATACCACTTTAATCTTTATTATAAATATTTGTTAACTGATTCTCACATACCAAAAAGAGTAAGTTGAACCAATACAAAAAGGCTCAATTTACAATTTTACCTTTATTTATGAGTTTTTTTTTTTAACTTTTTTTTCTTTTTTTCTGTAATTAAAGACAAAATTAGAACAATGTTATTTAATACTCTCACACTAAACTTATATTAAGGGTGAACTTTTTTAGCCAAAACAGATTTATAACAAGGCCAAGTGGTAGCTAATTAATTACGTTAATTTTTCTTATCTTGTATTAGCCCGATAAAGACGTGAGTTGTAATGGTTGAAACATCGAGGAAGAAAGGTGAAAATGACATGTAACCAAATGGAAGGGACCAAAGGAAAGAGGAGCGAAAGGGAAAGGGAAAGGGAAGAATGAAGTGGGGAAATGCTCTTATATCACTTTTTTTTTTGAGAAAATAAATTTATTATTTATCATTAATGCGTTAACGTATAATATGATATTAGGGGAAAAAAAATTAACGCGTTAGGTATTTGTATTAAATAGTAACAATTTTTTTTATAAGAATACATTTATTTTTACAAAAGTAGCATTTAATGTATAAGAAGAAATATAAAATACCCTAATAATAAAAGTTAGGGAAAAAGATTAAAAAATACAGTTGAAATAGGTAAAAGATAAATAAATTTTACAGTTATTAATTAAGACATTGAAAGTATTTTCCAATTGTATTTTTGTGTTTTTTTCTCTAAAAGTTATTTCGGTTGATATTATGATAGAGTTGGTCTAGCAGTGTAATACGTCACTAGATCCCACTACTACTACTACAAAATCTTGTGGCCCTCATTTTTGTAGATACATGGTGCTTAAAAACATCACAAGGTTTGGTGCTACAATAGACTCTTGAAGTGCCACAGGAAATAAGAAACAAAATATTTTTTTAAGAAAAAAAAAAGACTTATCTTGACACTCTTTTGAGAAAGCGCCACATGAAGTTCTTACTCTTGTGGCTCTTGTTCAAGTGAGTGTCATGATAAGTCTTTTTTTTTCTTGAACAAGCGCCAAGGAAGTCCCTACTTCCACTTTCTGTGACGCTTTTTTAAGGGAGTGCTACAAAAAGTCTTTTTTTTTTAAAAAAAAAACCTTTTATGATGCACCCTTGAAAAAGTGTCACAAAAGGTTTTTTTTTTTTAAAAAAATGTTTACTTTAGAACCTTATGTAATTTCTATCCATAACACTTTAAACGTAAATTTTTATATCAGTATGTACAACAACAAAATAAAGAAAATAAAATATAAGTGTTAAAAATAAATTAGAAAACATCGCAAGAAAACAAATAAAATACAAGTGGTGAAATAAATAATGTTTTTATCTATGCAATTCATTGTCAATTACTGCAAGAGCTAAAATTTAGAATCACTATATGCTTTCTCATACAACCTATATATGATAACATTTAAATTATCTCAATTATTTTTCAGCATATAAAAATGAGAATAAGCCAAAATATTCCAAGTCCCCAACAATGTAAAATTATGTCTTAACAATATATAAGGACTAGACTCATTATTGTGGCAAAATGTCATAGGAAGTGAGAAGAAAAATAATTTTAAAAAAGCTTTTTGTGACACTCGCTTGGAAAAGCGCCACAGGAAGTCCCCACACTTCCTGTGGCACTTATTTAAAGGAGTGCCAAGATAGGTAATTTTCTTTTAAAAAAATTGACCTATCGTAGCATTCCCTTCAATAAGAGCCACACAAAGTTCCCCATTTCTTGTGTCACTTTTTCAAACGAGCGCCACCCAAATTTTTTTTTATAAAAAAATTTAACAAAAAATCATACATAAATTGTAGCACTTTTTTTAAAAAGCACAACAAAATGTGCGCCACTTAAGTCTTTTTGTATAGTTGGGTCTCAAATACAAGTCTCATGAGAGATACTTGTGTTAGGAGGGGAAGCTATGAACCTCAAATTGATAACATATGCTAAAATAAAAAATGTTATTCTTGTTGATAAAGGAGTTAATTTATAATTGTAAGGGCTATGGATTCAAATCTAGAGCTAGGAAAACGGGCCGAGCCCATCGGGTCGGCCCTTTTAAGCCCTTTTAAGTCAAGGGTCGGACTTATATTTTGGAGGCTAAAATTGGAATCGGGCCTACAAGGGCCAGCCCTAGTTATAGGGCTTCAGGCTTAGAAGGGCCAACTCTATAGGGCCACAGGCCGGCCCTTTTAGGCCCTTTTAATTTTTTTTATCCTTTGTATATCATACTATATAATTTATTTTGGGCTAAAACTCCAACTCATTAGGCCATTACCCATTGGACATACACACCTCACTGACAATACAAGCATACATGCTCACACACAAGACATGGGACACAGGACACCATACACACATCACGCATTCACGCCGCATACTTGTATATTACGTAAAATTCAGACTTTATTGACACATGACAATGGCGTACCTAAAATTATGTCGTTTGTTTGTTGTATACTCGTATACTATGTAAAATTCAAACTTTATTTTGACATAATTTGTGTTAAATTAGAATTTTAATTGTTATAATTTACTAATTTTGTTTCATTAAAAAAGTTGAAAAAAATTGTCTAAAATGCTTATGACCCTGTGGGGTCGACTCTGCCCTGTTGCTCTTGGGCCAGACTTTAAAAAATATGTGTTTTTCTTAAGTCGGGCTTCAACAAGTTAGCTCTGTTAAGGCCTTGGCTCTTGAAAGGCCAGCCCTGTAGGGTCGGGCCAATCCTAATTCCCAACTCTATTCAAATCCTACATGTGTGAGAACCTTATTGGTGAGGACCTATAAATACTTCTATAAGCATTTCTTCCAAATCCTACTCATCCAAACTTTTCAATATCAAAATAAAAGAAGAAGAAGAAATATATAGCATATTAGTTTTATTTATAAAGCATTTTCAATATGTTTCATAAAATTTAATAACCTTACAATTTACCCTTATTTAATATACATTTCATCTTAAAAAGTATACATAATAATAAATGAAAGGTAAATTATATTTTTATGTAAATAATTTAATGATGTGACTTACATATTAAAAACAAATCTTCTTTCCCTAGATTATAAATAGAATTAGAGGGACCAATAGCCTCTAGGCTGTGTGGTATGGTTAGTGCTCTATGTGGCACCCAATCTAGATTCGATCTTGTCCTCATGTAATAATAATAAAAAAAATTAGAGGAGTCATTAACTTAAACCCAACCCAGGTTATTAATTGATCAATTTTTTGTTTTAAACTGTTGGTACTTATATTTTTTTTCTTTTTGTTGTTTTTCAATTTGTCCTTCTTTCTTATTTCATCCAAAATGCTTTATAAAATTCAGGAGTTGGGCTCATCTAGGTTAACACTACAATTTGTATAAAAGTTTATTTTTATTTTTAAAAGAGAAATTTCAAAATTTTACCCAGTGAACAAAACATTTCCCTAAGTTTGGTTTTAATGATAATTTATCTTATACTTTTCACTTTCTTGTTAGGACTCCTTACTCTCTATATAAGGAGTAACGCTTCAAGTGATGAAGTCAAGTTAGAGCTTTCTCTCCTCTTTCACTACTGCGATCACTCCCTCTTTTTCACTCGCTGGCCACCACCTTCTTCTCCCTCAAATTTGGCAACCAAGGCCGATCCAGCTCCGACGGTAGCACAGAGAAGTGTTCCCGTGGGATACAGATTTTGTCCGACCGATAAAGAGCTTACCGCTTACTACCTCCACCACAAACTGATGGCTCACCATCCTACCAGTTATAACACCATCCCTGAGATTAATGTCCTCATGTACGAACCTTGGGAATTCCTAGGTATCTATCCTAATTTATATTTTCCTCTTAAATTTCTTTAATTTGCATATACTTCATTATCTCATGCTATAATGTTTGGCTTTGCTTTTTTGTTCTTCCCCAACTTGGGCTGCTTCAGCATTTTGGAAGACCAATCAAGATGGCTCAAAATGCTATTTCTTCAGTCGTTGCGACTACAAGTACTATAACAATGGTCGGTTGAATAGAACTACATCACTTGGCTTTTGGAAAGTCATTGGTAAAGATAAACCGATCAAAGACCGTGACACCAACAAAGTTATTGGGATTAAGAAAAATCTAGTATTCTACAAAGAGTGATAGCTAGCTACATAGGAAGTAGTTTATTTTATATTTAGCTTTTGGAGGTCAGTGTGATGTATCTTCTACTATAGTTGTATGTTGTGATATATATACTCTTTTTTATTTTATTTTAAATTCACATTAATGTAGTACAATTTCGTATTACTAAAAGGTGTTTTTGTTCGTTTGTTTTGTTTTTGTATCGATTATAACTTGTTCATTAATCAATATATAAACTATTGATTACAAAACAAATGCTGAAGGATACGGGAATATCATACCATTTGCCCCCTTGCAATATTCAAACTCCAGTTACTCTATATGAACAATCACGCTATTTATATCTTCTTAAGAACCGAGTCACTAAAATATATAAATATTTTTTCCTGATTCTAAGTATATAGAATACGGAATATTATTAGATATGAAACTAGAAAATAATATATATATATATATATATATATATCTCCAACCAAAAATAAAAAGTTGATAATGTTCAACAATAATAAAAATTAAGGTAACCGCAACTTAATTAATAATATTATATGCATAAAATATCATCATCTTGTGTATTCATAATTCAAAATGACATGTTTCTCCTTATGTACCCAGCAAATCATTGATATTATGGTGTTGGATTATGGAAGAAAAATTTGACAAAATAGTTTGAGAAATTAAAAAATTTATTATATATTGCAGAGGTCTGCATCAAAATATTTCTTTAAAAACATGAGAGTGCTCAAGTAAATTGATCCTCTTCATGATCAATAGACATGATATGTCGTTTATTTGTAGATTTACGATTACAGACTTACACAAATCTGCTTTATTTCTTTTGGTAAAATGGAAAAATGACATTAATAACCATGAAGTTTACACCAAGACAAAATAAATTTAACAAAAATGCAACAAATTAATTAGCCTATCCAAATCATTAACAATAACAATAGCAATATGAAATTAAGGAAATTCTTTGAGAAGAGACTGAATGACATGAATCACAACATAAAAGCTTTCCCTAAGTACCAAATCTTAAATCTGCAGTTGTCCATATGGAAAAAGCCTCATGTGTCTTTTAATCCACAGAATCGGTGGCATGGATTATTTTGGCGTTGCTTCCTCCAAAATGAACTGATGCAGAATTGACCCTGTTAAGCAGATATGTGCATAACATCCTGTGACATTTGTAGTAAAAATATTACTTTAATTTGTTAAGCACATATAATTGATCTAGAAATTTTATTAAGACAAACGTAACTATCTGCTCTTTTAGTTATTTTTTTAAAAAAAGTTAAACAAAATATTTTTTAAAAATAATATATATATATATATATATATGGTATTAATCAATTAAGACGTGTATTTTATGAAATAAAGCTAAAACTGTAAAACTTATGGACCAAGTAGTTTTGGGAGAGGTTCAAATAGAATAGTTAGATAGTGGGGTCATGATCAATACTCCAAAAAAAAAAAACTTGGGGAGCAAGTAGCTTTATGCTGTTTTATAATTCATTTCAGAATATTTGGGATTACAATAAATATATCTATATATATAAAAATGATCTTTCCACTTTATTTGCCCTCCACTAGTACTCTATGTCCCCCTTACACTCCTCCGTTTATGTTTGAGATATATTCCTCTTAAAAGTTATTATTTTTGGGTTATCAAATATTCAAAATCGTTACTTGATTAAGATTCTATTTATATGTGTGCACATTGTCTATGATGTTACCATTTGTGAAATTTATTTTAAGTTGATATCTGGCGTGTCCTGTATGTGTGTGTGTATATATATTTATATGTTGCTATCAATATATGCCTAATGTTACATTCTATCAGTAATTTTTCTAAGTATGTTATAAAAAAAAATTGTGTGTATTTGACAAATATAAATTAAACTATCATACATTCACCTATAATATAATATGATAGCCCTTCAAACTACAGCATTATCGTAGGTCCAACCGTCCAATTATTGTAACTTCTTTTGGAAGTTTCTTTTAACTAATCTCTATCCGTGACAACTATTCTTTCTACTCTTTATAATTATTACAAATATCTATTTGCAAATTTCCAGATTAAGAAAATTATTTAGAAATGCTTAATTTAATTTGTTTCATTTTTTTCAAACAGTTATTGGGAACTGTGAGTAATTAACCTTTTTTTTTTGTTACGACTTGTATATAATTTTTCATTGTTTAATGAAAAGAGATTGTAAAGAAGGAAGGCGAAAATTTTAAATATTTTATAATATTGAGAACTTGTGTGAATTTAGTATTTAACGATGGAAAAACTGACATAATATAAAATTAAAATTTGATTTAAACTCCATGCTCTGTTCAAGTGAGAAGTGAAAGATGAGAACATGGGTAAAAGAAGTGTGAACATAATTAAGTATTCTACTTCTGTCACTATCAGTTTCAATTATAAGAATCTCAAAATATTAAATATTTTAAACTTGGCGAGCAAGTTGTGTTCTTTTCCTTTTTCATTTAAGATGTCATTCTAGAATCTTCAGGGACATGTTCCCTTTTGAAAATGAGCTAGAATATACAAAATTTTTAAGGAAAAATAGTATTCAAGTCTCAAGGATTAAATAAATTTGTAAAAAAGTTTTATAGGAATTCTCCCTATTAAAGAGGTCCTTAGACACTTTATTGATATTAAATTTAATTGTTAAGTTACCTCCCTAGCCCTATTCATTAAAAATAGGTAGCCCACATAGTTAAAATAGGCAAACTGCATTATCAAAACAGATATATAGACTTGGTCAAAACAAACACGTCCAAATAAAAGGAAAATAAACTTGTTAAATTGAATATACTTGTCATAATAGGTAGACTGTATTGTCAAAATGGACACATGGACTTGTCAAAATAGCCATATGATATGAACTCATTAAATTGAATATATTTGTCAAAAAAGACATACCACATCGTCAAAATATGTACATAAACTTGTCGATGAATGGGGGTAGAGAGATAATTTGACAATTAAACTTAATATTAATAAAGCCTCTTAGAACCTCTTTAATAGTAGTAATTCTTATGACACTTTTTTACAAATTTACTTAGTCCTTGAGATCTAAATGCTATTTCCCGACTTTTAAACTTGGCGGACAAGTTTTCTATATGTATGTATATATATTTATAAAACTATTTGATTGTATGAAGTTCGAGTACTGGGGGTAATTATTCTAAAGATATTTTCTACGTTCACATATAATCAAATTCAGAGAGATCATGTTGGATCAAAATACATTGCAATAGCACCTAGTTAATTACGTTGATTTTTGTTTTAATTTTGTATTAGCCCGAGAAAGGCAAGGGAAGAATATTATAACTTGTGTGATTTTCTTAACATTTAAAACTTGTGTGAATTTAGTGTTTAATGATGGAAAAGATGACATAAAATAAAATTAAAATTTGAATTTAAACTTTATGCTTTGTTCAAGTGAGATCTGAGAGAAGAGAACATAGGTAAAAGAAAGGGTGAACAGAATTAATTATTATAATTTTGTCACCATCAGCGTGTATATAGGGTTTCAATTATAAGAATTTCAAAATATTAAATATGTTTAAGTTGGCGAGAAAGTTTTATTCTTTTCCCTTTTCACTTAAGATGCCATTCTAGAATCTTCAGGACATGTTCCTGTTTGGAAATGAGCTAGATTATACAAAAAAATTTAACTTGGCGGACAAGCTTTCTATATATAATATTTAGTTTTTTTATATGACTATTTTGATTGTATGAAATTTAAGTATTATCAACATTAATTGGAGGTAATTGTTCTAAAGATATTTTCTACATTCACATGTAATCAAATTCTGAGAGATCATGCTGGATCAAATTAAAATACATTCCGATAGTAACCTAGCTAATTTACGTTGATTTTTGTTTTAATTTTGAATTAGCCCGAGAAAGACGTAAGTTTTAATGGTTGAAAATTCAAGGAAGAAAGGTGATTGAGACACCTATAGTTCGTGGTTCAACTGGCGAGGGGGTTGGACACGCTCATAAATGGAGTGGTGTTCGATTCCCGGAAAGACCACTTAATTGTGGTTTCAGTCGCGGCGCTTGGAGAGCCATCCTAGCTCCAAGGTGTCTAGGTTAACGCCTGAGGGTAATTAATGGCTCACCCTGCCCGACATTGGTATCACCTAGGAGGAATGGAGATTTCGCTCTACCCTTAGATCGTAGGTGAGCCCGACCCCTTCCAAAAAAAAATGTGTCAAAAAACAAAAAAAGGTGATTGAGACTTGTAACCGAATAAAAGAACCAAAGGCAAGGGAAGAATATTATAATTCATCTCAAGTGCTTTTCAGTTTTCACTTCTTATGTAGGACTCTCTAGTATCTATATAAAGAGTAATAACGCTTCAAGTAATGGAAGTCAAGCCAGTCCCTTCCCTTCTCTTTCACTGCTGCGATCACTCCCTCTGTTCTCACTCTCCAGCATCGTCTTCTTCCTCAAATTCTCTGCTTGCCCTTTTATTATCAGAGACAACCATGGCGGATCCAGCCCGACCACACAGGGACTTGTGCCCCTGGGATACAGATTCTGTCCGACTGAGGAAGAGCTTATCACTTACTACCTCTGCCACAAACTGATCGCTCGCTATCCTTCCATTTATAACACCTTCAGCATTTCCGGAGACGGATCAAGATGACTCGGAATGCTATTTCTTTAGTTGTTAAGACTGCAAGTACTCTAAGAGTAATCGGATGAATAGACCTACATCACTTGGCTTCTGGAAAGTCAGTGGTGAGGACAGAGAGATCAAGGACCCTGACACCAACAAAGTCATTGGGATTAAAAAAAATCTAGTATACTATGAAGGGCTTGTTCCTCATGAGATCCGACGTAAAATCCGACGTAATTGGGTCATTCATGAATACCATATTGATGATACTATTTTTCCTCCCCGAACAGGTGAACATCTATTTAATTTCTATAATTTGCTTATGAAAACTGAAGTTCCTACATGTGCATCTTTGAGGTTTTAAAACTGTTTCAAAACCATGTTTAGTGAATTTATTATAGTGAATATTATTATTGATGCATGTCATTTTTGGTAAATAATGTTTATCTCTGGTAAATAACTTATTTTAATTTAATGTTTATAGTAAACTAATTACTATCAATTATGATTTTATGCTCTAATTCAATTAAATGAATGCTTGACTATATTTCTTTCCAATGATGCAGAGGACTTATATTGTATGCAAACTAATGAATAAATACGAGAAGAAAACAAACAAAAAATCTAAAAACCTTGAGCACGAATCATTTGGGTATGAAAACCAAGCAAATTTCTCTATACCTCCAATGGTAAGTAGAAAATTCATAGTTTGTCCTTGAAGGTGCAAAATAGAATGAGAACTAATATTTGTTTGATATGTGTTTTATAGGAACATTATTTCTCAAATATGAACCCAATGATTCAAACATCTTCTTACCCTGAGGTTATGATGGATTCAACTATTCAAACTTATTTCCAACCAAATGAAGGTATAGACTCAATGATTCAAACACCATATCTATCAAATGAAGCTATAGACTACTCAATGATTTAAACACTTTATTACCAGTCAAGTGAAGTTTTATCACCAGAACTAGAGTCAATCAGGGAAACACCACTTGATTTTGGTTATGAAGATTATTAGTACAGCTAATTAATTACTCTAGCAGTTGGCTCCAACCATGGATGATCAAGGGTCAGGGGAAATGATAAAGGAAAAAGGATTGTTGTGTATCTTTTTTCAATTAGCTTTTTTTTTTAAAAAAAAAAAAATTCTCGTGATGTAGCATGAAGAGTTGCCTTGTATGTTTCTTTGTGTGTTATGAATAAATTCTAGGGACGAGTGATTTAACTTGTTCTAAATGCTATTTTTATATTAATGCATATTTTTATTTTTTCCCCGTGATTCAAAGGTTCCTTAGTTAAATAATTATGCTGTAAACGGAATATTTAATACATAAAAAAAAGGAGAAAATAATGTTAAACGCTCATGACAAATTAACAACAACTTAATAGCATTGTATACCTAACTGTGTATTGTATCTAGAATGACATGTTTTTCCTTATATGCTAAACAGGTGATAGACACCATGGAGATTTTTTTTTCCAGTGTGTCCGCTTTTTTCTTTTCTTTTTTTTTTTTGGGGGGGGGGGGGGGGCTTTTTTCTCCCCTTTT
>JBAGKO010000012.1:19213909-19249053 GCA_037177275.1 Acacia concinna
GGTTGTGTTGTTGAAGACAATAAGTGCGCAAAATGAACCTCAAAATATTGAAACTTGGTAAATATAAGCCCTTGTGCGGTCCAATGTTATACTTAAGTTTAATGATGCTATGGTTTTATATTTTACTGAACGATGAAAAGTTGTTTCTCAAAATTTTAATTAGCTATTAAATTGTTTCCTTAATAACATTCCCCTCACCCACAGAGTAATACTCTGCTAAATAAGAAGAGAGATTTAATTCATAAATATAGCAAGACGATGATGTTTGTTCATAACATTTACATGACATCTTACCATATTTTTTGTGTCAGTAGGTTAGTAGTGAAGAACTTTATGTAATTCTCTTTATAATATGTAGTAGTAGAATTTTTTTCCCGTGTTGTTTCTAATTTAATACTTTGAAGTGAATTATTGTTCAATAAAATTTGCTCCCCACGCAACGTGTGGGTTATGGTAAGACTTATTTTGTTTTGTTGAGTGGTGAATAATCTATGCAGGTGAATCTTCTTGTTTTTTTTTTTCTAAATGCAGTAAGCATTTGAAATAGATAAGTAGTCTAGCTGTAACAAAAATGGTCGAGTAGTCGTTTTCTGGAATAAAAACCTAATCAGGTTTAGAAATTCATATTCATCATCAACAAAGATCCGTAAGTAATTACTACTGTATGTAGTACTGTTGTGTTCGAAAATTGAAAGATTTGAATGTGTGCCTGCTTTCCTTAATAGTGATCTCAAGCAGAAAATTTGGCTTCATAAAAATTAGTGCAGATTCCTCCGCACACATATTCAGCACACTGACAGTGAAGATAAAATAATCAGTGCAAAATGACTTTGACATAAATATCGAGTAATTCTAAATTAATGCACCAAATGTATTGGGCATCAGGAATTTAAAATCTATCAATCAGCCAAAAGTTCTTCATCAAATCTAAAAGCAATGGCTCTACCTTTTAATATCCTTATAACAAGAACGATTGAACCCCACGAACATGAGCAAACTCCTCAACAGAACAGGAAACCGAGAGGCTAAATTCGTGGAATTATCTTTTTATAAATTCAACTTGACTCGTTCTTTTCTGCTTTGAAATTTGTGACAGTAGGGTAAAAGCTGCAGATGAAGTTGTTTTCTGTATGTGTTATAGCAAGGGTTAGTTCTCCAAAGCTACGAGAGATATGAAGAAACTTGCATATCCTTACAGCTTTTAGTGAATTGATGACATTTTGGTCATAAAAACTAAATCGTTATTTGAAAATTTTTAGAAAAATGCTTACAAAATCTCAAATTAGGTTTGGTTCTTATATGGGATCGACTATAATTAACAGGAAATTCACAAATTATTTTAATGGAAAACCACTTATTTGACATTTTAAAATTTAGAAAGTCTTTTTTTTTTTTTTAGGATTTTCCCATTCTCTTTTATTCCCTAAATTGTTATTTTATATTTAGTCTTTCATTGTGTTTTTCATTTTTCAGCTAAAAAAATGTGCATTTTTTCCCTATGACTATCACTTAAGCCTAAGAGAAGATAGACTCGATTGTAGATATTATTTCTGTATATTTCGTTTGTCTTGAACTCTAATATAATGTCTGGCAAAAAAATAAGAAATAAAAAACAGAGAGAGAGAGCTTCAATCTAATGGGCACTAAAAAATAAACTTGGGGTGAGAGAGGCTCGAACTCTCGACCTCAGGATCACTCAAACAAGCTATGAGACCTACGCGCTAGCCAACTGCGCCACCACCCCGTTCTTAGAGTTTTGGGAGGTAGTTTTTCTAAATGAATAAATATGGGAAAGGTTCTCACCTTAAACAATATATTATTTCAATTATAAATAAAAGACACAATTAACATCTTTAAAAAATCTAATTACATTGTTTTAAAATATTTAAATTTTTTATTTTTAAAAAAATTATTTTGTTCAACTTAAAAATTGATATATGATATTAAGTAAGGAATTTATTTACTTTCATTAATTTTTTCCAAAAAAAAAAATTCAACCTCAGAAAGTATTATTATTGCAGCTTTTCCTTTAAATTTAATTATTAAGCATATTTCATCACATTGTCCCAAAGCCTTAAACCACCATTATGTTACATATATAACCACTCACCACCATTTCCACATAAATGAAGTGAGCGAATGTATGCACGATTAGATCATTTAGATGGCATCGTTTCACAAACATGATCCCATCGAAAATGAATGAAAATAAGGCACCAATAGGACAGGTATTGATTTCTCAATTAAGGGGAAACTGCATTTATCAACATCAATCAACAATAAGTGTCTGGCAAAGAAAGAAAAAAAAGCCAACAATCAATGACTATAATAAATAGGGTTAAGATGTAAAAATAACCATAAATTCTTTTTGGGTGTAAAAGTGATCATGACATTAAAAAAGTGGTACAAAACCGTTAAGTTACAATAGCAACCCCTCAAAAAAAATTAATGGCGCTACAGTAAACTTAATGGTTTTGCTCCACTTTTTTAACGGCATAGTCACTTTTATATCTAAAAATAGTTTATGGTTATTTTTATACTTCCGACAACAGTTTATAATTATTTTTGCACCTTAACCTTAATAAATATTGTGCAAGCTATCGCTTTTCACTTTCCTTTAGAACAGTGACCAGCTCATCTACTATTTCCCTAGTTACAAAAAACTTTGATGGGCCAGGTCTTTCATTTGTAGGTTCAACGAATTACATCATTTAGACACTCCATTCACAAATGAATATAAATCAACAAAAAAAAAAAAGTGACAGCTTCAATGTTGGACTTCAACCTACAGCTGAATGTCCCTGAGTATAATATGCAGTAATATGAAGCTGTCAAGGAGCTGAATTATATCACCAATACATTAGAGCATGACAATACAAAAAACATCATGCTGGCTTTCAAAGGAAAAGAGGATGGCAACAGAGCCTGCATTTCATTAATGACCGAACAATCTGAGCTGAGCTAACTGAGTGACCACCAACTTTACAGCATGGGCACTGATGCAGACCCCAGCACATCTATTCATAGTCGACTCAGTCATCACTGGTCGCCAACAGATATATGTTCATTAGAGTTTTTAACAGCATGGTTCTCATAATTACATCATTTAATAATTTATAACAAAAATTATATGCACCTAGGAAGATGTTGCTTTAACCATTCAGGATATGCTAAACTACCAGATACGCTAAACTGTTAATGCCAAATCACCAAGTGATAATGGTTCAACACACAAGCTTTAAGATGTACAAAATATTCACCCAATTTTTCCTCATGATACAGAATTTGCATACGGCATCCTCCTTTTTTGAGCATAATTATATTATGAATTTACGTCTAAAGGGACAGTTTTCTATTTTGGGTCAGCATTTTAAATAGGTTAACACTGCATATTTCGTAAAGGATTGGGTAACATGGTGACTAACCTTTCAGTGCTACTACATTAGATGATAAAACAAATAAATCAATGATGAGGATCACAGAGGATGGAAATTCCCAGACCTACAGAAACAAGACAGAAAGTTAACGTAATACAATGAACAGGGAAATTAGACAGGAAAAGGAAGTGCACTACAATTAAAACGAAAAAACCAATATAGGTTTCTTGTAAGTGGAGATTACCATCATTGAAATAAGAAAAACCTTGAAGTAACTTGAGACCAAGATTGAGAATAACAAGTCTTTACACCTGCATGAGTACAAATACTTTGACAATGTTGTGTTGATACACATTAATGATTCTAAAAATATAAGTTGTCTTCAAAATCATATTTTATACTAAACCTTATATCACTATATCTTCAAATTATAATAATCAAATATATTCATCAGAATAATATTCGTTTATTTGCCAACCCCATGGAGCTAACTTTTTCCAGTTTAAAGCCAGTCCAAAAGAAATTATCCTTATTCTAATATCTCAATGGCAGAAAATACATCCCTTGTAACTGGACAAGTATGAACACAAATGCTCCAAAATGGACAGCCGAGTCACTAACTTTTCATCATGATAACAATGTAGCAGACTTAGCGTTACTTTTCACTAATAAAGGGAAGTATTTACCTTGAGAAACTGATCGATGTACTGATAAATATCCTCATTGCAAAAAGGAAAGTCAAAAGAAACAGTAAGTTCCCAAAGAAGATATCTATCAGTATCTGCAAACAAAATCCATGAATTAATAATCCCCAGCAGAACCAGCATACAATTCCAAACCAGGTAATTTCTGAAGTAAAGGTTAATCTGATCATATATAAACCTTCCAGCATATTGACATTGGTGAAGAGACACTTGATGAAACAAATTCATCCTTGCTTCTTTCTAGAACCACACTCTTATCTAGAACAACTCTTTGTAAGGTGACCTTCTACAATGTCTGAAACTAGTATTTAAATCCTAGCATCATTAAGGATGAAATTAGAACAATTCCTACACATAACAAGGATACAAGCATCCAAAAGAAGAAAACTGGCTGCCAATTTCCAGAATAATCCCTGCACAGGAACCAATAAATGTAAGTCCAAATTATTGGATGGGATAGTTAAATTACAATCTTGAGAGCCTGAAAAAAGTAGCAATTCAACTCCTATTGAGGAAAACGCTTCATGGTCGTTATTTTCAAACAGTTTCACAAGAAAAATATTTAGCTTACAATAATAATCAGCAAAATAAAACTCCAAAATGAACTTCAAGTGACAACAGTAGTCATTGCAGTAAAGCTACTGCCAGCGATGTACTAATCACAAACAAATAATTAACAGAAAATCACTAGAGACATCGCTATGGGTCATCATCACATCTGCAAAAGCAACTAGAGTGTTTACTTAAAGCACGCAGCACCGAACGTTAAAGTGAACATACCGTAAGAATTAACTGCAGAATACTGAAGAAACTCATGCATACCTCAAACTTATAGTCTTTTTGGTTAAGGACGTTGAAGAGAAGATGTCTATAGGCCTTGCACTTGTGAAGCATTAAATCTATAAGCAGAATCTACAAAAATAAAAAGGAAGAGCAAGAGAGTTCGGGAACAAAATCAGAAGATTCTAAATTAAAAGAACAAGGAACTTTCTAAAATCGGTAAGTACCATGATTTCACATTCTATGTACTCGTCTGCCACGGATTTGCAATTCTCCTGTATAGTTTAAGAAACTCAACTCATCAATTGGGGAATTTCGAAAGTGAGTGTATGACAGAAAGGAAGAATAAAGACAGCTTACGCATTTCATCAGGCGAATGTTGCCCGGAGAATACTGCACGTACAGTGTTTTTATCCGGTATCCACACTGCACGCACCTGCACTCCATTAGAGCATCAGTTTGCTCACTGGTTTGCTGGCTCTTCGGCTCGCCTTTTCAGTGACAATTTCTCCATTTTCCTCTGTGCTTGTTCCACAATCCTCATTCCAATGATGTTAGGTAAAAGTTCGTGATCGACAAAGATACAGGAATCAGTTATTGGGCTAAGAGAAAAGCACTTAATTCATACACTGATTCAGGCTTTTAAGAACAGTCTTGAAAGGCCCAAAAAGCTTTTTGTCAAAATTAGGCACATTTACCTGTTTGCCAAATATAGGCCCAATAACCATGTGGTGCTATTTCTACGTATTTAGATTCCTTTAAAAATGAAAACATTTGCATTCTAAGCCTCCAAAAGAATTATACCCTTAACCAAATAAAAAAAAATTGCTTTGAAAGCGTTCTTGAAAAAAAGAAAGATTTTCTTTGAAAGATTTTGCTGTGAAACGACCTTGCTAGAATTCCAACTTCTACAATTGTCTCTAAATTAAAACTAGGGATAAGGCCCACTTTTATTCCGGAAGTAATCACTAAGGAGTGTTGGTGTCCAAAAATTTTTTTAAGAGCAATTTTGCCCTGGAAATAATTAAACTGGAGCAATTTTGCCCCAAAAGTGACCAAACTAGAGCAATTTTGCCCTGCTGTTAACTTTAACCAGATTTGACCGTTATCTTTAACTAAACTGGACTAGTATATAATATCTTGATATTTTTAACTCCCTAAATGAGGGATTCATTATGAGTAAATGGTCATAATCAAATATAAAAGGGCCTCATTGTTTTGGATTAGGATTGGGAAAAATTGATATGATATTTTAGATAATTTTTAAAATCATCTAAAGCTTAGGATCAGGTTCAAAAAAAGTAGCAAGAATTGCTGAAATTAATTATCCTTTAATTCTAGCCTGTACTCCCTTTAATAGCCATATGGTAGAAAAAATTAGAGAAATAGGGTTAAAAATATCATAATGTTACATACTGGTTTAATTCCAAGACAAAATTGCTTCTAAAAAAACTTTCAAACACCCAACACTCTTCAATGGTTACTTCCAGGGCAAAATGGACCTTATCCCTTAAAACTATATAGAATCCCCCATGCCTAATGTAAAAGTTAGTTCAGGGATCTGACTTAGTCTAAAATATAAAATCTCATTCTATTTTATCTCTTTTATTTAGCATTGTTCTCAAACTAATTTACCTAACTTTATTTTGTTTCCTTAATTTACTTAGATTAATTAAGCAGCTCTATTTTTTGTAAAATTTTTGGGACAACATTGATCATGAACCAAAAAATAAAATAAAAAAGTTCTAGAGAGTCGCATCTCCTTCGCATACGAATACCAGTATGGACTAGACGAAAATGGCCTTTGACATGTGGTTCCCAAGAGTGGGTATATTAATAGAGAAGTGGATCCCAAGGTCACATGGACAAATTATTACAGTTATGAAAGCCCACGTACATATGTAGTAGTTGTCTCATCTGTCATTCATTCATATATATATATATATATGGCCAAGAAGCATATATAATGTAAAATTATGAACCACCTACCCTTGAATCACAGAATCAATCAACCCAAGACCCCACCACCAGCTTCTTAATAACATACGCTTCGTACACTTCTCCCACATTCTCTTGTTCTTTTCAAAATTTAAAGCCCCTCCCCAACACCAAAAATATATTTTAAACCAAAGCGGACAAATTTAAAATCAAGTAATATATATCCCTCCCACAATCATTTTATGCAGTCTCTTTTCCCAGCGAGTAAAAGCCGTAATATTTATATATATATATATAAAACAAAATCTAGGGTTTTGGGTTTGGAGCACATGCATGGGATGTTGAAAAAGCCTGCACTTTGTTGACTATGAACCAAAGGAAGAATCAGAACACAAAAGGGTCACGACTCTTTATATGTATGTGTGTGTGAGAAAAACGACTGATATATATGTATATATGTATGGAATTATTAAGTGAGTGGTTGATGACTAAGGCTTGTTTTGTTTTATATCTGGTATCTTGTTTCTGTTGCTGGTCCTCCTTCTCCTGCGTGCTGTTTTTAAGAGTGCATGGTCCATTTTGGTGATATTAAATGTGAACACACACTGCTCATGATTCTGTTGATCTGATATATCTGATCCCTTCTTATATATTGAGCGTATTCAATCGTCATTTTTTGTAATTAAAATAATAGCAAAAAAAAAACTGCAAAAGGAGGGTTAAGTGGTCACTTTTGGGGATCATTTCCATGGATGCTTCCTGAGAGGGAACTTACTCTAATATCCTCTCTCTCTTGCTTTTCTTTCTTCTGACTCTGTAATTTTTTTCTCATCAGTATCTTAGTGGTAAACAAACAAAGCCCATAAAACAACAAAACATCAGTAAAGTTTTTCTCTTCCCTGTCAGAAATTAGGGTTTAATTTTCTTTTTCTCTTTCCGTTTTTTACTTTAATACAACATATATATGTACATCGGCCCACTAGCTATATATAGGCCATAGGTACATAGCTAGGGTACTCTTTTATCACGCACGTAGTTATTTCATTTGATGATCATAATAAAGTTTCAAGCATGTTCGTTGGCTGCTAGCTGCGCATATAATTAATTATCTGTTCTGAGATTCTAGTGCCATAGCCAGCTAAGCTTAAAGCCCGATCCAACCCTTTTATATATATCAAAACCCTTTTAATTAAGGCGATTAGTTGTGGGCTATACACCCACACACACACACTCTCTCTCGCAATTCGACGGTTTGAACTTGTCATGAAGAAGTTTAAGTCATGCATTTAGCAGATCAAGCAGAAGCAAAACCCTAACTGCAACTCGAAAGAGTTTAACCCTAAAGTCCAGGAAAAGCTAAGTGACATTCACAGCTAGAGGTGATGAAAATGAAAGACAAGAGAGAGAGAAAGAAGAAAAAGGAGGAGATAAGTAGAGGGGTGGTCCAGAGAGAGAGAATGAAATGGATAGATCAGGGCATGCGTCCAGAGAGAAGGAGAAAATGAATAAATGGGGAAGGCCACGCCATTAGACTTTACGGTACACTCTCTCTGCTTTATGTATATCTCTTCTTCTTCTTCTTCCAATATCCTTCCTCCTCTTAATTATCCCTAACCCTCCTACCTATTAGGGTGGGCCTACCCCTCCTCCTCCTTCAGTGTTTATATATATATACAGCCATTTGTGTTTGTGTGTGTGTGGATTTGTGCCTTTTTTCTTACACAAAAATAGTAATCCCTACTGTTGTTTATATAAGACAGATTAATTAGGAAGTGGATCTTGTTTTTAAATATAAGACATAGTTTTTATATTTGTCAAGCTTTTTCTAATTTATACTTATTGATACCCTTTTCAACAATAATCAATGAGGAAGGACAAAAAGGGAATTAAGAAAAATGATTAGGATGTTTTAGAAAATATTTTATATTAATTATCTTCATTAATCTAATCATAAATATGTCATATATTATGGACCAATGGAGTATATATATGATTGTCACCCCGTAAATATTGATATTTTCCAATTCACAATAAGGTTTAATTTAAATTATAAAATTCTGCAGCTACACATATACTCATCACTTCATCATTATATTAATTAATTATGTATAATAATTCTCATTTGATTTCAATAATTAACATTAATACTCTACTACATTGTCTTTCGTGTATCATATTGAGATTTAATTTGATTGGTTTGTGGTACTCTATTCATATTACAATAATCTCATTACTGTCACTTCCCCTCAGGTCCTTAATTATTAGAGGGGACATCCGGCGTTTCATAATATAGCACGTTGTGTCCGAGGGAATGTTAGGCATCTCTCCCCATTGAGGATTCAAACTAACTTTAGTTCATTGCATGGTGAGAAACTAAACTTCTGGAGTATTTCACTAGACACCAACTCGGTTGATTAAATTAAGTAGGATTTCTTTGATGAAATGAATATGAAATAGCAGCATATACCTCAAGCATATGGCCTGCTGGTTATTACATAATTCATTCGGTCCTAAATATAAGATCTAATTGATTTTTTTTGGAGAGATAAAGAATATTAGTTAAACTAGTTAATTGTTATAATATCATATGGTCTTCCAAAAATACCCTTAATTTATGATTTCAAATTCACTATTTCTCCTTATGCATGTATTTATGAGAAGTGGGGGAGGAAGTATAATTTCTTCTTGTGGTGTTTAATTATAATTAAGGGAATGTTAACAGGGGTAATTTGAGAAAAAATGGTTAAATATGTAAGACAAAGTGGATATGGATCTTATATTTAAGATCAAATCACATTTTTAACTAGGTTTTATAAATAAGATTGGAGGTAGTATAAATATAACTCTGTAAATTCTTATTGCACTTTCATATCCGTGGAAGATCAAAGTGGGAAATCATATTTGACAATTTCAATAGTGGATTTGTTTTACATGGTAGTTTCCTACCTTGAATGGTCACAATAGTTGTAATTAATTATTGTTTGTTTGTATATCATTCAACGAATAGTAAAGAGAAAGCTACCCTTGCTTAACTATATGCTCCCTCTCCTATTTTAATTATAAGGTCCATTTAAATTTTTTTAGAAGAATTCTAAAAAAGATAATTACATTACTATAAGACATTAACATTTATCGATTTTCTTCAAACTATATTATTTGAATTATGAACTAATATATAATATCATAAAATATAATATATAATATGATTAAGTAATGTAATTAGCTTTTTTAGGATTATCTAAAAACAGTTAACTGAACCTTATAATTATAAGTGGAGGGAGTGTAAAATAATGATCTCTCTTCAAGAGATTAATTTGTTCAAATTCCAACTAAGCGTTAAACTTGTCTACTTTTCATGAAATCTTCTGTCTCTAATACAAGGATTCTAACAATCCTTAATGTTAATTTATAAAACAGTGTGACTCATTTTCTCGGACTGCATGTTTTCCATAAATTTATACTTAGTTAATAGTAAAACAATTAATAATTTCTTTTTATAAGATGTAAATACTTAAGTGGAAACATATTATATATAAATAAAATAAATCTTACAAGACACTTATATATGAACATCAAATCATAGGATCAAATCTATAATTCTTTAGGATTGCTTAGCTTGTGAATCAATTCTGAGTCAGAAAAAAAATATTCTTATGTACTATACACACACACACACACTCGTACTTTAACAAATAAAGTATAGAGTATTTTTTAAAAAAATTGGGATTGACATAAAAAAGTTAATAGAATTGTATTAATCATTATAAAAACGAAAAAATAGGCTCCATATAAAAGGGATCTTATCTGATCTGATCTATTTTACTAATAAAAGTGTTGTGTAATATTCAATTCTGACACTAGTAGTTTTTATTAGAGTTTGATTCTCCAACAACATCATTAATAAATCCAGGGATATGATGGATAAGTCAATTTCTGTCTCTTATTTCACACACGTAGAACATTCCCATAATTGATTATAACATTGAATTAGACAAGAGTAAAATCAAATCTTAGATATATCAAATGACACGAGTTTAAATCATTGAAACAAAAATATAATTTAAGCCTAATTAAAGCCATAAATATCGTGTTATAACTGGATTACGTGGTTTTCCATGATTAATGTATCATACTCTTCTTCTAAGGCTTAAATTATAGGGAGCGCAAAAGGTATATGTTATTAGTATATGTCAATATATATACCTTCTTGAATTGATACGAACTCAGGTAATAAGAATGAGATCAGTACAAAAATTTAACATTTAAAGTCTCTTAATGTACTATAACAAAATTGATAAATATGCTTGTGTAAGTTTTCAATCAAGAAAATTGTCGTTTCTGCTATCCTCACTCCACTTTTTTCCATTATTGTCTAGCGATTTTGAAGCCAAACATCAAAACATTATTCTTCGAAATGCCAAACGAAAATGCAATCGCTGCTCAATATGTTGACAAAAAATTCAAAAAGTTTAACTAACCCCACTTCTATCTTTTCTTTTAGTAAAATCCTATTTTACACGAACAGATTATAAATTACACCGAAACTATGAAAAAAAAAAAAATCACATAGCTATTGACAGGAAAGGGATAACTATTGAATTAAATTAATTAATTTAGAAGTCAAATAATTTATTTGGTTATAGACGAGAGACATAGAAAAGTTAAACACCCTTTCATTAATTGTGCGCGCGCCAGTGAACACCATTCCTTTCAATGCCTTATCACAACAAGAATCTTATTTATAACAATTTTCACCAACAATCTAACATTTAACAATTTAAAGTAGTTTTTAAATCATTCGCTAATATTGTTTTATTTTTGCAATTTTATTAGATTTTTTTATAGCTATGGTCATACTATATTACATGTTATTCTCTTTTGCCAACATATATAGTATACATGTTATAATTAGAAACTAAACATGGTCCCATGCAATGCATGAAAATATTCAAATTTTTAAAAGGATTAGATAATTTGAATATACATAGTGTGTGCGCATGTATTTGTAACATATTGCTCAATATTAAATAAAAAGAAGGAATGATTTTGATTTTATATTGTATAATAACTACCTAGCTGGTTATCATATATGATATGTAAAATAGGAGTAATGGAAATCAGAATCAGTTCATGGTACTCCAGCAGTCACACAAAGCATTAATTTATTTTGTTTTGTTTTGCAACTTGAGTTTGAAACTTTAGAAATCTTAACACACATGTAATTTACATGCACGTGGCTTCTGAAAGAAATTCTGAACTTCCACCTAAGATTGATTTTCCCTCTATCTGGGATTTGAGATTAGATCATTGAATCTTAATACGAGTCCATCTCAATACCACTATGTTAAAGTTCATTTCTAAGTATATAATTTAAATAATAATTTTCCTAAGTATATATACATATGCATGTGTTATTCCTGAGATGGACACAGAAAATAGACGTAAGTATTGGAACCTTTGGCGTCTCATTTAACTTTTGAAAGCTTCCTACAGATTATTTAAAAGTATTGAGTGCTGTAATTTTTGTTAATGTTTGTTTAAAACATGCATGCATAGACCAATTATATAAAATTTTGTTTGCACAAGATAATTAAGTTGAGGTTCTCACCTGTTCCATTTATAAGATCCTTGACCTCTGTTTGAATTTCTCCAGTATTTCTAGTGCTATTAGATCATCAATATATTCTTTGACCTGCATATATAGGAATCACCCATATTATCATATCAAAATTCAAGGATCAGGATCTTATATAAAGAAAGCACTTTAAAATATTGAATGATACATTGTATATACAGTGCGAAACTGATTGGTGAGCTAACAGTTTATCTGACATAAATTATTAATATAGTACATTAAATTAACAATTCATGAGCAACCATATAGATATCATAGCTAGTCACAAACAGTTTAGGCCAAAATATATATATAATCCACTCGGACAATTGAAAGAATAGTATCTTGGATAATTATTATTTTCATTGCTATCCATGGCTTAGGTCAAACAATTAATTGATCGTCACCAATTGATAATTGGCAAGAGCGCACACACACACACCCTGATGAGTCGATTTTTTCTTTCCTCTCTTCAGCATATTATAAAACAAATTTTTCGGTATTAATTAAATATGCGAGTTAATATATATATTATATATAAGGGTTTCTTTTGGTTTTAAATTTAAGATCAGGATATCCTTTGTCTTCCATTTTTTCTCAAACTATCCTTATATTTATATTCTCGTAATATGAGCTAATACTCTAATGTAAATGATTATAAAGAAAGAGGTGTACAATTGACAAAAACAGTACACATTATTTTTCACAAATGTGTCCCTAGTTTCCTTAATATGTATATGTGGAACAGTCAATAAAAGGAGAGGCATGTCCCTATTTTACAAGATCTTGGTGGATCGGTACCAAATATTTTCAAAGACACAACCTTGAGAGACCATTCACACAACAATCAAATAAACATGATACTTACTCATGTCCTCAATATTAGACATATATTTAGGGAGTTTATCTTGATACTAAATATAAGATATAATTTTTCTATTTATTATTCTTTTCCTAATTTACCCCTATTGACACTCTCTTAACAATAATTAAGGATAAGAGGGAATGCGAGAATATAATTAAGGGAAAAAATTAGAGTGTTTTAGAAAATACGTGACATGTTAAATTACTTAATCAAATTAGGTAAATATGTCTTATATTAAATATAGAGAGTACTTAGGTATGTGTTATTAATCAACTAATTGATAATAATGCACACTTGTATATCTTACAGCATGTTCTAGTGTACATATATATGAATCAAATGTGAGGTTAGATTATACATCATGTTTCTCAATAATTGAAACATATAATGATCAATTAACTACCAACCGACCTTCAATCATATTTCTACTTTAATCATAAGACTTAAAACAAAAGATCTTTTAATTTGTCTTTCCGTCTTTGACTATAAATCTTCTATTCTCATTGACTTTATCCCTTTTCTATGTCTAAGGGGGCTGCTATATATCCTTCCTTATTATACAAGGAAAGAAGTTTTCCTTCACAGGAAATGTACAATAAATAACTACAAAATAAAAGTTGAGGATTATCAAAAAGAAATTTTGGTTATTTCATATATGGTTAGGCCAGAAAGCATTTTATATTGTCCCTCTCATCCTGTATTATCCAGCAGCAGCACTTTCACTAGTCAGAATGGTGCATGCATTTTTCCAAAACGTTCTAGAAGATGACCTTTTGGAAAAATTGACACTACAAAATCCAAGAATCTTATGAGACGCAATTTTAATTAAAAGAAAAAAACAAAGGCAATCACGACATTTCATTGTGTTGAGGGGAATTAAGAAATTAAAGGTCCTACGCCAATGCATCTGTCTTGTCTCTCGTTTACTGTAATACTTTCGGCCTTCCACATTTGCTTTTGCCTCCCTTCTTATCATTTCATTACTAATAAATGGTCTTTCTCTGTCACATGATCTAATTCTAATTTTCAGACCATAAAGTGATAACTTTATTGTCACAATTCAGCCAAATTATAACTTCAAGCCAGTATCTTTTACCTTATTAAATAACATTGAGAAATATTGTGTGTATGAGAGAGAGAGACTCTATTTAAAGTTTGAAAGCAAATAAATCTATTCATGCATAAAAGTGAGAACAAGACTGGTAAGAAAAGAGTGTACTGGCTAGTTCAAATTGATGGAATTCATTGCACAGACACAGTACATGCATCTTAATTAAATTATCTTGATAGACTTGGGTAAAAAGAAAAGAGTATAGTAACTTTTTCTATTATATTATTATCTCCATCATTTCATGTCCAATTATATATATAGCTTGACATTACTACTCCATATAATTTCAACTCTCAACAGTAGGAACACTGTTACTAGTACTAATTATGCATGACACATATCTCTATTTAGAATAATTAACCAAAGTTTAAAGCTAAGCGCCTTTCTATATGTCAGCATAAAACCCATAAACATTACTTGCACAAGTTAAACTCTACAACCAAAGATATAAAAACGACAACAGAAAAACGAAGCAAATTAAAGCAGAAGAATAATATTATGCTAGCTATGATGATTATCTGTATATGAATATAGTCTCATCAGAATTATAAGTTCCTTACTATTTTCCAGCATTGAAATAAAGGGAAGAGCCCACTTTTTTAGCTCTCAGACAGCAAGTTTTAGTACAGTGGTAATCCAACAAGGAGGCGGCTAGCTGGTAAAAATGAGAGAATACAAGAATGTAAAGTAGAAAAAACCAGAAGACATGTCAGCTAAATTTAGCAAGAAGAAAAGTAATGAATCGAACTGGATAGAGCTGCAGTAGTAATAATTAAGAACTGAGAAGAATTAAAAACAAATAAAAAAACCTCACCTTTTTTACAGCTAGCTGTACAACCTGCAAAGCAAAAATGCCTCACTAAGCAGAAGCAGCAGAAACAGCAGCAGAATCAGCAGAGTTTGTGAACAGCATCATCCCAACAAGGCTAACAGAAACCTTAGAGAACAAAAGCAGCAAGCTTTTCTGTGTCTACCCATTAAATGCAGTGAACGGAAAGAGAGAGATATATATCGTACACTATCCAGCAATTACAAGACATCAAGAAAAACAAAAAACAATTAAAAAAAGAAAAGAAAATAAGGAAGAAGGAAGATGCTACAGCATTATATATATATGATCATTCCATGTATTATACTATCATATATACTTATACACAATTGAAAGGTCTGAAACGTAGTTGATCCCCAATGGGTTTCATTAGGCTTTCGGTCGTTGCGCAATGATGGTCCATTTCATCAGGACCCCAAACATAAACCCCAGCTAAATAATATATATAATTAATGCATATAGCAGTTCAAGATGTACTTAAATCCAAAAGCTAAATAATTAAATACTAATTATTTATGGGGAAAAGGAGAGAGAGGTTGATCCAAATATAACATAATATTGCTGCAGCAAAAGGGAGCGTTTTTGAATTTGATCGATCATCATCACTGATATGATATGATATACACTACTAGTGTCGGTATTGGAAGGAGGGGCTCAAATCAAAAAGCACAGAAGTTTTCCCCTTTTGATCTGCAAACCTTGATGATGAAGAAAGTGATGGGTCTTCTTCTTCTTCTTCATCATGATGATGATGATGGGATTCTCTCAAATACTGAAGATTTGGTGGTGCGGAAAGTGATGAATCACCCATTGGGAAATGTCCTACTGTGTTTGATGAAGAAGAAGAACATTCCATGTTCACTCCAAATAGCCTAAGCTTCTTTGCTGTAGTATCAGTAATTCTACCACTACTAGTTGAAATGCTCTTACCAGGAACTACTGGGACGGAATCAATGATCATCGGACTTACATTGCCGCCTCCCTCTCGCTGCTGCTCCATTAAATTCCGGTCTCCTGGTACCGCCGCTGATGGTGGTCTCAGGTAGTAAAGCGACCCAGATCCCAAATTCAGCTCATTATAGCTTCCTTGACTTCCACTATAGAGCTGGTGGGGGTGGCGGAGGTGATGTACTTGTCGTTGGTGCTGAAATAGCTGCTGCTGCTGCTGCTGCTGCTGCTGCTGTTGAAAGGGGTAATTGTTGTAGTTCACTTGCTGGAAATGCTCGTGGTGTCGCGGTGGTGGTGGTGGTGGTGGGGGAGGTAGCATCGGAGCCACCGTAGGAACTGAGTATAATCTACCATCCCATCTGATGGAATACTGATTTGGGAGAAGCAATGGTGTAATTGCGGTGGCATGGCGATGATCGGTGGCCGTGGCGTAATCGGGACGGCGCCTCCAGTCTATGTACAACCTATGTCTATACAATTCACCAACGCCGCGTTGGAAGGAAACAATGTCGCCGGCGTCGAGCTTCTTCTCTTTAACGAAACGGCTCCAGCCTTTGGTCATCACATAGCTCTGGCTACTATTCCAGTAAGAGTACCGGAACCGCCATAGCTTGCCGTTACGGTCCTCGAAATTCAAGAGGAGGCCTTTCTCGTTGGAGGAAGAATCGAGCGGGAAGTACCTCTCGGCGTGTTGTTTTGGTATCACGAGGCGGTTTAGTTTGCCCACATCACTGGGCGTCACAACCTTATCAAACATGTGCTCTTTCTCGATAGGTTTGTTGTTGTTAGCTTCGTCTTCTTCCTCGTTGTTGTTTCCGAGTGATAAGTCCATGAAGTCAAGCTTCTTGGGATTGTTGTTAACAATGGCGGAATTGGAATTAGATGGCGCATCCTGATGGTGGTGTAACCCTAATCCAGACGATGAATTGAGAGATTCACAAGGGGTTGTGGCCTCCGGAGATTGTTGATGATGATGAAGATGATCATGAGGATGATGATGATGAAGCATCCCCAACCATAGATTTGGAGGTGAAGATGAAGAAGAGGAAGGGAAGGTATGGTATTGCTTACTTGTTTCAGCTAATAAATCGTCTTCTTCCTCCAGTAATTCTTCTTCTCTGCTATGATCTGAACACCCTTTTGCAGCTTCTCGCGTCAATTCCATGAAATTTCGGGTGTGACCCACCTTGATTTCCAGCCTCTGGATCTCAGGACAAAATATATATAAATAAATAAATAACAAAAATAATAATAAAAACCATAGAAATTAAAGATGGAAAAAATCTTTGGAAAGTAGAGATCGATTAATGTCAAAAAAGAGGCTCACCAGTCAGATATAGTAGCTGATAGATGAAAGAGAATTAAGCAAAGCCAAGGTTTGAGATCATAGAAACAAAAACCCAAAAGAAAAAAAAAGGTTTCTTCGCAAATCAGTAGTACAAAACAATAAAGAGTCGGTGCCTTCTTATTTGACTGGGAGAGGCAATTCAAACCCTAAAGAAAGACCAGCCATGGAAGCTTGGGGGGTCAAGTTGTTGTTTTGTTGACCTACACAGCTCAAAATATAAGAGAAGAAGAAACGAAGAAGAGAGAGAGGGAACAACTAGTTACCTCACAGGAAGCTTCTTTACAAGTAGGAAAGAAGAAGGGAAAAAGTTTCCTTGCAAGCTCTGTGTTTATATTCTGGTGTGGGAGGAGAGAGAGAAAGAGAGAGAGAGAGGGGATTATTACTAGTAGAACACTACTAGGTGGGGGGCCCATGAATAATGTGGGCATTGGGGTCATGTGAGCAACTTGTCGTTTTCATCATATTTGGTATAATCTGTACAATATATGCTTCTGCTTTGCGAGCAAAACGCCAGTTGTTCCATTTCCCCCCCTTTTTTTTTCTTTTCTTTTTTACCAATTTCATTAATCCCCCTACCTTCTCATTTTTTCTTTTTACTTCTTTTATACTTTTTTTTAGTTTTAAATATACAATTCAGTTTATGTTTTAAACAAAAAGATTTATAAAATTAAATAAACCACTTAATCATATATATTTGGTGTATATATAAGTTTAAAAATTAGACAAATTAATTTAAAGAAAAACGATGAGCGACAATGCTTTAAAGTAATTCATTTAGCTCCCTTAATATATCTAAAAAAGTCAATTAAACTTTATATTTGGGACAAAAAGTAATATATATATATATACATATATATATATAAATTCTCTCTCTCTCTCTTCATACACTACTTATCATTTATAGTTTTACCAATTTTGAAACTTTTCCTGTGTATATATAAATTAATTATAGCACGTGTTTTGTGCACAGAAAATATTGTCATATTATTATGTACAACACAGTCATATATACGAGTATGGAACAAGCTAATTAATTAATGCCAACAAGGTCATATATAAGATGGTATATCTTTTTTTAAAAAAATATTATTAGGAGCAAAAATGATATATAGAGCAATTTCTATGTAGTTACCGGGAGGTTAATAGTGTAAAATTATAGTCAACAGTATCTATGCTCTGTTGGTTGAATTTATTTGTTAATGACGATTCTAAACAGTGAAAAATTCTGCCCACAAGAATAATAAGTTAGATATAATTAAATTTGTTTAAAATGATAACGACTCGCATATATATGCCCTGCAAAACCATAATGCTAAAAATTAGTCATTAAAATTTAGCTTATCTAATTGAAACAAAGTAAAATTTAGTTCATTTGTTGTAAAATTATTTATTTTTATTTTAAGTTATTTATCACTTTATGTGAAACTTTAAAAAAGGAAATCAAAATACGTCAGCGGAGACCAAATTTCTAATGTGATATAATTAATATGGTCTCATACCTTGACTACGAAAATTTAAAATAAGACATTTTATGCATTACTGGGAATTTTAATTTGTTTTTTTTGCATAAATATTATGATTTATACTGCATATATATCATCCTTAAAAACACTCTTAAGTCACATCTCTCATGTATAACTCATTACCCTATAAATAGAAAACTGCTAAATGGTTTTACCAGAAAGGAAAAGAAAAAAGAAAAAGAAAATTGCTAAATGATGAAATTGAAAAGAAGTAATTATGATCAATAATTTAACTTCTTATGTAAAGCAACTTGCGAAAACGAGTAGTCTATTTTCTTATGTAAAGCAACCTATTAATGAAATTATTCCTTTTATCCCAAACGTAGGATATGATTAGGATTTTTTGTTCTTTTGTCAAAGTGAAACCTAAATCCACTTCTATCTCTTAAATTTATAATGATTAAATCTCTCCGTTAAGAGGGTTTTCCTCAAAGAAATAATTTCTAATGCAAATGATCACAAGGAGTATTTAAAAAAAAACAACAACCCACATCTTATATAAATAATTAAACCAATTTTTTTATTTTAAATTTTGTAAATTAATTATGTAAGTCCTACGTTTAGGACATAGATGAGTGAAATTTTTAAAAAAAAAAACAAAGAAAAGAAAGGGAATTACATATAAACCAAAAGAGAGTGTCTATATATATATATATATATTGATTTCAATAGGGAAAATTAAAGGGAAATTTACAATAAAATCTTAAATAAGAGACTTTATGTCAAATAGGTCTCGTGAAATCATGTATTTACAGCAGGTCCCGGAGTTGTTAATGACGCTGCTAGGATTGTTAATGGCAACTTCAGGAAGTTATAATTCACAACTCCAGTAGTGTCATTAATAACTCCGGGGTTGTTAATTGGGACTTGGGAATAATAAATTCCTGAAACCTAAGACCTGACTATAAACAGGTGATTTCACACGATCTATTTGACGTAAATTCTTTTATTTAGAACCTTATTGTAAATTTCTTAAAATTAAATAAAGAAAAAGGGAATTTGGGGGTACCTAGTGAAGAAGGAGGGAGTAGTAGAGTGTTAGGTTCGTAGGGTTAAATTGTTATTTGACTTTTGGTGTCATTGATGGCCTGCCTCACCTCTTCCTCATGGTCCCTCCCTCATTTCCTTTGATGCCAAACCCAAAAATATAAATATATAAATAAAAAAAAGAAAAAAAATACCTTCAAAATTTCAAAAATTTTAAAAGATTACTCGAATTTAGTAAATGATAAATGAAGGGTAGAAGATTTATTTAAAATACTAAAATTGTTGACAGTAACTATAACTGAATGGGCAATCACTACAACTAAATAGGGTATAACTCAGTTTTAATTACTGTCAACAATTTTTATATTCGAGATAAGTCATATGTCTCTCGTGTATCCTTCACTAAATTCAAATAATCTTTCAGAGTTTTTAAAGTTTTAGATGGTATTCATTTATCTTTTTCTCTTAAAAAAACAATTACACCATAATTATATTTTCTTAAAAAAAAAAATTAGAAAGTTTCTTTTATCCTCTGACACAATCAAGACAGAGAGACCACCCTTCCCCCGCTGGCGCCTTCCCTCGACATTCTCCAACTTACCCTTTCTATTATTTTTCTTTTTCTCAATAAAATTAAAAAGAAGGAAAATGAAAGACTGTGACAATATCATATATATAGAACAATCCAAAAATCAGCGAGCCCCAGAAAGCAGAGCTTATCTGATTCTATCAAACTCTCCCACCACACGACACAACAAAATTTGATTATCTTCCTTCTTATATAGATTCTTAGAAACTCACTTTCTACAACAAATTAAAATAAAAATATTTTAAACTAAATTGTTATTAAGGTTTTAACCCGCCAACATACATTATATTGATCATAGCGGAAGTAACTTAATTTGGCTTCTTAAATATGGAGTCTCCAGTACATGTGGATTTTACTTTTGTGTGTGTGTGTGTGAAAAATTGAATTAGAAAAGTTGTACATGTATAGCAGTTGATTTGCAGGGCTATAAATATAATTCCATGCATTTGTACAATATCCATGTGAAGTGCATTAATTAATGAGAGGGAAAGATATAGCTAGAAAGCTAAAAGGCTCATTCTAGCTGCCTTGTTGTCAAAAGGAAACAAAATATGTAATTTATTATATCCTCCTATTAATTTTTGGAAAAAGGAAATGACTTTCTATTAGTAATGATAACTTTAACTTTTAACTAAAACAATACTTTTAACTATTAAGAACTAGCTCGAAAGAGGCCGCCGGAGTCGTAATTATGAGATATGTATTGTGTGGAATATCAATACAGTAAGTAGATGGAAGGTAAAAAAACATGTACAGATAAACAAACAATTATCCATAGATATATTTAATTATACTTTCTGGTCACCATCAAAACTCGTTTAATTTTTTGTTTTGTTTGATTTGAATAATTTAATTTTCTTAATTTTCAAAATTTTTATTTTTTATTTTTAAATTAATATTACTGACACCTAATTCATCAAAATTTTTATGTAAAAATATGGAAAACTGATTAATCACGTTATTTTCTTAATATTATATACAGTAGACGATATTGGCGTCATTTAATTACATGCGTTTTTTTAATAGATAAATATCATATAAAGACAAAAAAAGTCGAAAAAAGCATAAAAACATGTTGAAATGGGAAGCAAAACAATTAGGCAGTTCCACTTCCCTTGCACGTAATTGACCTTCACCAGTCATATCAGTCAAATCATTACTCTATTTTGTGTTCGATATTTAGCCAGGTATTACATAGAAATGTTGACATTACCATCTAATTAATAAATTACATAGGTAATTAGTTAGGGTATTGATGCACGAGCTTTTAATATCCCTATATATCTTCTTTCTACTAGTATAATATTAATTATATATCTTCTCACCTAATCTAGTTTCATACAAGTCAACGAGAATTATCAGTATCGATTACGGATGGTTTTTAGGTAAATCTCTTGTCTTTTCTTTAACCCGAATTTCAAAGCCTCACATTATTGTCTACTAATTAATTAAGAAACGCTAGCCAAAGCAAATGAGTACATGTAACTAGTATTTGTTTTTCTCCTTTAAGCAACAAAGTGTATGTGTACTCTCTCTGTCATATTATTGATTGTCAAGAAAACAAATTAATAATAAGATGATGAACAAACTTTTCAACATTTTCAGAAATTTATGTTTCACTTTGCTCTGATAAAGCAAGCTGGTGATTAAAATTTTATATGGTTTCCAGCAAAATTCAAATTCTAATCAACAGAAAAAAAAGAAAAAGAATTCAAATGATTAATGAAAAATGATATAGTCATATATATGCTCAAGAAAATTAGTGATAATTAATGGTACAATTTAACTAGTCATACTCATAACTAGCTAGGAAATTGTTTTTGATATGTAGTCATGTAAATTTTAAACTTTTGGGTATATATTTACTGTCATTAACACCTCATTTGATGTTCAATTATGGTTCATTTGAACAATATTTTAAAAAGGATTAATTATCACAACATCAAAACATAAATGGCAATAACATATAATTTGTCAGAATGACAGCATGGATAAATAGCAGTACATTTTGATTAATGACCTTAAAGGTAAGGTATAGATCCTCTGAATAAATGGCGGTACATTTTGATTAATGACCTTATGGGTGTTCTTACTGATGAGGCACAGTTGTAGTTTTTACTATTTGTCGTTTTTACTTCATACAAAAAAAAAAATCCTCTGAATAATGGATTTATAGAAATTAAATAAAGTTACTATTTTCAGGAGTAAATTTCAATTTTTTTTTTTTCCAAATGTCATCATGCCCTTTAGCCGGTCCTTGGTCAAATGCTAAACAAAAATATGTCCCACAGGGGAGTTGCCATTATGTTCTGAAAAGCATGTGATTATCAATTGGTCGTCTGGTCTATATTTATCTTTGGAAAAATAAATTATGGTAAATATATAGGGAAAAGTATTTAGTACCCAATCGGATTGTCTTTGGAAAAATAAAATATACCTCTTCAATTATTTTTAACCAATGTCAACACTCAGAATGCATCCAAAAGGTACTTTTAAATTATTACTCACCAAGACAACAAAGTCTTTGTATATATAATTGTCAATGAGATGAATTCACGCCCTTCTGGGACATATATCCCACATTTAATTTATCAACTAGGTCAATAATCTGTAATGGCACGATGGTGTTATTATTGGGCAAGTACTAATTTTGTTGAAAAAATTTGATATTGAATAATATATTTAAGATACTCTTTATTTTATTCTCATAAATAATAAAAACAATGGCTAAACTGATGAGAAGAAAATAATAAACTGCTGTAAATGTTTTAAAATGAAGAGATGTATCTTAAGAAGTTATGTCTTTATAAATTAAGGTATTTATATTGATTCTTGAATCAACATGGCTTATGAATTTAACAAATACTCCCTCCGGTCCTAATTATAAGGGCCTTTTAGTAATCATAGGAAAATCCTAAAAAAGCTAATTACATCACTTAATCATATCATATATTGTGTTTTTATTACATTATATATTAGTTCATAAATCAAACAACATAATTTGAAAAAAAACGATTAATTTTAATATTTTAAAGTAATGTAATTAGTTTTCTTAGGATTTTCCTAAGATTCTCTAAAAGGCCTTTATAATTAGGAGCGGAGGGAGTAGTTATAATGTTTACTTGAAGAGGGATAGTGCTTCAAGAAGCACCACTTCAAAGCATCAAGTCATTTTCTATAATATCACAATTGGACAACATTTGAAAAAGAGAATAAGAAACCTTGGTAATCTCTTGCTTAATTATTTTATCTTCTAATAATTCTGTCACCCTGCATTCTTATATAAAGAGTTCGTTTAATCCTAAGGAGTGTCATTTCTTATATATTGATGGGGTCATGAAATAACTTTTAAAAACAGTGTTATCGGACATAACTCGAACCAAATATTTTCTTATTTCTTTTTCAGATTTTGCCAACATAACCATCATTATTTTAAAAAGGCAAATTCGTACTACACACTACTTTATTTACAGGAATTAAAACTAAGTAAATCATCTAATACCCATAAAACATTCATTAGGGACGCATATATATAGGAGAAGGGTTTAGATATTTTGAGTTTGCATAGTAATGCTTTCTTGAAAATCAAAGAAAGCAAGCATGTACCTGTCCTTTGATTAACATAATATAAATATAAAGAAAACATAAATAAAAATAAATTGACGATCGAGGAGAGGTCATTAATTGAAACTGCTAAGTAGCCATATATAAACATGATAGATAGCTATGTTGCTTGTGAGCTGTAAGTATCAAAGTGGTCCAGTGAGTGAGTGTGTGTGTGTGTGTGTGTATCTATGAATAAATGAATGAATGTGGGCGTTTGGTTGGATTGGACAGAGCTAGGCTCGATCCCAATAAATAATAAATAATATATATAAAATTGTTTGTGTGATGTATAGACATGAAAAAAGATTAGCTATGTCTTACTTAAAAGTTTGAGTGGGAGAGATATATAGATACATAGATGGTAGATGACCATATATTCAGAGAAGAGGATCCAACTAGTTTGCCTTTTCCTTCCCAAAAGGTATTCCGTCTAGTCACATTTCAACGAGGCTCACTCTCTTCTCTTCTCTTCCCAATCCTCTTCTTCATTCGCCTATGCTAATAATTACCACCGAAAGTAAATATAAGAGTTAAGAAAGTTAGTTACGTTAATTATTTATAACATATATAATTTCTTTTTTCTAAATTACTATCTTTCATTATGACTACTAAATAGAAACTCCCTAATATGTACAATCAATATGTACACTTTAAAAAAAGATTATAAATTTGGAAGATAAAGAAGATGGGGATTTTGTATTTAAAATTAGATCTAATCAACTTTTATATTAAAGACGCAAGGTAGTAATTAAATTTAACTTGTAAATAAGAGCCCTGTGTGTGTGTGTGTGTGTGTATCGTTCATGCTGGGTAGCTAGTTTCCTTAACTAGAGGGTGATCGTTGGGTTGGAGGAGAGAAAGAGAACGATTCAAGAGGAGTATAATTAAGGTGGCAAAAAATAACAAGATGAAAAGGAGTTGATGAAAACTATATGTATACAGACGTTATAGTGGAAGTGATTAATTATGGTAAGAGCTAGAATTAGTTAGAACTTGTGATTGATATTGATAGATAGATCGATGTGGTAATAAAGGGGATATAATGAATATTAAAATTGTTGTAAGTGATGATGTTGATGATGTGGGTTTCTGGAAAACGAAGTGCAAACAGTTGGGAAGTAACACATTCCGAGGATTTTACGAGGAAAGGTCAGACGGGGGGGATATGATAGAAACCCTCATGTCGGAGGACAGCAGAAAGAGCACGCAAGCCTATTATAGTCTCTAGATGCTACTCCTAGATTCCCCAAACCCCCCCTCCTCCCCCCAAGCTGCCCTTAGGGCTCTCCTGCTAGAGATAGAAGCTTGCCCAACCTCACCCTAGCTACTTTTTTTGCATGCAAATCCAAAACTATATATATATATTCATTCTTTATATTCCAATGCAATTAATGAATGAATATGTGTGTGTGAGAGAGAGATATATATGATATAGGGGACTACTTTTAGTGTTAATCCCGGTAATAATTAAGCACCAAAAGCTATTTATCAGTGATGAGGTGTGCACGGTTTAAATAAAAGGTCAAGGGTTTTAGAATTTTTTTTAAAAAAAAGATAGAATGAGAGAATTAAGGAATATGATAAATGACAGCTGCTTACTTATTGATAAACTTTTTTTGTAGTTATACTCATTATTTCCTTGGGAGAATACGAGAGAAAGATGAGGAAGGGGCATATCAACCCAAAAAAAATCCTTTTAATCCTTATTTAATATGACATATATATTTCATATTAATCAAGTCATATTAAAACAAAACTCCCTCTAGTCACTGGTCCTTCATATAAGTCATATTAACTAAATTAATAAACTTCTTTAATCTAATCAAATTAGTTAAATATATCTTATATTAAGGACTAAAGGAGTATATCTTATAAGAAAAATCATTGAGGTTCTAAACAATGAATGCAATATAATCACCAAAAAGCTTTCTAAGAAGCGAGCTACTACTCTTATTCTTATTATAAGTCCCTTTTGATAAAAAAATTTGGTCCTTAATATAGGTTCAGTTTGAAAGTATTAAATGCCATTATTCTAATTTTGCTCTTAATTAAAGGAAGAGAAAGAAAAAAAAGCTGAAAAACAATAGGGGTAAAGTTGTAAGTTGCGTCCTTAATCGTTAGCTTAATTAATTTTTTTAGTATATAAGAATTACTCCTCTGGTCTTATATATAAGTTTTTTTGATCCCATTTATAAAACATCTCATTAAAATTTTGATGTTAATGTACAATTTACCCTCAATTTATAAATGTGTTGACTTTGTTTTTATTTAATATAATATATATTAAATAGGGGTAGAGTTAGAAAATTGTTAAATTTTATGATATAGTTAATGAGATTTAAGATTTTTCTTTATTTGTGTGAAAAATGTTAGAAGCGCCCTAGAACTAGAAAAGTAGTTAAAAAAATTTATAATAAGTATCAACATACAATAATAAATTTGGATGCAAGAATAATGACAATAGTTAGTCTATATTGCTCCCTTGTCGGTGATTTTTTTCGCTTCACGTCCTGCCGATTTAGACACTGATCCAAGACTATTTATTCAATTAGGGGCCATGTTTAAATATTTAGGCAGCAAAAGAGGGGCAACGTAAAATAGGGTATGGATGACAATTATGAGAGGTACGTGGCAAGTCTTGTCTTCTCAAAATATGGTTACCCACACTATACCCCTAGCTATATATATAGCCTTTGCCCCTTTGGACCACCTCTCTCCCTCTACACTCCCCTGCATGCACCAACTCTATACCCTTCTTTTATTTTTTTTTAATTTTTATACCCTTTTTCCCAATAATATATATTTATATGTCTGGAGAATCCAATCCCATTACGTTATTGACGTAAAAAAACTGTCAAATATAATATAGCCGAATTTTAGAGGAGCTTCGTAGGGATATTTATGAATTTGTCCGATAAGCTTGGTCCAAGCGAGAAAGAGAAAAAGGAGTGGGGAAAGTTGTAGGGTCAGGGTATATCAAGTTGGCCGTAATTTAATTTGGAGTCTTGCTATTCTAAACCTGCGGCCTAATCCATTCATATTCTCCTACTAAAATATCCTTAATATATAACCTATTTGTAGAGTTTATCTTGATTCTAAAATTAAGATGTATTTTTTATATTTATCAATTTTTTATATATGCGCACAAGTCAGATTTGATTTTGTAATGATTAACATAGTCTAATTTTCTTTTCTTTGTAAAAAATTTCTAGTCACAAAATAAATTTTTTATTCTCAATATTCAACTAAAAATTATTTAATTGATATTGAGATTATGCTTTTCTTTTTCTTTTGAATTATTATTGATGATCCTTAGTTTCCACAACATTAAAAAAAAGTTTGATTCAAGCTAATCATATTTTATTTTAATATATATTGATGTTTAATGTATACTTATTGAAAAAATAGGCTACAACCAACAAAGCTCTTTTAAGAGCGCAAGCAAAAGAAACCTCTTTTGAGAGGACTGAGGAATTAGGAATGTGTGATAAAATCACTTTTCATATATTGAAAATATAAATTGGGTTGATAACTCAATTAAAGATTTATTAAATTTACTAACTTGATATAGAATTTATTTATTTCAGGCAGCTTTTTACGGGGTTTTCTCTTTTCTAATTTACATACCCATCCTTTTGATGATTTCTCAATTATAATCAAGGAGGTAATGAATGAGAGAATTAAGGAATGACTAAGGTGTTTTAAAAAATATATGTAATATTAATTAACTCAACTTCTTTAATCTAATTAAATTATGTAAATTAATCCTCTATTAAATAGTGGAATGAGTAATGTGTGTTTGTATGTGTGTTGTGGGGGGTTGTTTTGTTAAATTTATGTCTTTGGAATTCACATCGATTTGTTAATCCCAAAAACTTTCATATCAATTTCCAAGGGGTGACTTCTAAATCCTAATTTATTTCAAAGAGATTATTGAGTTGACTTAATTATTATAGATTAGGTTACCGACATGAAGCACTTGAGAGGGACTTGCTCTTTGCGCCTAGTACTTCAAAAGAGGTTAACCTTTGCACTCAGTATAACAAATACGGAGTATTTGAATATGTTACTCCCTTCGGTGCAAAAGATTATATTAATTTTAAATATAATACCTCAATTTGCTTTATTTAATTTATATGATCTATTATTATTTTTCAACTACCTCTATTGATTGTGCAATCAATATATATATAGAGTTTGGTATTTTAGATAAATCAACACATATTTTTTTATAAATAATTAGTTTAATTAATTTTCTTAATTTTGGTGAATTAAGTAGTTATCTAACTCCTATGTTTAGAATTGAAGAGGTTATGTATTTAATTATTCACAATTATGCTCAACTTGTAAAGCTATACCTAGCTAGCTACTTTAATTTTCTTCCCCAAAAGAACGGGCTCATTTCATTTTTTTTTTAAAAATATATTTCCCACTATTCTTGCATAATACTCTTTCCCTCTTAAGGTCGATGCATGGTCTTGGTAGTTCCACGTCTATATATTTATAATTTTTGTTTTTCAGGCTCTTTACCAAACCCTCCCTAGCTATATATAATATATATCATCCTGCACCATTTCAGGTTTATCCTTTTCATTTTTATTTGTCTTCATCACAGCTATGTGCTCCGTTTCTTCCGCTTTGATATTGCCATAAAAATTATTTCTTTTCGTCTCAAATCCATCTGTCTATATCTTATAGTTGGATCAACAGTCCTTCACTTGTTTTTTTTACCATCGATTAACAGCTCTTAATTACTGTGTGTGGCTGTGTAGTTTAGTAATACGTGGGCATAAGATATATTTATGTAGTTTTCACTATAATTAATTATTCAATAAATTCTTATATAATCAACAACTCACGGCGCCCATTAGTATTGACTCATTGTATTAGCATTTTCATGCCATTAATTAATTTTATATATACACTGACCCCATATATAGATTGAGAGAAAAGTGAGAGGAAAATAGGGGAAGGAATGCTAAGAAAGAAAACTTCCTAAACTGGTAAAAATATTTACTATTTTTAGGAGTTTTTCATTTTAATTTTTTTTCCATAATTTTCTCTCCATCCAAACACAGCGTAAAATTTTAAACCATTTAAGTTTTATGTTCAAACCATTTAAGTTTTATGCCCTCTATATATATGCACCCTTCTTGATGCTTTCATAATAACTTTCTAGAAACCTCAAATCTCATCAAACAATAATCTAAAGGGTGAAGGTGTAAATTTAGTAAAAAAAACAATATCACTATGAGCATCCATAAGAACTATCTATTTTCAATGCAAAAATAGGCAATAGACAATTTATTTGAGAGCAACTATAACAACGCTATCAAATATAACTAACTTTTGTTAAATGGTAGAGAGAGAAGACTGGTGGGATTCACAGTATAAAAATTAACAGAAGGTAGCTATATTTAATGGCATTGCTCTATTTGCTCTCAAATAAATTGTTGATTGTCACTTTCTACACTGGAAATAGATAATTCTTATGGATGTTTATACCAACATTGTTTTTTACTAAATTTGCACTTTTGCCCTAATCTAAAACATGATATCCTCAACAACTAAATTTTCAGGCGCTAAATTAATTCACGTTGATAATATATATATATATATATATTGGGTTGAATATATGTGCCTATTATATATAAAATGCAGTTATTTCATTAGAACTTAATTACAAGCTTTGATAGTTCCATCAATTTCTTGGCCTTCTTTTTGCAGGTTTTATTTGAGCCCAGAAACCTGAGTATAGATGGTTCAAAATTTTCAAATTTCCTTTTAATGGAGTTTATTGTGGGGATGGACCAGATTTTAACTAGCCCTACAAATGATTCCGATTTCTAGGGGTTCAAAAGATTATTAATTACCACATATCTATAAAACTATATATACAAGTTTCATAGATTCAATAATATAATTAAATGTCATGTTTCTTGTTTAAACGCCATTTTAAGATGTTTAAGAGTGTGTGAGTAAAATTGTCATAGGGTCTCATACTGGATAAATTTGAATTGTTAAAAAATATGTGCGTGTGTATATATGAACTCATAGTATTAATTCTTTATGATTATTGGTTAAGAATGATTATAAATACAACATATAGCTTACTAAATCATATTATTATTACTTTATTTATATTAAGTGCATGCACCCTCAACCTTAAGAATTAAATCTTAATCTACAATTGCATATCCATATAAAAAAATTATCTTGCTTAGACGATATATAGTCAGTTTATTACCTTTCCTTTTTGGTTTTGGTCTCATTTATTTTATATTTATTTTATCGTGTAAATCCGATATATAAGAGTTCAACTATATATGCGCAATCATTTTGTTAGGTGAGAATTTAGATACATTTTCTGGTAAGCATATAGAAGTTTTACATTTCAACTTAAGACTTTTTTGATTATCTATGCAATGTTATATATGTAGCTTGTAGGACACCAAAAGAAAATTGGCTTAATTGTTATCCTATAAACTATTTAAGTATGCTAATATAGTTTTTGCATATTAGAACTACAATCAACTTTAAGAAAAATATATCAAAACTAAAGTAATATACAGAGGTGAATTATTGGAATATCATCATTAACCTCAATGTTGATTTTCATGATGATTATGGTTCTTGAGATTCAATTTTTTTTCCAGCCATCACATGCCCTGATTAATTTAAGTAGTCTATTATTATTGTAGAATAGGAGTATAATTAGCAAAATTATAGCTTAACTTTGATGAGAACATGTTCATCTAACACCCTATCTATCTAGCTTATTGATCATAAACTTTATTAGGACCTAGTTAGGGTTTTCTTTTCTTTTCCTTTTATATTTAATTACCTTTTTCCAACATAGTACCATGTTAAACACTTGGTCTATATAACTTTTACTTCCATCCTGATCCAGCTATAAAACCAATTACTGTAAACCCTAATATTAAAAATTACTTTGTGACGGGGCTTTTGAGAAGAATCTCCTAACAATATTATACACATTCACAAAATCTTAGTTAATATTAGCAAAATATTCAACGCCCTCACATGGTGTGGTCCATTGATGGTTTCTTTTGAGCTAGCTTTGCTCTTACACACACACACACACTATATATATATATATATATATAATTGTGTATGGCGTTAATAAACTACTTTTCTAATTGGTCCACCCGTGTGAGGCCTACATTAATTTATGAACTACTTTTCTCTATTTGCCAATTTTCAACTGTCAAGTACTACTAATCAGAAGATTAAGCAATCCTTAACCATGCCAATAATACGCATCATATATATATATATATTATTTGATTTCTTTTATTATCGTGAAAAGAGACTCACCCATCATCATGGCATAAAGGACAAGCTTTACATATCACCAAAAAAAAAGGACAAGCTTTACATTCCTTAGGGAAGTTTGAATCAGCTATACATATATATTCTTCTGAGACCTTAATTAATTTTGGAGACTAATCTAACTTAAAGCATAGAACCTTCTCTCTCTCTCTCTATATATATATATATGTTGCTGGTGAATGCACGTAAACTTTTGACATTAATTGTAAAATTTATTTGCTTTTCAATAATACCAGCATGTGTGTGTGTGTATGATATTTGGTCCATGTGATTCAGGAGGAGTAAATCCTCATTTTCAACTCTATAATTAATTTGAGTGAGCTTACAGATAAATGAGACAAGGATGAAGGAACTGAAACAACAACAAAAAAGAAGAAGAATTAATAAATTGTTATGTAAATAATTTATCTGATCTGTAATTATGTATGAATATATATAACGAAAGACACACACATACACACAGCGCAGAGAAACAGATCAGAGCTAGGGGTGGGACCATTATGTAAGAGAATGGGGACACAATACACCCACACACGCACATTACATATTACAGATCATCCCTTCTGGCTTCTGTAAATGGAAGAAACTTTATTCAGTGGAAAGCAAGTTTCACCCAAAGTGAATCCCGTTTATAAATGTGAGGGTGTGAGCAGTATTAGGGAGAAAAGGCCAAAACAGTAGATGGAGGCTGAAGCTATAATATATATATATATATATATAAGTGAAGAGAGTATATATAGGGTAATAGGGTAGGTAGGTGTAGAAGCATATGTAATTACAGTTATCAGATTATTATTATTAGTATGAGAATTAAGGCAAAGAGGAAGGGCTTGCTGTTGCATGTTACGTTGATGAAGAACTTTTGTTTTTTGGGGTTGCTTTATCAGAAAAGAGAAAGGAAAAGAAGGAAAAACTTAAAATAAAACGAACCCCACACTAGTACTGTAAATAGCCATAGAGAAGCCCTACAAAAAAAACAAAAAAATATATCCTTAGCTTGTGGATGATCAGTATGAGCATATACCATTTTACTTGTGCTACAATATATATTACTCTCCCTCTGCTGTGAAAACCGTTGAGCTTTTTTAAATCTCACTGTTGGGTCGCTTTCCAAGCTCCAATATTACATTATTATTATTATTGAGTGTGTGAAAAGATTTTTTATAATATGTATATATATAGGGGCAATATATATGTAGCTAGGTGCCTCAGTTTGGCCCATAAATAATCCTCTTTCATTTATTCATGTATTGGGGAGTACTATTGTGTATATATATGTGATCATCATCATCAGTACCATTATGATGTGCCCCACTAGCTACTCTCTATTCTTCTCTCTTAACCTGTAGCTAGCTAGATAGCCACACCGTATATACCTTTCCCCTCATTCCTTGCTTATAATGTCACTATCCCTTTTTTTTTACCAACTGGGCAACTGGTTTTTACAAGTTACGTCGGGTCGGATTGCAAGCCTCGGACTTAAAGAGAACAAGAGCTGAACCACATTGAACCGTACCAATTGTGGTTTTGGTCTCATTCATATAGTTTCATTGAGCTTTTTGCCTAACATGCCCTCCTCCCTTGTTTGTAACATTCAAGTTGTCCTAAACATACTAAGGAGTTGATATGAGAGTTTACTTTCGCTATAAATATAAGATATCAATTGATTTTGATGATGTCTTTAATGCGTATACCTTTTTTTTTTTGTAATTTTTGTAATTATCCTTATTAAGTGTAAGCAGGAAGGGGGATTTTCATCAAAGGATAGTTCCAATTAATGCAAATGATGATTAAAAGATGGTATTTAAGAAAAATTACACACATTTTTAACTAATTTTATTAATCTTTACCACCTCTTAAGGAAGGACCGAGGGAGTATGTTTTATGGTCCCATATTATCCCCAAAACCACCAGGGCTTTTTAGAATTCATCACAAATTCAAAGATAATACTTTGTCATGTCTTTAATATAAAACATTTTACTTTAATTATTTGATTAAATTAAGGAAGTTAGTATAATTAGTTAATATAATATATATATTTTTAAAATACTCTAGCCATCTTCCTTGCACCCTTTGGCTCTAAATATAGGACGCACTTAATTTTTTTTGAGAATTTAATGAAACTAAACAATTTACTTCATCATATTATATGGTATATATTATTAAATTATATATTAGTTTATAAGTCACTTAAATTAATTTAAAGAAGAAATAATAAATATCAATGTATAGTCTAAAGTAATTTATTTAATTTCCTTAACTTCTTTAAAAAGTTAACTAGAGCTTGTATTTAGGATAAGATCTCTCTCCTTAATATTGTTAAAAGAATATCAACAAGGGTAAAATAAAAAAGAATTGACAGATATAAAAAAAAATACTTTATATTTAGGTCCAAGACATATCAACTCACTAAATATGTCATATGTTAAGTACCGGAGGGAGCATCTTAATTATTTGAAAAGAACATATGTTGAACCAATTGTGTTCATGTTTACATTAACAGTCCCATTAAGTTTATTAGAATGCCAACACCATCCCCTTGGTTGGAACTAGCAGCTTTTTTTGCTGTTGTATCCATTAATAACCATTTCATTTATTCAATTATTCAAGACATTTTTTTTTTCATTCACATTATTAAAAAGAGCCATATTATTCATAGCTCATCAAGTGAGTTATAGGAGTGTTATAAACTTATGAGCCCGTCCATTATATATGTAAATTCAATCTAACTTTCTACGCAGTGATAAAATAAACTAAATATTATTTGTGCGCGCGCGCGTGTTGTGATAAACTCTTTTAATATTTGTATACTCCGTATATGTCAATCGATCATATATCAATTAGCAGTGTTTTTCGATTAAAAAAATATAGCTGTGTTATTTTCAAAAATGCAGAATTTGTTTGATTATATTATCTATTTTTTATTCTCTAAAACAGTTTTGTAAAAGAATTTTTTTAAAAAAGTTTTGAAAATTAAAAAAAATGTTTTTAAAGTGATATGGCAGTGGGGCCATTAGTAATAACGTGATAGTAATCATTATTTATAGTGTGGTATTAATAAAAAATTAAAAAAATTAAAAAAGAAAAAACTTAAAATTGATTTTAATTTATTTTTGAGTTTTTAAAAACAATTTAGTAAAAAAATTTCGAACAAGTTTTTTTTTCTTATTTTTTTTTAAAACAACATCTTGAAATCTCATAATTTCTTCTCGCAAATCAAGCACAGATGTTAATGATTCACTCGAATTGAAGTTATACGTACACACACATATAATTAATAACTCACCGGAAAAAAAATGCTGATGGCATAATAAATTGCATTGAAAGTTTTTTTGACAACTCATTGTATGAACATTACAAGTACTCGATCAAAAGCTTTATGGAAATTAATTACTCTGCCAAGCCATGTAACTATGCTTTCATTAAGGGTTTAAAGCAACCAAAACTATGTGAGTTGATGTTAATATTTAAAACCTGTTATTAAATAGAGGTAAAACCAATTTCCTTTGTTTTTGTTTAATGCTTTTACCTGTCCATTTTATTTCAATTTAATTTAGTTACAATTTTTAGG
>JBAGKO010000012.1:19252955-19287595 GCA_037177275.1 Acacia concinna
AAAATAAATAGCCACGTCATAATTACTAAGATCATTAAAAATATTTCAACCTCTAAATCTCAAAAAAATTATATACATTACTTACTATAATTATATTGATTCTAAATGAAAGTGAAGAACGAAAAACTAATTGTTGTTGAATGGAGGTACGAATGCAAATAAAGGAAGGAGTGAATGGCTTGAAGGAAGAGAGGTAGGAAGATTAAGGGAAAGGCTTCAAGGAACAGACTAAGGGAAAGGCTTGAAGGAAGAGAGCAATGAAAGCGTGAGTAGGAAGGAGTGATGATTTGAATGAGAAATGCGTATGATTTTATGAACAAAGGTGCATTATTTGAAATGACAAGATTGAAAATTTGAAGAAAACACAGAGGGGAAGGTATGCGCGTTCTACAAAATCTGAGCCAACTACACTAGGGGGTGGCTACTGTGTTCTACAGTAGAACGACTTCACAAGGTAGAACGACTTGCCCAATAATTGCCCCTAGACTCCTATTTCCAACGCAAATTGTGTTTAGTTGGAACGATTTGCACAAATCATTTCAACTAAACACGATTTGTAGTGTCTTATTGCCTTAAATACTTTTTTTATTGTCCTATTTTATTAAATACTTTTACCGTTCATCCTATATTATTAAAAAAGCCAATAAAATGATAGCATCAGACCAACAGATGAACCTAACGGTTCCAGAATAAAGATGTGAAGGTTCCTACAAGTGCTTATAGCCAAATTAATCGCTGTACCAAAGACTAAAAGGAGAACATTTCACAAAACCAGGAGGATTCTGGATAAAGATCATGATATCTATTCTTAATATTAATTATACAACTTTTATCATATCCCAATACAGAATAATAGTGTTTCCTCAAGAACTTTCAAATAACCATTATTGAACTTGAAGTGCAGCAAGTTATGATTTATGGCAGGCAACATTCTTGTCTATCTCCTCAAGGTGTGCAGAATGTACTCTGCGTAAAGATCCCTGCACCATATTACATAAAAGCTCAAATATGTGAAAAGGGTCTTAAGTAATTTTTACAAGATAAATATAAGAGAAGTGTTTTGTCTCGTAAACGTAGATGTGATTATTTGTAGTGAAGCCAAATGGGAGCTAAAATCACCTTACTTGTCATAAATCATTTATGTTCAAGTTTTTTTATCATTACAACTGACTCCTAACTATTTCTAGCAAAGATTAGTTGGATAGACTTAGAAATAGAGAGAGAGAAAGAAAGAGAAATTTAATGGTTGTTTAGAGTAATACTGACATTGAATACTGGATTGCATCAGCAGCAGAGGTTGAAGGCAAGAAGTCATTAACAGCCACTTCCTTGTTCTCATTCTTCTTGTCTGATAAATATGTTAAGAAACAAGACAAATCTTATAAAGAGACATAAATATGTTAAAAAATTTTATATTATAGAATATTCTGAAGGATACAGTCTTCAAAGAAGCGTCGAATCTCAGAGAGACGATGAGGTGGAAGTTCGTTGATGTCATTGTAGTGCTTGTACTCGGGATCATCAGCGCACACTGCAATAATCTTATCATCCTTCTCTCCCTGTATCAATAGGGAGTGACTATTTTGTTAACATGCAATTGCTTGGAAAGACGAAGATTTCATTTGTTGGCTGAGATATTTGTAATCATTTGAACAAATTTTAGGTGGAAAATTCAAAAAGTTAAAAACAACAGAGAATTATAACAAAATAGTAGACAAAAGGGTACCTGGTCAATCATGGGCATCAACCCAATGGCCTTGGCTCGTAGGAAACAACCGGGAAGAACTGGCTCCTAACCACATCAGATATTCAGTTAGCTGATAGTTAAAGTCCAACAAAAGAATCTAACAACAACAAACCTTATCCCAGTAGGTGGGGTCAGCTAAAAGAATAAAAAATGGTAAATCATGGCCAAAGAAGAACTTCAGTTGATCTGGGATCTTCGTGTTTGGAACACAGGTAAGGACAACTCTAGATTATGAGATTTGTTTGAGTGATTAATGAGGGTCAAAATCAAAATTGATGCATCCAGCATAATGAAAAATTGAAATGTATAAACTTAGTAGCATCTATTAACTACAGATAATGAAGAAATAATTGTGAGTATAATAGTGATCTGGAGTCTTGTGTGATTATACTCGTATTAAAATGGCTTGTGCATTATGTTTTCAAGCATGAATCATACAATTAATTGTGAATTCTGTAACATGATACATCATAGTTATAGCTAATGAAACATTAAGGTGATTTGGAGGAATTCACCCAAAAAACAAAAAAGTCATTCGGAATTTTCAACTTTTGAAAGCAGGTAAAGATAAATCAGACTATGAGAATTATATGGGTAATTATTAATTAATAGGATTCAGAAGTGATGAGTCCATAAAAATTATTTGCAAGCAAAAATCTTCAGTAGCAGCTTTAAAATAAGCTAATCCAAACACCTAGATAGTCTGAAATTATAAGAAATTACCTGCATTATAATCAGAACATCGAGTGGATCGTTGTCTTCACACAGTGTGCGAGGGATAAAGCCATAGTTATGAGGATAAACAACAGATGAGTACAAGACCCGGTCAACCTGAGCATTATTCAGACCATATGAAGAATCTAAAAGACAGATATACACGAGAAATGCAGACAATAGGAATTGACAAGAATCAAGAGTCCGCAAGACTGGATAACAAAAGTGTCATTGAATAAGCAGGGAATTCGCCCGTACCTTAATCAATCCAGTCTTCTTGTCAAGTTCATATTTCACCTTGCTTCCCTTGGGAATCTCCACAACCTGGAAGTTGCAACTAACTATTAAAAAAGCAGAAACACCAAGTTTCCAATCTAGATCCCTTGCATTTTCAGAAGCAAATGCATGCCTCACATTGGAAGAGAACTAAAGAGAGAAAAAAAAAACAGGCATAAAAATAGGATATGGACCCCATTCACAATCAATTTGTTCTGTGACACAGGCCAGTATAAATGCATGAATGTAGGGAATGAATTTGCTATATCACTAGAAAAGTTCAGATCAGCGATGAGATTAATTTGATAAGAAAATAATGGATATTTGAGATTCAAAATAACCATTAAGAGACAAGAGTTTAACTTATGGAGGAAGAGAAAGCTCTGAGATTGGATTAATGAGGAAAGACGGAACTTTATGGATCAAACTACCTCAATTTTGTAGAAAATGTTCAGTATTTAAATGCATAAGCACAGATCCATGTCAAAAAATTCAGCAAAGAACAATCTTGCCACATGAAAACTCAGATCCACATTCTTCTAAATCAGGCAAGAGGGCTATACGATTTCTGCTTCGTTTTAGCAACGAGTTATGATTTCTTCTATCATAAGCAATTTGTAATGTGCCAAAATGAATGAGAGAAGATCATCAAGTCAGAACTTCCTAGGGTTCAGTGACTTTCAATCCATCACAATAGGTTAGTGTTATGTTCGGGAACAACTTCCTAGAGGATCATAAGATGCCACGAAATTCCAGACACTTTGGATTAAAAAGATAATTCACATCTACTTTATCCCCCTTCTAGGAATAAGTAAACGCATTCTTTTCTCCAGTAGATCGCAGGAGGTAACCAGAAGCAGAAAAGGAAAACTTACACAGTTGAAAATATTGGGAGCTCCAGGCCCTGCATATCATACAGTAATTAAGAATTCAAGATAATTTGCAAAAACTCTTCTATGTCAATGAATAAAAACAGGCAATAAGATAAAAGACAGTACCAATTTCAAGATCGTGCCAGGGGTGTGCAGCAACTGATCTCCTTGACAAAGATGAAAGAATCCTTTCATTCAAACGAGGAACTGGTCGATTTTCTGGTCGCTTTTCTGGAGCTGGAGCTGTACTCTCCTCTGCGTGGCTCATCTTAATACAGAAAGAGCACAAGAAATTGTTTTTAATAAATCAAGAAAAGTAAATCAGCTCTTATCGGAGATAAAATGAAAAGTAAAGAGTAGGATGCTCTATACAGCTTTGCAATCTTCTATGCAGAGCACTAGCGCTAAGCTCAAAATGAGTGAAAAAGAACTTATAGCGAAGGCAGAAGAAAATCCAGAAAGTATAATTTTCATAAAATATGGCTACTGTACTGGATGCATCGAACAAATATAATCAGTCAAACAAAGAGGCTCTTGAGAAGATTATAAGTTCTGAAGCAAAGAAAGAAAAAACGCACCTTTACAAGGACTTTGAGTTGTCTGAAGAAATAGTTAATGGCAGAGTAGTAAATACTGAATAGGGAAAGGAGGCGAGGTCGATGGTATTTATATGTACAAGGAACGTTAGGTCACAACCGACGAGGAGGAAGGAAGAGAAGGTAAGACTTGAGTCGAGACTCGAGAGGCTGACTCAACCTTGTTTCGTAAGATTCGGAGGAACATTAGGTGCTTAAAATCTCGCTGTTCGGACAAATCTTAATTCTTAAACTCTAAACAGGAACATACTCCGTATCAATATAGGAGTAATTTATTTCTTAAATTTATATATTTTTTTTCAAGATATTCTTATAGTTACACATATTAAGTGGAAATTTGATCACCATGCACATGATTAAAAATGGCTGTTTAAAAAAATCAATACATATTTATTACAAATAATTAACCTATAGAAAAAAAAGACTAACCAAACCAATTAATTTAATTAAAATAAAATAGTTATATAAATTTTATATTAAAAACCGAGGGAGTATTATATACTCCATTTGATCTTAATTATAAGGTACTTTGACTTTTTTAGAAAATTTTAAGAAAGCTAAACACATTATTTAATTATATCATATATAATATTTTATTACATTCTATATTAGCTCATAAGTCAAATAACATAATTTAAAAAAAAATGATAAATTTTAATGTTTTAAAGTAATGTGCTTAACTTTTTTAAGATTCTTCAAAAAAGTCAATAGACTCTTATAATTAAAATTGGAGAGAGTAATTTAAAAAGGTTTCCTTTCGATTGCATTATGAAATTATAGCTCAAAATAGGAGGTGATTTTAAGTGAGAGAATGAATTCATTACTCAAAAGAATTTACAAAATGTAGCACTTTGTGTATAAAAATATGAACATACGAACCCTTAATGTAAAATTGGATTGTTACTTTTAATCTTATATTATTATGAAAGTTAACAACTATACTAATTCTCTAACTTGTTAGGATTATCCGGTATAGGTTTTTATTAGTTAGATAATCCTTACGCTCGACCTTTTATTTTAATAAATCATGAACATTAAGTGGACTGCAGATATAATATATACTCTCCTCGGTTTTAATTATAAGAGTTTGTTGATTTTTTTAGAGAATTCTAAAAAAAAACTAATTACATTATTTTAAAGTATTAAAATTTATCATTTTTATAAACTATTTTATTTGATTTATAAACTAATATATAATATAATAAAATACAACATATGATATAATTAAATAACTTATTTTATTTTTTTTAACTTCTAAAAAAATTAATTGGACGTTATTGAGTAGTTGAGCAAGAGACAAGACAACAAATATTAACTAAATCATTCTGATTTTTTTATTGGAGGCAAGGGAGCATATTACAAAATTACAAGCTGGCATGCACGCGCTCGGCAGGCGTCATGTTCTTTTACCTCTATCATAGTAATATAAATAAATAAATATATTATATTATATTATATTATATTGCACTTCAAGAGTTGTGGAGTAACACGAATTCATTCCTTTGACATTAGTGCGTACATTTTGTTGCTTTAGAATTTAGATGTTGCCAACTTTTCTTGTCCGTTCTTCAAGCGTGGAAGAAGAATAATAGCACACGCAATGCAATTAAATCCTACACCAAATTAAGATAAATTATACCTTAATGCATACCAAAATTGGAAAAATGCCCCTAATAGTTTCTCTATATGGAAGCAAATTATTAAATCCTGAAATATAGTAACTAATCATCTTATCTGAGTCACGTGGTGCATCAATTTGAAAAAGATCTGATACCCTTGTTGAAAGTTCTAGATTTTATTTGATGGTCAAGTAATAACACATATATATGTACACTGTTAAAGATGGCTGTCGCTTACTACAGTTTAATCATATGCAAGATGCTTAAAATCATAATGAGGTATGTGCTTTTCTTTGGAAATCTTTTTTACTTTATAGGATCAAATTATTGTTGTGGAAAAATTTTCAATCTATTTTGCCAACTACCAAATTTCTAAAAACCAGACACTTGGTTTCATTTGAGATATGCTGTGCTATTTTCTGTGGAGGTGAAATTGAATCTTTATACTTGTTGATTTGGATGTATTGCATATATATATATATATATATATATTAAGATTGATTCTAATCCTAATACAAGCATTCAACAATACATAACTTCTTGGCTATCAAAGCATAAAAATCCTAGTAAATTCATCAATTACATTTCAAATATTAGAATATTTTTAGTTTGCAAGAAATCAATGGGACATCTACTTTAGCATAGCCTCCTCGAGACCATGCTAGAGGAACATAAAGATCTAATAAACTTGGTCATCTAGTTTTTCATGAGTAGATTTTGGCTCCACAAATCATACACTTGAATGGCTACAATTACACTTACAAGCTTTGCGGGATGTTCTAACCTTCATACTCATCATGCAACATCGGGTGGTTTTCCTTCATCAACATCAAATCCAATGTAGGGTCTGTTTGGATTGGCTTTTGAGAATAATTTTTACACTTTACGAGGTAGGTATGTGAGAGGAGTTTTATCTCAACTTGCGCAAACTTAAGTTTCAGAAGTAAAACCAAACGGACCCGTAAACTTATAAAATATTTCAAATTAATATTATAACTGAAACCAAACATGTCCCCTGAGGTTTTTCTTACCTTTTGAAAGATATATATACTTTACTAAGATACTTTGTAGCTTATAATTTTACTATATTTTATAAAAAAAATTTTGGAAGAAATATTACTTTGCTTCCGTTCCAAGTTGCAACCATTGTATTTGAGTCTGTCTCCTGACATCTCAGTTTTTTAAGGTTTAAATTAACATACTATAAAATTATTTTTCAAGTAATGAATAGTGTAATTTGCTCCAAGATCAATAAAAAACCCACTATTAGATATATCTAGGAGACTTGCTCCAACTTTTCTCTCTAATAAATAAAGGCGAGTAAAAAGAAATCATATTTGTTAAATCTAATTATACATGATAATTGATCTGTACTTGCATTTGTATCTTTTGAAAAAGATCTTGTCTGGTAATTTATTTGCCTGTTTTTTCTGACGAGCCTGGTAATCTAAACTTCCCATTGACCTGGATTGTTTTTGTTGGTGTAACACAGCAAGTAGAATTTTACACACACACACACACACACAAACAAAAACTTTTAGTCCTTCAAATTTAACCCAATTTTAGTTTTAGTTTATCAAATTTGAAATATGTAATTTTGGTCTTTCAAGTTTAAAACGTGTTGTTTTAGTCCCTTAAATTTATTCCGTTTATAATAACTAGTCTTTGAAGTTTGAAAATGATTTAGTTCTACTTTTGACGGTGTTAGTTCATCTGAAATGGAACTAATAAGGTTGTAGTAGCTTATGTGCCATGCTTATTAGAACAACACACTTCACACATGTCAAATGATATTATTTTAGTTAGTTACAATGGCATGACAAATGACTTGATCCTCTTATTTTTTTTAAAAATAAATTTCTAACTTATAATTAATTAAAATAATGTCATTTGTTATATCAGCTATCCTAATAAACATGCCACATAAAACTAGTTTAAAGTAATTAGTGCCACATTAGATGAATTAATACTATAAAAGACAATACCAAATCCTTTTCAAATAAAATAAATTTGAGGGTCTAAAACTATTGGGTTCTTTTTTTTTTTGCTACAGCTAAAACTATTGGGTTGAATTTGAGGGCTGAAAGTTATATTACCCTCATTTTAAATTTTCCAATGTTTTTATTCTACTGGCCGGTCGGGCTACAAATTGAGGCCTTATTTGTGCCTAGCAAAACAACAATATTGGGCCTTTATCAACTTAGTGAATGATGTTGCCACTTATGAATGAATAACTATCAAATCAACGATTGGAAAAAAAAAAAAACTATCAAATCAGCCCAACAAGGGGCACAGTTCTAAACTCAACTATTAAATCAACAAGTATTATGAACCCAAAAAAAAAAAAAAACTAAAGGTGCTAAAGGAGATGGGGATTATATAGGGTCCGTTTATATTTTGACTCTACATGTGAAATTATCCGAGATCACAGTGGACTTTGGATAAAAGGATTCATGCAAAACTTGGGAACCTGCTCATCGATTATAGCAGAGATTTTGGCTATATACGTAGGTCTGGAGATGTATAAGGAGATGGGCTTATATAGGGTTCGTTTATATTCTGACTCTACTAAAGCTATACACACATTAATGGTCGATAGCAGGAACTATCATCCGCTCCATCATGAGATTGAAAAAGCCATATCCCTCATTTTCTCATTTTGGAATCTCTAGATTATTCACGCTAACAGGGAAGCTATGTCATGTGCTGACTTTTTGGCTAATATGGCACACTCTACAAATAGGGAGCTAACTTAATTGATCATCCTCCAGCTCCGTGTTTGAACCTAATGTCAACTGATTTAAGTTGACATTGGGTATTATTGTATTCAATTCTTGTCTCTCCTTTACAGTTTTAACACCGTTTTAAACTCTCAAGTGTAATACTTGCCACTATTATATATATATATATATATCCGTTACATCCTAATTGAAAATATGAAAAAAGTACAAAAAAGTTATAGATAACTGCAAAGTTGTTCACTTTTTGTTAAATCAAAGCTAGTGCAATAAATTCAAAATAGTCAAGTATATTGATAAGAAAAAACATTCAAGTTTATGTGAGAAATATTTTATTTTAAAGACTTATCATAAAAATCTATAAATTTCATATTATTCTAACCTTTATCATTAATGAGTCAGTCATCTACTGAAAATGTTATGTGCGTCTTTGAATTAATTTTTGATGAACAACTTTTATAATTTATAAATAAGTATGTGTAAGGAATTTTATACTAAATTTATTAAAAATAAAAAAAGAAAAAGAAAAATAAATATCCTATAAATATTAAAAATCTTGAAAGATGATTCAAAATTAATAAATGATAAATGAGGAGTTCTGATCAAAACTCAACAGAAAATTATTAAAATTGAGTAGATAATAACTAAAACAAAATGACTAAAACTCAATAGAGAATAATTAAAACTTAATAAATAATTAATAAAACTGACCAAATTTTTGCTTTTTATTTATTATTTATCAAATTTGAGTTATTTTTTAAAGTTTTTTATGTTTATAGGATATATATATATTTATTTCCAATTAAAAAAACAAACCTCTTGTGTTTGCCTGTCCCCAGACCGGCACTGAAACTGTGAAAAAATGAAGTTGTTCTATTTTTTGGCAAACAAAAAATGAAACTGGGCTGGTTGTTTAAAAAAGATTAATTTAAATCTTAAACTGTCCTCTCTTTCTCTCTCTCTCTCTCTCTGTGACGGATAATCATTTTTTCAGCCTCTAATTAAAAAACCGGCTTTTGTTCTGATCGCGTGCTTGCGTGTATATATCGCAGATAAAGCACTTCTTCGTCCACTCAGCGATTTCCCGTTCCACACTGCACAAGTGCGTCGCAAGCTTATTAATTTCGCCGTTGTTTCTGCAGAAAAACATATCCAACCAACAATGAAAAGCCTTCTTCATTCGTTGATTCCTTTATCAGCTTCATCTTCCTCTATAGTTTCAAAATCAGCGAGATTCTACAAATTCACCTGCATCTTCATCATATCATCATCCAAGCCGTGAATTTTAGTCATTTTTAGTCGGACAATATCTTCGGGAATTACTACGAAGACAGTCACGGACCCAGTTTGTGGCTTGGGTTAACTGGTTCGGATTCTTCATGGATTTCAGGGCCCCCAACCAGCCGCGCCTGATCGGAGATTACATACTGGGACCGCAAATCGGGTCGGGTTCCTTCGCGGTGGTGTGGCGCTCAAGGCATCGTCACTCGGGTTTGGAGGTTGCAGTTAAGGAGATTGACAAGAAGAAGCTTAGCCAAAAAGTCAGTGAGAATCTGCTTAAAGAGATTTATATTCTTAGCACAATCAATCATCCAAACATTATACGATTGTTCGAAGCAATCCAGGTAAAGTCATTATAATTATCCGTCCTCTTTTTTCCTCTTTTGAAAACTTCTTTGATCTCATTGTTATTTAAGCTGTTTCTATTCTGAGTGTAATGTTGGATTTTTGGGGTTTTAGACCAATGATAGGATTTACCTTATTTTGGAGTATTGTAATGGTGGTGACCTTGCTACTTACATTCATCGTCGCCGAGTATCTGAATCCACTGCACGGCATTTTATGAGACACTTAGGTGAGTAGACTTCATGCGTTTGTTTTACTTTTCAGCCTTTTTTAGCATATACGATCACCTTTATTTGACCTGATAATTAAAAGTTGGTCCTTTCAGTGATTTTTCTTTATCATGTGCCTTAACAATAAGGTTCATTTATCCAACTCATTTGAATTTTGCAAATGGTTTGACGATTCTCGTATATTCTATCTTGATCCTCTAACTTATTCTCCTCTGATGTATATAAAATTAAGTTATGAATTTCTAATTTCGCCCTGGGCTTACTTGTAGCTGCGGGGTTGATGGTACTCCACGAAAAGCACCTCATTCATAGGGATCTAAAACCTCAGGTACCAGAGTGAATCTTGTTAAAATTATAAACTTTTTTGAGTTCTTCTCTTAATCTGTGCTGCCATATCTTTAATAATTGTCGGCTGCGTATTTAGTTTATGTTAAACTCCCCACCCTTTTCTCATTCATGAGGTGCAATCGTTGTAAACAGAGGACAACAAATATGCAAGTTGTGGGAAGATACGTTGATTTTGATTAAGTTATTTTATTTTAACTAAGTTTTATTTATTTTTATCATGATTTTTTGGACAATTTTTCTGTGCATTTAGATTGTTTTATTTTAGGAAAAAGTAAGTTATCTTCTTTTGATTTGGATAAAAGTATCTATTTTTAGAGATATTTGTTGGATTGGCAGTTTATTCTGGTTATCAACTATAATGCCATGTTAATCCCTTCTAATAAAATGAGTTAAAAGGAAAACTAGACTTTTGGATTCCTGCACAAGTTTTTTACAATTACGCAGATTTTACTTCAAATTATTATTGGCTAGACTTTAGGTTTTAATTTTGTTGTCCTATTCATATATATATGGATAAAATTGCAACGATTGTATATCTGTCTTCAAAAATCATGAGTCATGCTTTATTAGAGAACCTGATGGCTAAATTTCAAAATTTGTACATAGGTTTTCTCCATTTATTATAGCTTGCCTTTATGTATAGAAGCTGTATTGTGAAGCAAAACTAGAGTTAAAAGTAAACATAACAAAAATGAGTTACTACTAACGAAGGGGATGTAATGAAGTAAGAATAAAACTAGTGACTTAAATATCATAATTTGTAGTGTGTGCTTAGTTCAGAAACGATACTGATTTTGAATTGTTTTTTAACTTGATTCAGGGAACTTTTCAATAATCCTCTGTAGTTGTTTCAGAGTTACTAATGCTCATATTTTAATCTCATATTTTAATCTGCTTATGTCTTGATTCTATATTTTTGGAATTTTGCAGAACTTACTATTGTCTAGTACTGGAGGGGTACCACTTCTAAAAATAGGTGATTTTGGTTTTGCAAGGTAGGATAGCTCAGTAAGTGGTTTTACTATGAGGATAGGGTTATCATGTTGACGATTGAGTTAAGCAAATTTTGTGGGTAACACATACTAAATGGATTTACACACAGACAGTTTTTTTTAGTAAAAATTCTCTTCTTTAATGAATATTTCTTTATATGATCCTCCTTATAGTTTTATATGCCAAGCGTCAAATGACATTTTTATTTTTATTGGTTTTGAATATTTTTTACTTCAAAATGATGCCAATGGTTGCTTGTGGTTGAGTAATAAGGGACTCAACACCTTTCAAGCAAGGTCTTGAATTTGAGCCTGAATGGAAAAATCTCTGTTGCGAGAGATCCCTCCCATTTGGGGCTAAGCATGACTTGAATTTGGAATTTGGATTAGTTGGTAGCATCAGTTATTGAATGGTTTGTTACCCCGGAGAAAAAAAAACCCAGAATGTGAAGATATTGGAGATTTTCCCCCTTCAATTTTGTGATTTGTGATTTGTGATTTGTGGATGTCCTAGGTCCCTCACACCCCAAGGGTTGGCAGACACGCTCTGTGGTTCACCATTGTACATGGCTCCAGAGATAATTCAAAATCAGAAGTATGATGCCAAGGTGATGAAAGATAGAATGACATTGCCTGTACTTGTAGATGTTCTCCCCATGCCTAATTATTCAATTTGTTTTTCATCACAGGCTGATTTATGGAGTGTTGGAGCCATATTGTTCCAGCTAGTGACTGGGAAGCCACCATTTGATGGAAATAGTCAATTGCAGGTTTTGTTGAAGGACCACAGTTGTTTTTCCTTCAAGAATAATCAAGATGGTGTTTCTGGTACTGAAGTATCTTTTTTCTCTGATCACTTTTTGAGTTGCAGCTTTTTCAGAACATTTTAGCATCCACTGAACTGCGGTTTCCACAAGAGGCTTTAAATGAGCTACATCCAGACTGTTTGGATCTTTGCAGAAGCCTTTTACGCCTAAACCCAGGTATTGATTGCAGCTGCATGGCATGCGCATGTACAATGTCTGTTATGCTTATCGCTGTGTTAGTCTAACGGAGCTGGATCTGAGGTTGAATATAGCCAGTCAGTTTGCCACACTTTAAATGTCATTTAGAATGAATATAGACAACTTTTCTGAAGTTGAACTGTGATGTGCAGTTGAGCGATTGACATTCAAAGAGTTCTTCGATCACAATTTCTTAAAGGAGCCCAGGTCAATTGTGAATGTTGAACGGTCATCTATACAACCACCAGACAGATCAATGGTCCAGCAATATGGCAGTATCTCAACATCTGACAAAAGGCCTCATTTGCATTCTGGTCATCATCTTGAGACATCAGTAAATGATCCAGTGGTAATCAGTTCTGCTGTCGATGAGACCGTACTGTTACAAAGAAAGCGTAGTGGGAATACTACTGACACCAATAGTGTTAAGGGCATAATTTCAACAACTAGTGACAAGCAGGGACTTGGTAATTTTGCTCAATTGTCAGACCAACCTCATGGTCCAATACTTTCTATTATTATGATCTTGCAGTTTGGTGGCCATCCACCCGTTTTCCTTGATCCTTTTTTTATTTTCATTTCATTTAGCTTCTCATCTGATGGAGTCCATTGAGAAAGACTACGTCCTAGTCAGCCCACACTTTGCATCATTAGAGGCTTTCTCTGATTACTTTGACACGTCTGTGCAAGAAAATATCATAAGCAGGGTTTCTATCTGTCCTTCAAAGAGGGTTGACCTTGAAGTTGGAGTTGCAAATCAAACAAAGGATTTAGCCTCTTGCTATGTTGATGAAGAAATGACAAAAAGTGATAAACTTGAGGCATTCTCTATGTCTGTCCTGAGGAAAGAGCAGGGAGCATCCTCAAAGCAGCCTTCGAGTAGGTTAGCTTTGTTGCTTCAATATGTGCAGATTCTCTCAGAACTTTCGAATGAAAAAGTAAGTTAGTCTAGTCCTTCAATTACATCATTGTTTTAATATATTATGCTTGTTGGCTTTAAAACTCTGTTTGAAGTATTATCATGGCTAAATTATTATTCCGTTCTCTCCTCCCCATTTTATTTCATGTTTCCTCTTCCTCTTCCTCTTTGTTCTGCTTACTGTTAATAATGGGTCTATGAATTCAGTAGACATGTGCAAATATAACTTTTACAATTCAACAAGGAGAATTTCACGCAAGAAGCTCATTTAACATTTACATGCAAATGCAACGCAGTCCAGTACGGACTGAATGCGCAATCTGTATCTAATTAATAATTTCACAATATTTCTTATTTCATTGTTGTAACGAAACTCAACAGTCCTTGTTAAAATTTGTGGATCTCTCTAGATGCATCTTTCTCTAATGTGTCTATGATGGACCCCAGACTTAAGATGTTATTAAATGAATGATAATGATAATTTTGCTCCCCAATATACTCAACTTACAAATCTCCTCTCTCACCCTTAAGCACCTCATACATCCCATTTAGTTACATGTCAGCACATTAGTTATGGGTCCAACAGTCTAATGGCATATCTCATCCCATATGTTAGTTAAATGTTTATTCTTGCAGTATAATGCAGGGGTATATCTAGAATCATTTGCAGTCGAACTGGTGGTTTTGGCTATATGGAAAAAGGCTCTTGACATTTGTAACTTTTGGTTGGCCTCCAATCCTGAGGGCAAGCTGCCTGGAAGCACTACAGGGAAGGAATCCATAATCTCATGCGGTGATGAAAGCATATCACAACCCATGCTAGAGAAAATAGATTTTAGTGATCCTTCTGCTGTGTCCTTATGGACCAAGAAAGGATTTGTTTTTGCAGTTGATCATGCTGAGAAACTTTCATGCCTTATTCAGAATATGGACAGTAAGACTGCCTTTCTTGTTCTGACTATTTCTTCTGGAGGAAAGATTCTCTGCACTATGTATTAAGAATATAATATATATTGCAGGTGCAGCTGAGATGCCAGATGCAATGGAGATCATATTTCAAAAAGCACTATCAATCGGCACAAGTGGTGCTGTAAGTAGATATGGTTTCCAGTGATCAATTTTTGCTTAACTTTCTTATTTCCTCTATTTCGTGTGATTTAAAGTGTGTCATTTAATGCCCTTGAAGTTTGTGCAGTTACCACTTAATGATCCTATGATATTTTATATCCAAATTTTGACATAAGTTAGTTGTGGGTTTGCTTGCATTGATAAGAAGTATTGTTAATCTGAAAGTGCTTCTCAAAATAATTGTGAGCTATTCAATTTTATCTGGCTGCTGCTACTTATTACAATCAAGTGCACACTTTAATATCGAATTGTTAGCTTGATTCTAATAGAGCCCAAGATAGTATAGGATGTCTGGTTCTACATTAATAGTATAGGCTATTTTATGGAACACTTAAGTGGGATGGTTTGTCCACCCTCATTACTAGTGTTTGGGTAAGGGTTTTCCGTCCCTCTTGGGTGTTTGTCAACTATTATTAGAGTTGGTGGTTGGTGAAAGGTTTATTTCCACCAATGAGGAAACCAGGTAAAATGCTGCAAAGTTGGGTCATAGGGACGTCGAGTTTTGTCAGCCATTCAATTTGTAGAGACCAAGAAAGTATGAAATGCTAGTTTTGGGAGAGTTTCCCACTCTAGTTGGACGCCCATCAAATTTTATTGATAGATGTGAAAGATTCAAGTTTGTTCTAAGTGAAATATGTTTGATGACTTATTTATCTTTTTAACATTAATATACTGAAAAGAGTATTAAGTGGGTAAGTGATCATAGGATATTTATTTTAGGTTAAATACAAGGAGTAAAGTATAACTGGCCACTATGTTAATGGTTACTTGACGGAGTAGTCATTGTCTTTTTTCTAGGTAGACGAGTATATGAATAATCGAGGTGAGGCAGCGGCGTCTTACTCAAAAGCGCAGCTTCTGCTTTCATTTGTTGTGGATGAAGCAGTTCACCTTCCACTGAACCCACCATTCTCACTAACCCCTGCTAATAAGAAGAGGATTTTACAGTATATTTCCAGTCTGCAGTCGCATCAACATCAGTCTTCAACATCAGAACCTTCCAAGGCATCCGACATTCTTTCATGAAGTAAATAACCATTTGTGTAGCAGTCCCTGTACAGTTAGTTATATGTGGCAGTGCTCTGATAAACTGAAGCATTCTGTTGGTGACTTGAATATTGACTTTTTCTATGAATAGATGAGAGAAGAAGAAAAGCTTTGATTAAATAGATATGATGTACAGAGAATTTTATGACTTAGACTGTTACTGTATAGGGACTTTCTCTTTATCGGATGATTTTGTATATAATATTAGAACTGGTTCCACATGAAATTTTCGTAGTTTTGTATGTTGTACAGCTATAATCAAGTGTATGATGATGGACTCAAATTCGTTAGAAGTGGTTTTTCCATCTTGCTGTCCATGAAGGCTTTTGATCAGGAGCTCAAATGTTTCACAATAATACAACATTTGTTGAGATTGCCACAAAGATAAGATGTGTCTGTGATCTACTTTGGCGTGGAATTAGCTTTAGATCTCTTCCACTTTCACCTTTGTTCTAGTAAATGTAGTTCTAGTGTTTTTTTTTTTGGGATAAAGGTAGTAAATGTAGTTCATAAGTAGATGTGGTTGAACATCTTTTCAAATTTAGCAATTTCACAATGAAAATGGAAAACCAAGAAATAAGTTATATTATGATGAAGAGTATATGGCACTACTAATGGAGGGAGGGAATAGGTGAAGAATTTTTTCAAAATTGAAAAATCACATGTAAACATAAAACATCACGAGGAAGCGGCTCACGCACAAAATTAAAAACAAAAGAAAGGATACGTTAAACTCCCTAGACCAGACAGAGAAAAAGCCTAGTTGTAAAGTTTGCGCACACGGAATTTTTCTTGGATGCCAAATAATTTAGAGAATGAGGAAAATCACTGAATGAAGGCTCATAGATTAATTTATATTCAAGGCATCAACAGTGCTTACGTTTCTTTTGAAAGTCTTTAGCAGCTTTAATTGCAGTAACATCAGTCCCCGAGATAGCAAATATGAGCATGTAGAAAGTTAATATAGTACACACACCTACACGACAAGTTTCGTGAAGCTGCAGAATTCGAGAATACGAATAAATGACAAGGGGAGTTAGGACTGATATGCAAAACCAAAAGTTTTCTTTTACGTGATTGCTTGCAATATCAAATGCCATCAAGTTGAAGCCTCCCCCTCCAAGCGTATTCTCTTGGGACCTCTCTCTTCACCCTGGTTACCGGTACCAACCCTATTTTCCTTGGCCTCCACTGAACATCTTTTGTAAGGTTTAAACCCAGTTCGACATGCCTTGAGCTTCCCTTGTCCCAGCCCTATGGTTAGAAGTCCCTCCTCTTCTTGTGTGTTTTCTACAAATGGCATATTCATGTTCTTCTCTACCCCTACCTGATCAGAGCTGTATTTGTTTCTGTCAAGGTCCTCATCTTTCTCTATCGTGTTCTGCTCGCGATCCTCATTTTTGTGGTCTTTCTGAATGTCCTTTTCCAAATATGGTGGTGAAAAGCTTTGTGGCAAAACCTCTCTGGAAAAGAGAGCCCGAAAGGCCTGTCGCCCCTGATGATATAAGTGAAATGAGAAGAAAGGTAACTAAATATATGGACTGCTGTAAAAATCTAATAATAAGATATTGATACCTCTTCGGAGACCTCTTTCCAAGAATCAGTAAGGGTGCCAGCACTCCTAATTCGGCGATTACTAGGGTCAGTTGTGAAGTGGTTTGCATCTGGTGTTAAGGACTCTTCCTTCCCTTTCTCGTTCTTCTCTAATGCGTCTGTCTCTATGTCACTACTAGAGGTTGTGTTGGAGCCACATGAAGAACGGTCAACTGGTTTTCTTGCGTTGGTCTTGTTGGAATCAAGGTGCTCAGAAATTGCTTCGTTCTTATCATGTTCAGCAGCCTTAGGTGAAGTGGTTAACTTGGCATCTCCACTCTTAGAATCTGATGAAGAAACAGCTTGTGACTTGGAGTCTGAATGTGGAGCTTGAAGTGCTTCTGAATATTCTCCATTTGGCATCTGATCTTGCAGCGGGGTATTCTCAACTGTAGTATCTTTCTGATCTTTTTCAGCTGCTTGCGCTTCACCAGTGTTTATGGAAGAAACTATCACCGCAGATGCAGGAGGAGAGGAGAGAGCAGAATGGAGTGGAGCACACAAAGGAAGCAGTCCATGGGCAGTCCACCATGCAGTTGCAGCAGCCACAGTAGCAGCAGCAATAGCTTCCATGCTTGGAGGAGAGCCAATTTGTCTTGAAGTGAAACCTCCTTGAGAGGAAGCAGGAGAATCAGGTGAAGCTTCTGCATTTGTGTGGGGCCAAAATGTAGCAGCAAAACTAGCTGCAGCATGGGCCGCAGGATTTTGCATTAGGGCAGAGACGATGAGACTTGAAAATGTGGTGGACATGTGGAAAAATGAATGACAATGGTCTTGACTACAGAGAACTTGTGGGAAGGGAGGATAAGCAGGATATAATTGATGAATAGAAGATCGAGGCGTGTTATTCTTACTTTCACTTGTGTTTGATACAGTTGAATCTGTGAAAATATTAGGTTGCCCACTAACCTCTCCCACAGGCTGAAATATAGTGTCTCGTAATAGCATATCTTGGGGAGGGTTTTGTGTACTTGTTCCCTGGTTCCCATCAAGACCGTGCCGTGGGACATGCCTCGGGTAATTCTGAATGCCTTGTATCCCGTCTTTTGTTAATGCACAACTGAGATAATCTGTTTTCTGACTTTGAACCATTACACATGAAGCATCAGAACCCTCCAACTTAGAGGCTTCTGTCTGTTCTAGTTTTCCATCATCCATCTTCCACTTCTGATTTTCAAGTTGAATAGTGATAGAAGATTCATTTGTTTCATCTCGAGTAATTCCCACTCTTACTGAAGGTATGAACTCCCTTAAAATGCACGAGTTTCTCAGTGGCACTGACAATGAAATTGATCTATTTTTTGCTGAAGATATAGAGGAACAGGGTGCCTCCTGTGGAATAGCAAATTCGCTTGAGCAGTTCTCATCCTTATTTTCAGTATCACTTATTGGTATTTCATCTCCACTAGATTTCTGAAATAAGGAGAAAAAGGATGATTGAACAGAAAGTTTAAAACCGCAAATGTTTGCTTGATAAGTGAAACATTGAAAATAAGAGGGAATTAATAACCTCCGGAGGTGGTTCTTTCTCCAAGTCCAGTACTTGTTTACCATGCGAAGGAGAAACAAAAGTTAGTTTGCCATCTTTTGTTCCATTATGTGATGCTGGAGAGCCAGTACTGGTCTTCCGAGGATAAGGATTAGTTGGCTTTCTTTTGGGCCGTGGAGGAGGGATGTCTATTTCAAGAGCTTGTCCTATTGGAACACCCTTTTCAAGAGCCTCTTTCTCCAGCTGAAAGTGAAAATTGTAATCAGGTTATCAGTGAGTAAATTCAAAATCTCACTTTTTAATATGGCCAATCTCAAAAAGAATTATAAAAGAGTAAATGCTCTAGATTTTACTAGATTCATGAATGGATACTGATATATCTATGCTTTGGCAATGATGCAGCTAGTGAGATTCTAAAGGAAGCATGCATTGCTGGTTGAAAGATGTATGCTTGTGTGCGTGCGTGATTGCTCATGTATATAGTTTAAAAATCAAACCACTGTGTTATATTGAAGCTGAGAAAAGAAAACATACAGAATCCTTCTCTGGTCATGTTTGGGAAAAAAATGTCCTGTTAGTGTAGTCAATTATAACCCAAATGAAGTGTAAATTAACGGTCTCAGAAAATTTGCCCATTGCACATTATTTATGTGTCTTCATTTAAAATCATCTATACACTCCACAGAAGCTGACACAGTTGACTTACGAACAAACATTACCAGGCATTTGGACGGCAATACCTTCTTGAAACTGATATATTTCTAATAAAGCTTCAGTTTCCCACTAAAACTTATCTCTGGGGCAAAACTAGTTCTGACACTTGCTTGGCAGCCAATATATAATATAGGGAAGGCAAATGAGAGCAAAGAGATAACTAAAGAATGAAAAGTGAGGACGTAGAAGTTTTCTCCTCTCTTTACTTTATCCAGTTCTCTTTAATTGTGTTTCTTTCTTAAATCATTCTTATGATTCGAATCCTAAAAGATCCTATAGCACTAATTTAGGCTTGTGTCCATTTACTATGTATGCTAAAAGCTTATCTTTTTCTGCAAATATGGCGAAGTAGCAGCAAGCTCAATTCGCCCATGCAATCTCAAACATTCACCAATCCCGGCTGCATATATGTTGTTGGTCACTAACATTTCCCCCTTTTTGTTAGTGCATGTCGCTGACTTAGTCAAACACCACTCTGTAGCAACAAATGACCCAGTAGGAGAAAAGTATTCTTATTACCGGAGTATGTTTTACCACTTAAATTCCATGTTTATGTCATTATACACCTTGTAGTTGTCTAAAGTATTTGCTTTGATGATCATCCTTAGATATAGCAGCAAAAACTCACATGTTTCAAGTAGATTTCATTGAATAGCTGCAACACTACTAAGTCCTCACTCCAAGAAAAACTGCAACATATGCCCGACAAATTTCTAATTGCAATGTCGCTTCGCAAATATTTGCATAGAACCGTGTAATTAACTGAAATCTTGAGCTGTATGGGTTAAACATTTTCTCCTACTAGCCACACCTTCAAATATGGCTTGATTTTGTGCATGTTATATGACATATTTATGTTATATATGGTAATCAAAATAGTGTAAATGAGTCCTCTTACTAGCTATCACTATATTACAGTTGTACTACATACTGTTCTACACCTTATATAGCTTTATACAGAAAATTGACGAGAGTTTCTCAGTCACGTAGTTTAAACAAGTGTCTCTCGTTTTCCTTGCCTATATTCTTTATGATATCATCTCCTGTTGTAACTCCTTCCAACCACCCCCATCTTTTTCTTTACCTTGACTCTCATTTTCTTTACCTATATTCTCAATCACGTATTGCTACTTGGACTGTTCACTCCAATGACCAACAAGCAGATACTAAATCTCTCCAAAGCTACTTAAATTAACTACATTTGTAATCAGCCTGGTGCATATGATGCGTCTACTCTAGCTTAAGAGGGAGGGTCCGAATAAGGCACACATGAGTGACATGACTATTAGTCGTTGTACTACCTGCTCAGCAGTTATATTACATATTATAATACACCTTGTACTGCTGTATAGGTAGATAGACTTTCTCAATTGAGTTTTCCAAACAATCGCATCTCTTGTTGCTTTCCTTATTTCTTTTTGTACTAATGCAATCAAACAAAAATAATTCTATTGGATAAAAAGCAATGAGAAAAGTAACACACAAGAAAATCCTTCTGATTTCTCCCACTCATCCTGCGTCATCATATGTAATTTGGTCGTTTCAACACATAATAAAGTCACTTTGCCATCAGATAAAATTAGTTGTTTTGCACCACCACAACGTAGAAGTAGGTAGACCTCAAGGGCTCATTAATCTCAACAACTAATAAATAGTAATCTATTGCTATTAATTCAAATAATGTCTCTCTCCATCATGCATAATCCAATGAGCTCAGGGAGAAAAAGAAAAGAAAAGGGAAAAAAACTACCTAATCAGCCATATCCTTATTACAGGGTACACCAGCTTTGAGTTCTGATATTTTTCCAATATTTCCTATAAACTATGGAGAGAATTTCACCCTGGGAAGGACAGAGGTCACTGGAACATACCCAGTAACATTAGTAGATCTTGAATCAAACTATTAATAACAACTCTAATTATATTTTGTGTCCAGCAGATCTTTCCAGGTATCAGTACTAGTATCATGTTAACAGTTTGACATAAGAACAAAACTCTAAGTGCAAGAAACTCCTAATCATTTAGACATCTTAAAAAACAAAACTTAACATCTAAGAATTCCAGTTAGTGAGCGAAAAGGGACTGGTAAATTAACCTTTACCGTTCATATTATCCAAATAATATTTCTCCTGCAACCCGTTATTAATATGTTGCTCCAAATGGAAAACTCTCTGATCAAATTAAGAGACGATTATAGGGCCAGCATAGACAATCCATTTGAAACAACTTGCTAATGCTAAAGTAACTTCTCTGAAGAATCCCACTTAAAAGTCTTAGAAATGTAACAATGGAAACCAACGTTTTAAGTTTACAAACAGACCCCCTTAAGTTCCAAGGCAAAAAAAAGTTTAAAAATCTTTAATAAAGATGGAAAATTCTCCAATACTTTCATAATGGAGTTTAGCGAACGAAATAAAAGTACATCTCAATTACCCAAAAAAAAGTTAATATAATATAGATCCCCATCTACAAACTCATGGCTGAACCATTGTGACAAATGAACCACTCTACAGCTAGTACCCAAGACTAATGTAATGAATGCATCCGTTGCTCAGAAATAAAAGAGGACTATAGATGAAATACAATGGTCTTGCAACCACCAAGGATAATTATCAGGACCACTAAAATGATGATTTGGAACAGAAAGTGTGATCCAAGAGTTAAATGAAAAATTTTCACATTATTACTGATAAGTTTGAATGACAACCTGAAAACCCTATGACAATAATCAGCCTTGTATAGGTAAGGCAACAAAAACTATCTCTGCATTACCAAATGACTCATAATGAACTCCACATCCCAAATTTGTTTATCACATTAACACTTAAAATAAAATAATTACAGATATTCTTATTTCATTATTGATTCTCCTTTTACCCGAACCAAAAAGAATAACCCTGTTAAAGAAAATTGTTCATAAACTTTTTAACATAGACAAAAATGGCCATTAATTACAAATCAGTGTCATGATCTCTATGCATCTGTTTATTCTATTTCTTTTATTGAATTTCAGTTCATTTAATCAACTGATTTATTATTTTCAATCCTTACTTGAAAAATAAAAAAACATCATTAAACACCTAACCAACCTTTTGGTCGAAGATGGAAATTTTCTTAGCTGAAGTATTTTTTTCAAGCCTTAGTTGAATTTCACATAGAGAGATGGTCGTTTGTTAGAACTTTCTCACATAATTTGCATCTTGATTTCTCGATGATTTTAAGTTCATCAGTACAGTGAAAATATGAAATATTAGTGCAGTTAGATGGAAATGTTTATTGATTACAGTAAACCAAATATGGTGTAAAATCTAAGAAAATAAATAAATAAATCAGCAAAAGGTCAAAAGAAAGCTCAATATAAATAAAGCAACCAAAAATTCATTTAAGCTAAGGTAAAAAGGTGCACATTGACCTTTGAAAAAAATTTCTGTGCATGGCTCCTGATTTGCACAGCAGTCTTTGTCCCTATATGCTCTGCACATCAAAAGATAAAACACCACAAATGATCACCCGTCACAGTAGAAAACCAAAGGGTTCTGGTTAGGTGTTAATAAAATAAATTGAGCGGTTAAAATCATATCCTCATAGAATAATTCAGTTGTAATTCGGCAGAGCACCATTACTGTGTACTCCTAAGCTGTTTCCTGCATATGAAGAAATGAACAGAAGGAAAGGCATGTTTCAGAAACGAGTGAATTATTACCTTCAATGCGCTGCCATGCTCTCCCATAGAGCTTTAAGGCCTCTAGAAACCTATTATGCTCCTCTTCAGTCCATCTTTCTCTTTGCTTTGTGATTGTATATGGTTTTCTTGTCTGTAATTGCCAGTTATCTACTTAGATAATATTCAGCTTGACTATTTCCCTTGTTTTATCAGCATGAAAGAAATGAAAAACTTAACCCATCATGATAACTTTACCTTAACAGAAACAAGTTTTCTAGTCTATAATTGCCAGGTTTCTAATTTAAAACATTCAGATTTGCTAATTCCCTTCTGTCTTTTATGTCAACCTTAATTCATCATAATACCTTAATAATCTTACCTTTTTTGACCGGATATTAACCTTACCTTAACAATCACTTCCCCTCCAGAGGAGTATGCGTCCATTATAGGACCTGTGCAGCAAGCGCTGCTTCAGATCTTCTCTGATATACCTCCTTTCATTCTTGGTAACATGGAACGCACTGAATCGTAAAGCCGTGGTAATTGGAAGAAGAACCTTATATAGTAGTGCTACTGCAAAAAGAAAACAAAGGTAGAAAAATAGGTAGAGATCCGTCTCTGGTTGGTATCAACAGTGATAACCAATCCAATTCACAAGTAGCAAGGCTATAGTTATGTCCTAGTTGTACATATTATCTATAATAATCGAGAAACTAAGAAAAGAAAAATTAAAATTTCAAGAATCCACCGCAACAGAGACACTTCTCCGAAACAATAAAACAAAGTTGCTTGATCAGAATTCTCACCAAAGCAACGAAACTCTTCGCGCCAACACCTTTCAACCCGTGAGCGAGCAATCAAGCGAAAAAAGAGAGGGAAATATGATTAGTATATAAAACGACCATTCGTATCTTCACATAAGTAAAAGTCGGATAAATCAAACACATAATCTAATCAATAGTCGAGTTAACTTGAATACGTGATATGTTCTTCAAATCCAAAGTATCAGACAGCAGAATAAAACATATAATTAGTATCATACCCGTCCATAGCTTAAAATAAATAAGAGCAGGCAGAATCAAATTCACTATCAAATGAAGATGAGTATTAAGTGATATGTCGGAAACGAAGGTATCATAAAGAGAAGTAAAACGCATATTTCGCTGTTCATTCTCCTCCAATTTGTCGGGAACTGAACAGTAAATAGGCAAAAATGATAAGTACCTCGGCATAAAACCATGGTGGTGATGAAGAACAAGAATGTTGAAGGTGCGATCATGCATGTGAAAACGAGAAATCACCGTACACTCGCCGGAGAACTCATTTCCGGCAATGGCAAAAATTCGAATCCGAGGGACTAGAGATTAGAGAGCAGCTGAAAAAGTGCCGAACGAAACAGAAGCAGAGGAGAAAGAAGAAGAAGCAGCGATAGTTTTATTACTCTTATTCCTTCTGAAAGATGCCCAACACTCGAAATTTACCAGAAACTACGACGGCAAACAGTAGAGACAGTGAAGCAATCTCAGCCACTAATAATTTCGTGTGTTCGGTATTTAATTTTATTTTTGTAAAATTTAGGATGCGTTTTTATTTGAGGTTCGCAGGGAGGGAAGGGCAAAGCCGTCAAACCATTTTCTCATTGGATTATGCCACGTGGAAGGAAATTAGTGGCGGATGTTGCACACACCCACGCTTGCGCTTTTCCTGAGTATTTTTGGCTTTCTTTTTCGGAATTTGGTCTTCGGCCTCAAATGTCATCCACAAGCTCCCAGGGATTTCGTAAAAGCGATGCCAGCAATGGGTGCGGGACCCAGTGATTACGTGGCAGGCGTAACCGTTTGTTCCGGTAAGAGGAGTACGGGCCATGACTTGGTAGTGGTGGGATTTTTAGCCAACGTGGAGTTTCACTTTTCAGAGACCGGTACGTGGCGTTTTGGTCGTACTAACGGCCTAACTGTTCCGCACTGTGATCCTTATTGGGTACACGTGGAAGGTGTGGGTAAGATCTTGATGATCTAGTACATTGTTTCTTTTGTTTTTTTTTTTCATGGTCCATAATCAATGTGAACCTGCGATGTCGCCTGAATTATGTCCAGTGACCATGTGTTTAGGTATATAAGCAGAAATACGAGTACAAAGTAACTTAGAAGAAGCTTAACATGTTGGCCAAAAACAGAAGAAGCTTAACATTAATAATTAAGAATTTTAGGATTAAAATTACGTTTTAAAAACATATAAGTTAAAAAGTTTCACTAAATATTTTTATAATTACAAGTCATATATAAGAAACTAACCAAAAATAGTTTGAAATAACTCAAAAGAATTATTTAATTATAACATATATAATATTATTTTTTTAAAAAAAAATTGATAGATCTAGATCCCAATAAATTCATTGGTGTTTGTGTTTAAGATTTTCTAGTCTTAATCATAAAAACATCACACAGTCCTTAAGAATAAGATATATCCACCCTCGCTATAGCATCAAAGCCAAACAATAAATTTGTGAAAGGTTCACAATATGTTATGAGCATAGGTGAGTAGAAAGGTATTCAGAAATTATGAGTTAAACTTCTGCTTCAACTCCCAGTTCTTCATATCAACAAAATACTATTGTATCTTCTATTGGTCCCAAAAATCTTCCTCTCGGTAGAAAAGAACCTTAGCCAAGAAGATAGAAAACCTTATAGAAATTAACAAGAAGTATTAGAAATCTTCTAAGCCCTTTTAGTGTGTGGAGATATTGAATACAGTAAATCCGATACAATTCTCCATTGACAATTGGTAGAATTTATAGATACAAGTATACAGAATCTGTTGTAACAGATGCGTCAATCATGCCTACGTTACTGTGCAATTTTAAATTTCAAATTCCTAATAACTCTCAATTAATACTAAATAATACTAATAACTCTCAATTAATGCTAAATACTATTTCTATATTTACCACATAGTGTCTATCATAGATCTAATCATCTTACCACAAGTATTAGAACTCTTATAACTATTAGAAGGCCGAATGTCAAGGAGATCGTCCATAGCACTTGACTTGATCAATGCTCTCTTCTGACAACCACACAAGAGCTATATTCTACAATAGATATTCCACAATCTCTTATACACCAATGGAGATCATAAGGATACACTCATCTTCATCTAGGTGCAATCTACTTGATCCTTACTCTCTATGGAAGAAAATGTCTGCTATTGCTAGAGTTGCTCTTGTGGACTCAACTTACAAGACATATTCCAACACTCTTATTAGTGCCCTTTTGACCACTTTGAGTAATGAAAATGTTATTCTCACCATTCAGCTAGATTTTAATATCAGCTTAGCTAATTCTACCCTTACCAACAAAATTAAAGTACAAGTCCAGATTGTTAGTGCTGAATAGGCTCCCAAACTATTATGGCCACCTTACACCACCAAGTTATTTGCAAACTTCAAAATCATTCCCTTGACCTACACCTTCCTAATTCCACTAAAGATGCCTTGTTTTCTAATTCCAACAAATATGATGATACTTCTATCATTCAGATCTCTAGACAGATTCCCCGAGAAGAACTCTCTCAGTTAATGCCACTTGAGTGGATCAATAATTATGAAAGACTTTCTCATAGAAACAACCTAATGTCTATACGACCATGCCGTCTATCATTAAGAGACTTTAAGATAGAACTGTTAAAATAGGTTTCTCCATACCAAACCAATAAAGGCCTTTAGTCCCTTATTGGTAGACTTCTCACCCTTTAACCTGCTTATACCCCTTCAAAGAGTGAACCACCTAAGCCTGGATAGACCAACATGCAAAACCTTGTTATGTCTCCTATCTTAATGGTCACTTTATACGATACTCTAGAGTGGTGAGAAGAGTCTGATGATAATGAACAAGGACTTTACCCATACAAGTATGCTATTAAACAGGCCAGGAAAAGCAAATCTTCTCAAGGATCTTCTTGTTCATACAAGAACCATCATCACTATGATGAGGATAGTGATAATGGTCCTAATCAATATGTTAAAAGAAGATGGCAGCTGCCTTCTCCTCCTAAGAAATCATATAAAGATATGTCCCTTGTTGAACTAATGATAGCAACAAGACACTTTGATCTTGATAACAAATTATGTTCAGGACCCATAACTCAGCTAGTCCTTTACCACAGTCAATTCCTTGTATAAGAATGATTTGAGATCCTTATGATAAACAATTCCCTCCACTTGAAAGGAGAACAGATGAAAACACTAAGATCTCTACTCGTCTTTATGTTATTCCTAACACAGTAGACTCTCAAGGCCATTTCAGACCAACCTCTGCATTTGATGAAGTTCTAAATTGGCAAACCAAAATTCTTTTTTGTCAAAATACAACATTAATAAGAATTTATTCAAAGCTTAATTCATTAGCAATATGGGCAAAATGTATGAAGAAGTTAGGAGACTTTATGCTTTCAAGACAAAACAAGCTTAAAAATGGGATGTAGAATTAATAAGGTTTATTGCCACATGATATGTTGGACTAAAATTCTAGCAGAAAGCAATAAAATTATCAGCAATACAAAAAGATTTGCAGAAAATAGAACTAGATATGACCAAAAGACAATCTCAGGTCATATATGAGTCATATCCCTCATACCCTTTCGCTCCACTTTTCACCTATCGATCATCACCCACTATTTACCTTAATGAAGCTTATTACAACAAGGTGTTTCAAATGAATTATCCTTTGTTTGGACAAATTCTACAACCACCTCCTATTTAGACTAGACCTATTTCACGACCCTTTATCAAGACACTATAAAAGAGGTCCTCTCATTGGCCTCCTTACTCTACTTATGAAATAGGAACCCCTTATGGATTGAAAACACCATGTCATATAGGTTTCAAAATAAAAGAATATGTTGTCTCCCAAACTATGTCCCAAATTACCTCTCCAAGCAAACAAAAACAAATTGAAACACAAACCACTTAATCTTCTGAACCTTCTGCTTCACTATTATCTCCAAGGACTACCCAACCTCAAGATTCCACTATAGGCATCCTCCACAATCCTTTTGAACCCCTTCAGAACTAAAATAATTCACAATTAGATGATTCCTCATCATTTACTTGTGATAGTAATTCACAATTAATGATTTCTCATCATTTACTTTTGATAGTGACTAAGAAGAACATTTTGCTATGTGATTAGAATTGCAATAGTCTAGCCAAATGAAGAAGATGAAGACTTTGAAGAATCATATACAGACCATCCATTTGATTCTCCTCAACAACATAATTTTACTTATAAACTAGGTTATGGCACTTGGTTTACTTTTGATGATACTCCCTAGCATAAATGGAGAAGCTGACTCCATGAATTTGGAGTATGGATTGATGTGCTGCTAACTCAACAACAAGTAACTCTTCAACAAGTTCTTCAAGAATTTGTTTCACGATTCACTAGCACTTTAAGAGATTGGTTTCAACATCTCATTAAATATGAGAAACTGCAAGCAATTCAAGTTCATAATGCTAATCTCCTTATGTAATCCATATGTCCTCATATGGTCTAAATATCTATAACCCCCAATAGGTGTGTTTTGTCTTTTGTAAGTTCATCTGTCTATATAAAAGATGATCCTCATCACTTCAAGATCATCAAGTGTTGTATTCTCTTCTATGAATATAAGTGCGTTCTTCCATGTGTCTCTGTTTTAAATCTCTTTTTCTTTTTGAAAACCTATGCTCTTAACATGTTGTCTTCATCTTTGTAAAGATTCAAGTATGATATGCACTTGCCTCTTTTAAGATGACCTGTGCATAAAAAAGAAGCTGACTATGATCCTGTGAGAGTATTAAAAAACCATTAACTGATAAAACTCAATACATAATTGAAACGGAAAAGGATTTAGGGTCCTAAAGTGTTTTTGAGGGAAAATTAGATTATGAGAAAGCTTGGACTTACCTGGACTAGAGTCTCATTTCAGGATTAGCATACAATTGAGTCGGTTCAGTTTTATGTTTCTCAGTTTATTTGGTTATAGATAGGATAGATATAGGTCCCAATGCTTTTGTTGGTGTCTGTGTTTGAGATTTTCTAGTTTTAATCATATGAAACACCACATAGTCATTAGGATGGATGCATCCTCCCTCACTATGGTATTTTAAAAAATGACAAATACATGATATAAAAAAGAAAAATATGTTCTGTCCAAAAAAAATAGAAAAATCTATTACATTTACGACCAAAATTATTCACCTCTAAACTATGTCCTCAATTTAGTATTTGAAGACTGCTATATATCTAATAGGATTTATTGTAGTCAAACAACATTGAGCCAAAACTTAATGTCTATCGTAGGGCTAATTATAGGTAAGAAAATGAATCAACCAAATAAAAAAGTTGGCTCATATCGAGGTAAGACATCCAAATATACTAGTCAGATTCGGTTGACTCGCTTTTAATTGGGCAAACAAATTATCATCCTATAAATTTACAATACAATTTGAAAAATATTATATATGTGTGTCAGTGTTGCATGACAGTTCATAATTCACAAAAAATAAGGACATGTTTGATGCGAATATGGTTTTAGATTCCAATAGTTAGGCAACAATAATCCTAATTACATTACCATGATCATAATTTAATAAACTCTTTATATTGATAAGGGTAATCATGGCTATCAAAATATAAATTGATAATCTAAATTACAAGGGTGAGGCTATGAATTATGATTATCATTCATTACCACTCATTTATTCCAAAAATACCCCCTTGACTCCACTCTATTTTTCTTTCAAGTTCTCCTCATCTTTCCTTCTCACTTTCTCATCATCGGTGCTCCTCTTCACCACCACCACCCTCTTCCTTCCTCTCCTGCATCTCTTTTTCTCAGATATGGCCATTGGTCCCATATTTTTTTGATTAAGCTTAACTACGTTGATTGATGTCTTATGAGGAATAGATGCATTTAATGATGCAAGAAAAGCAGTTAACGTGGAGAGAAGACAATGTAGACAACACAATTCATGTAGCCTAACATGCGAAAAACTTAAAATATTAAGCGTTATTTGTTTTCTTATTATGAAAACAATTTTTTTGTTATTTTTTAAATAGGGAAAATTAACATAAAGGATCACAAGAAAACAATATTTATTATATAGGACCATAAAAATTATAATTGTTTTAAAGAACCACATATCATAATATAAATTCAAAATTGTTAAGTTGCCCTTGATCAAACTTCCTACATTATATTTTATATTCATAATTAAAACATAACTAAAATTAAAAAGTAAAACTTCCCATAATCCTGATCGTATTTTTTTATAATTTTTTACTAAGTTTTATATTCATGTAAAATGAATATATTATTTAATTAACAATGGTTCAAACTCATATTCTTTTAATTTTTATTTTTCAACAAGTTTAATATTCTTATAATCAACATATAATCTAATTAATCAATATATCATCAAGCTACCGGATTTATTAAGTATCAACGTTAATATCATTTAAGATATTTTTATAAAAATAAAAACTAAACTCATTTAATTTTTTCAAGATACAATATATTATTTATATTTTTTAATTTTATTAACATTAAATGAATTTTTAACCCACATAAATATTTTAAAAAAAAATAAATCATACAAAATTTTTTTGTTTAACATATATAATAAGTTATAAAACACCCTAAGTTTTATCAAAATTATGCAATTACATTTTTAATTAAATATTTTTCTGCATTTTAAACAATTAATATTTTGAAAAAATTGAAGAATGAGTCATTTTTTCATAGATATCTAGGCAAGTTGTGAAAAATTAAAATTGAAAAAATGTATTTAATTTAGTAACATTTATATTTTATAGTAGTTTTAAAAACATATAGAATGTGGGAGAGAATGAAGGAGGAAGTGCAAAATATTTTATAGGGGTACTTTAGTATTTTTAATTTTATATTTTGGTATTTGATTCTTCTAAGTATTTACATTTTTTATGGTCTTTCTCAATAAATATCCTTTCTTCTAGGTCCTTTATTCTAATTTTCCCTTTTAAATATTAAGGGTTTTGGTTACATCATGTGCAGTGAAACATTTGTTACTTAGCAACTTTGACTGTATGTAATGTATAACCTGTATTCCTGATGTTAATGAATATCATTCTGTTCTTTTTTTTTTTTTTGAAAAAAAAAACATTTGTTACTACCAATACATCCGCATGTCTTTACCATATAAGCTAACTAATTTCGATTTTCAAGTGCTTTACATTATCTTTTTTATTTGTCTTTTTAAATAATTCAATGGGGACGACTTTATGTTATTTATTTTTTTCAAAAACAAAAGCACACTGCCTGGCCCAAAACAGAAAATTCCTTTTTATCGCGTGACAATTGCCAAATCTTCCTAATTTCTTGGTTAAACAATTTTTATTCTAGAAGTTTTTGCTAAGGAGTTATGGGTACCATGAAGTATTTTTCCGAATAATATCACTCTGGAAGTATAAAATCAAAGCAATGTTTTGAGGGAGATTGCATTATTATTTGAGAGAAGGATATTCTTATCATTCTCTTTTTTATTATCTTCTTATAATTTTATTTTCACCTTTGGACGATGAAATGAATGACCTAGATTTAATATTTTATAAAATTATTATAATATTGTATAAATTGAAATTTATATTTTTTTATATTGCAATTATAAATTATATATATTGGATTTTATGATTTTAAACTTATAATGAGAGAAAGTGATATGGGTTTTGTACCCAAAAAACCCAAGTGATATGGGTTTGGGCTTATTTTGTTTTCTGTGATGACGCTATTGGAAGGAATTAAGGAAAGATCAGACTTAGCTTGTCGAGTTGAGGGAGAATGTATTATTATTTGGTAGGAAGATATTTTCATCACTCTCTTTTTTATTGTCCTCTTATAATATCATTTTCATTTTTAGATAATAAAATGAATGATCTAGATTTAATATTTTATAAAATTATTATTATAATATTGTGTAAATTGAAATTTATAATTTTTTTTATATTGCAATTATAAATTATATAGATTAGATTTTTTTAATAGTTTAAACTTATTTATATATATTTATAATAATAATTTTATAAAAATATTGAATTTGAACAATTTATTTTGATAATTTAATGGTGGATATGAAATGATAAGAGGATAATGAGAGAAATCTAACTCAAGATTGCACTATTATTTGTCAACGTTAGGCTCCGACCAATAAGGGCAACATTGTTACAAAATTGTTACTTCTGTGGACATTGGGCAAAAAAAAAAAAAAAAACCTTCTTGGTCTTTATAGCTCTTAAATAAAAACTTTTGAAGCAAAAATGGTATTTAACCCTTCTATTTTCTAACATGGTGGGCCCTATAGAATCTGTTTGGTGGTCTAACTTGTTTGATCAAAGATTTTTTAACCCACCAAAGGCCTTGTAACCTAGTAATAATGGTATCTCCCAAGTAGGAGGAGGTCACGGGTTCAATCCCGTTGTTGTAACTTCAAGCCGTTAGTGCCTACCCGAGCCTATGAGCTCCATTTAAAAAAGAAGAAGATTTTTTAACCCAAAACAATTATATAAAATCTCTGTTAATTCACTTTATCAGTGAACTATATATACCTTGTGGTTTAATTTGCGTCTTGATGGAAAACATAATAAATATAATATTATTCAATAGTTATATAATAATAATTTATAACTTTTTATTTAATGGCTTATAATTTCTATTAATCAATATATATATGAGTCTGTCGACTAAATTATTGCAATTTTTTTCCACACTGTGCCCAAACGTCAGTGTGATGCGTTAAGATTCTGTTGAACCTTTTAGGCTTAGCCAAGAGAACCCCAGCCCATAAGCGTTGTGGTCCAAATCAGCCTTATTCTTCTTGGGCCAGGTAGGGAACTGTCATGGATCTGGGTTGATTTTGAGCCTAATGTCAATCAGAAATGCCCAGGTACTCTTTTAAGTTCATATGCCACAACCTCATTTATATATCATTTTTAGCTGTTTATAAATATTTCTTTTAAAAAAAATACTCCTCCGTTCCCAATCGTAAGATAAATTTGATTTTTTTGAAGATATTAGAAAGTTAAATAAATTACTCAATCATATATATATATATAAATTTATAAGTTAGGTAAAATAATTTAAAGAAAAACGTTAAATATAAATACTTTAAAGTAATTTAATTAGGTTTCTTAATTTTTTTTAAATAAACTCTATCTTATATTGAAGATTAGAGGGAGTAATTGATACTACTGCAAAATTTGGATTAGATCCGTAATGCAATGGGTAGTCTATTTATTTGTGCATGCCCCTCATTCGTTCTGATAATGGCATTGAATTCATGATGTCTGACTATTATTCTTCAAAAGGCATTTTGCATCAAACCTCATGTGTATATACTTCTCAACAAAACAACATTGTTGAAAGGAAACATCAACATATACTCAATGTTGCAAGATCTTTATTGTTTCACTCCAATCTTCCTAAGATTTATTGGTTATATTCTGTTTCCCATGCTGTACACTTTATTAATCGTTTACCTACACCACTTCTTGCTAACATGTCACCCTATTACCGTTCACATCAACATCATCCTGATTTATCTACTCTTCGTGTCTTTGGTTCCTTATGTTTTGCTTATACTCTTTCTGCTCATCGTACAAAGTTAGATCCTCGAGCTCGAAAGTGTATTTTCTTAGGACTCAAATCTAGTGTTAAAGGTTATGTTCTTTTAGATCTTTCATCTCTCTAGCTCTTTGTGTCTCATGATATTCATTTCTATGAGCATATTTTCCCTTTCAGTCTCATATAACTTCTTCTCTTGACCTTTTTCTTCCTTTGCCACAATCTCCATTTTCCCTTGATTTTCCAGTTTCTTCCTCTCTCCCACATTCTTCTCCTATGGCCTCTGCTTCTACTGAATCTGTTACAACACCATGAAGGTTAGTAAGGCAGCGTCAGCATCCATCCTACTTGAGGGATTATCATCATGCTCTCCTCTCTTTAGCTACACCACCATCTTCTGTTAGGTATGTTACTTCTCCATACTCTCTTAATTATGTTCTTTCTTACAATCATCTTTCCTCATCTTATAAACATTTTAGCTTATCCATTTCTTCTCACTTTAAACCCAAAACATATTCTCAAGCAGTGAAACATGATGTTTGGCGTAAAGCTATGGCTGCTGAAGTTGCTGCCTTAGAATAGAATAATACTTAGTAGCTTACTACTTTACCTCCTAGCAAATTAGTGATTAGTTGTCGCTGGGTTTATAAAAACAAGTTCAAGGCAGATGGTAGTCTTAAGAGAGCTAA
>JBAGKO010000012.1:19290656-19308091 GCA_037177275.1 Acacia concinna
AAATTAAAAGGGATGATATTATTCGTTTTTTCCATTCATATCTTATTATTTTATTAGATATTTGTAAGCTTTTATGGAGATTAATTGATGATAAATTTTATTACAAGTATTTGGATTTTTTTTGGTTCAAATAAATATGATATTAGCTTTATTTTTCAAATGAAATGTCCAGTTGCAGAAATATAATTGGGTCATTAGATGCCATTGGTGAGTTTTTCTTTCTATTTTCTTAATAATGCCTCTTATTGTGTTCTTCAAGATAATGAATTATTGGTCATGTGTGTGTGTATTGTAATTAGATTAATTTTATGTGACATTTGTGAACAAAAGTCATATATTTGAATTGTGTAAGAAAGTTTATTATAAGCAGTTGATTTGATTTGTTGGGAAAAATAATTTTTTTTATGTTTGTCAACTAATACATATTGGAAGTCAAATTTATGGATGCTTAAATAGTTGAAAAATGTTTTTGAAATAATACTACAAATATTATAATTACTCATGATTTTGTACAATAATATACTTGTGCTTACAATTCTCTCAAATTAATTTTACTCTAGACATCACAAATCATTATTACAATGTGATCTATGTATTTTGATCATGAATCCTTTTATATTTTTGTGGATGAAATTCCAAAAATTTCAAACTTAGAGTATGTATGAAAAGAAATAAATTTGTATATTATTATTAATATATAAAAAAATTATGTGTGATGTAATAATTTATGTTAGTTCTTGAAGAACTTATATGTAACAAAATTGATTGAAGTCTTAAAGAAAACTAAATTAATATAGTTCTTGACAAACTAATCAAGTTTTTTTTTTAAAAAAATTCTTTGTGTGAAAGAGAATTGATTAAAAAATTTTATGATCCACAGATTTATATCAAAGATTCGATTTGTGAAAATGTTAAAAAGTGATAGCCCAATTGGATAGAAATTCATGATTGTATGTGAGATATTGAGTACTTGAGCTTTCAAGTGAAAGATAAATTATTTGCCTACTATATGCTAAAGTATATTTATATGACTCACACTAGATGTGGGATTGTTATAATATAAGTGTAAGATAATATTGAAAAGATATTATTAGAATAAGAGCGTGAGTTAATACTATTTAGCTACTAATGGATTTATATATACAAGCTTATTGCATATATTATTAGTCTAGTAGTACATGCCAATAAAATAATGTGTCTATTAGATAGCATTATGTATATGCATAAGTATATTGAAGTTTATATGATAATTCTTGAAATATTGAATTTAATGGTCTAGATGTACATTATATTTTATGAAAATATTTATGTATCATGTTGATATTGTATTTATTATGATTTTACTTGTAAAGTTTAGTTCTTATAGGTATATAGTGGATAACAAAAATGAGATTTGGTGTGATAGTTCTATGAACATATCATATGAGAATGTATCATATATTGATATTTTAATATATCCAGAAGATGTGTTAGATAAATATATTTCAACAAAAAGTTTGGCGACAATGCATCACTCATATATACCTTAGCAGCTACAAGAAATATATGCTTAAAAATACATTGGAAGTGATGTTGTGATTAGAGGGAGTAAAATTGATGTTACTATGAAGTGAAATAAAAACAATATTATCATGAAGGGAAGTTGACATCATGCTGTGCTCTTTTCCTTAATTAAGATTTTATTTCACTGAGTTTTCCTGGTAAGATTTTTAATGAGACAGCTTCATTAAGTATTGAGTACTTTTTTTCTTTCACTAGGTTTTTGTCGTAATAGGTTTTTTGTAGTAAGGTTTTAATGATGCACAATATTTATTTATGGACATCCAAAGGAGAGTGTTATAAATATTATAATATGAGTGTAGATGTCTATAACCTTCCAAGGATTGCTTTTTATAATTCTACACTTAAAGCCATATAACCTATAACATAAATGGTTTGGAAGTTTTCTATGATAAATGTAACCTCCAAATGCTTTGTATTCCACTATTATGTAGATTCATTCTTTTATTGTAACTCTTGTAATGGAATTCAAAGAGTCGTGACTTATATATAGTAAGCATGTACCAAATGCTATAAACTTACAAAAAAAAAAAAGAATTATTAATTTGCTTCCTCTCCCAATTTCTTCTCTTATTTTTTATTCTTCTACTCTCTAGCTTCCTTATTTTTATAACATGCATGCGATTCTCACATATGCAACAAGGCTATTGCACATTGCTGTGAAACTCGCAATTGACTTTATGAGTTTAAGATTTTATATTTTTATTTTATGAAATCGTTGTAAAACCCAGATATGCTAGCCATAACCTTATTTAATCTCATGAGTTTACGAGCTTAGTTTATTATTTTTATCTCATAAAATTGTTTCAACTTGCTCTTAAACTTATATTAGTTTATTCTTTTTTTATTTTAATATTCAATGACATTTATATTTAAACTTCATAATTTTTTTGGATGTAATAAATTTTTTTGTCTTCAAGATATGATAAATTATAAATGTTGACTTACTTTCAATTATTCATATTTAAAAAGTAGATAAATTAAATTATGGGAAAATCCAAAAAAATGATAGTGAAAATAAAAAAAATCCCAATTCAGGACAACAAGATTAAAAAATCTCAAATAAGTCTTTTTGTATTTTTTTTGCGTAATTACAAAAATGTCATTGTATTTTTAATAACACGAATATCGTAATTTACAACACAAGTATTTAAATTAACAATACCAAAAGTGTTTAGGTAATACATATTTATGTTGTGAGTTGTTTATGCTAGTGTTGTTAATTGAGATACTCTTGTTGTAAATCATAATACTCGTGTTATTAAAAATACAGTAGCATTTTTATAATTATGCAAAAAAATACAAATAGACTGATTTGATATTTTTTTAATTTTGTTGTTCTGAATTAAGATTTTCTTATTTCCACTGTCTTTTTTTAAAAATTTCCCTTAAATTCTTTGTCATTTGTATATTTTATTATATACTTTTAACACATGTTTATTTAAACTTCATAAATTCTTTCGGAACTATACCTTTCCTACGTACAACTTAATCCCGAAAAAAGAAAACCAAGCACAAAAATACTAAATAGCACAAACCAAATAATTAAATGAAATAACTAAGCAAACTATTTACAATGAACAACACAGTTATACAATGAATCAGAACAATTCAATGAACCACATATAAAAATAGATATGACGACGTAAACAGATTACCAATCTAAAACACAAAATTCCCATCAATAGAAACGATTCGATGAATCACAAACAGAGATAGTCACACCAACCGGGCGCCACATGAGCATGTAGATTAATCAGTAAGCATATTATTTCCTCTGTTCTTATTTATAAGACCTTTTTTAGAAAATCTTAAAAAAGATAATCACATTACTTTAAGATATTAAAGTTTATCGTCTTTCTTCAAATTATGTTGTTTGACTTATAAACTATTGTATAATTTAATAAAACACAACATATGATATTATTAAGTAATGTAATTAGCTTTCATAGGATTCTCTAAAAAGGTCTTATAAATAGAAATAGATGGAGCATAATTTAGACTAATTAGTGTGCAGAACCATGGGATTTAAAAGAGTACTCTCTCCGATCTTAATTATAAGGCCCAATTAATTTTTTTTAGAATATTAAAAAAGTTAATTACATTACATTCTTATATCATATGTTGTATTTTATTATATTATATATTAATTCATAGGTCACAACATAATTTGAAGAAAAACAATAAATTCTAATATATTTTAAAGTAATGTAATTAAATTTCTTAATATTCTCCAAAAAAAAGTTAATTGTGCCTTATAATTAAGGCCGGATGGAGTATATTGTTGATTGATTTATATTCACACCAACCAGGTTGGAAAAAAAACTTATGACAAAAATCCTACCTACCATAAATTTATTATATTTACGAGTATTGATATTTCTGCCTATTCGTTCTGTATTTAAATACTAGTATATTTTTTAATAAAAAATAGGGAAAATCCCAAAAAATAGCATGTAAATGGTAAAAAGACAATTTAGTGTTGTAAAATTTAAAAATTCCATATCAGTCCTTAATGAAATTTTTAGAATCTTGAAATTCTTGTGAAACTACGTAAATGCTCCTTATTTTTCACAATGTGACTATCTATTTGCACAACTTGAGTATCTATTTTTATAACTTGAATACACATTATCTAAATGCCTCTGAAGTTGTGAAAATAGATACTCAAACTATGAAAAGCTAGGGGCATTTATGTAATTTTACAAGATTTTCAAAATTTCAAAAATTTTAGATTCTTACCAAGAACTTATACGGGATTTTTAGATTTCTTAGCACTGAATTGTCTTTTTACTATTTTCATACTTTTTTCTAGTATTTTGCCTAAAAAATACTACTCCCTTCGTCTCAAAATATAAAAGACAACAGTCACTCTTGCTATATCCCAAAATATAAAAGACATTTGAAAAATGTTTTGTACTTTAATTATTTTTTTTTCTAGCTTTGTCTTTATTCAATAACAATGTATTAATCATGTGTTAACCATAAAAGTTATCATTCTCGATGAGAGAAGAGAGGGGTAGGGGGAGAGAGAGTGATGAATTTTAATAAGGTATTATCTCTCTTATTCCATATCTCCTCATTAATAATAATATTATAGTAAAAATGAGTAACAATTCTGATATATTCGTTATTTTTAACCGCCACTTCGAATTACAAGATTCGGTTAAATATATTTTATATTTTGAAACAGAGCGAGTAATACATTTGATTGATAGATGTTGAAGTATATGGTCCCATTTTGTTGGCAAAAAAAAAAACGTATGAACCTATTTTATTTACACTTTATACTCTGAATCCTAACGAAGCTTTGGCAAAAAAATAAAAATAAAAATAAAAAAATCCTAACGAAGCGTATGGTCATAACGCTTACGTCACGGTGCCTACGTTATGTGCCTCCCGATGATGATGCCATAAACAGTGGCCTCTAATTATTTTTAAAAACGTTACAGGCGAAATAAAAGAATATACGTTAAAAATTACTGGTAAGTCTCTGTTAACAATCTCATATATTATTATGAGTTATCATTAATATTATTATGAGTTATCATTAAGAACTTAAAGGAGTTATTGATAGCTTTACTAGAGCCGATAATAAATTCTTTTTCTCAAATATAAATTCACTCTCGCAACCTTAAATAAAGCAATTTTCTTTTATATTATATCAATCAAAGCTTTTTATTCACCTTGGTCTCTCCACTATCGAAGCCCCACATTCAAATGATACCTGATTCGCCATATTACCTAGAACTACCTTCCTTTTAAACAGAGTGCTCTGCTATGGCCGCCTCGGCCACCAACCCTATTGCTGCCGCCTCCGCCACAAAGCCGAGGCTTTTAACTGATCTGGCATCCTCTGTGAGCCACGTACCCTCTGACTTCGTCAGGCCGCTCGGCGACCGTCCAAATCTTCAAGACGTTCAATCCGCTGACGGATCTTCCATTCCTCTCATCGACCTTCAAGATCTGGACGGCCCTAACCGCTCTCTCACCATCCGCAAGATCGGTGACGCATGCCAGAGATACGGCTTCTTTCAGGTACACATAATTCAGGAAAAGGGAAAAAAAAAAAACTCCACATGACGTTATGAATTTGTATTAGTAATAACTGTCAGTAATGCAATAATGAATTTTCTGTGGTTGGTTTTGGTGAAGGTTATGAACCATGGAGTTGGGTTGGAGGTGGTAGAGAAGATGGTGAAAGTGTCGAGGGAATTCTTCAGTTTACCGGAGAGTGAGAGGATGAAGAGTTACTCCGACGATCCGACGAAGACGACGAGGCTGTCGACCAGTTTCAACGTGAAGACGGAGAAAGTAGCAAACTGGAGAGACTTCTTGAGGCTCCACTGTCATCCTCTCGAGGACTACATCCATGAATGGCCAACCAACCCTCCATGTTTCAGGTATATGTGTTTACAGTTGCACGTGAAATTAAATCAGCCTTGTGGTCCAGAGAATTCCAGAAAAGTGAGAACAGATAGATGAATGAGCGTGGGACCCCTTAAACTACAGTCTCTTCCTCAGTTTCACCCACAGCTCTCTCTCTCTCATCAATGTGATTATTTCATTTTCCGCGGCTCCTTACAAGAAATTCTTCCTCGTAGAGTAGCCAGGCGGATCATTAACAAACTTTTTTTTTTATAAAAAAAATTGATCTTATTTGGTGTTTTCTATGCTCTAAACGCGGATTAATTAATTAGTGCAATATTTAATTAGTCTCTTAAGTTTCCTTTTATTTTGGTTTTGGCTCAAATTTTATTCGGTTTAAAATATTGGTCCTTATAATTTAATGAAAACCTAAACTATTTTAAGACACCAAAGTTACAATGAGCATAAGTTTGAAGGACTAAATATTATATTAACAAAAAAATAGTTCATTTTTCAAATAAAGATAATAAAGTTAACCATATCTCCTTAATTTTAGTAAGAGACAGAGACTATGTAGGTGACTTTTACTATGAACAAATAAGGTGTAACCTTAAAAAATCTCTGCTTTCTAATGTTTGGGAGCTAGATAATTAATTTATACAGATTAACAAAATTAGTTATTTGTAGTAAATATAAGATATTTTCATACTCATTTTATTGTTTTTTGTTTTCGTGGGAAGCAGAGAAGATGTGGGTGAGTACTGCAGAAAAATGAGAGTGTTATCGCTGAGATTGCTGGAAGCCATATCAGAGAGCTTAGGGTTAGAGAAGGGTTACATAAACAAGGCGTTAGGGCAGCACGGGCAGCACATGGCCATCAACTACTACCCGCCGTGTCCGGAGCCGGACCTGACCTATGGCCTGCCCGCCCATGCTGACCCTAACGTCATCACCCTTCTTCTGCAAGACGACGTCCCCGGATTACAGGTCCTCCACGACGGCAAGTGGCTTGCCGTTAACCCTGTTCCCAACACCTTCACTGTCAACATGGGCGATCAAATCCAGGTATATCTAACTCCACTCATAATTGAAAGCATTCTTTTTTTTTTATGGCAATAAGAAAGATGCCTATCAAAAGGTTAGTTTTTTTATAAGTAACTTATTTTAAGTTTAGTATTTAATATAGGATTAAGGTAAAAAAATAAGTGTAAAGTAACTATGAAATATTTTTTAGAGTAAAAATAACAATGAACTTATGAAAATAATACAAAACTGTTAAGTAATGTAGCGTCGTTAATTTTTGTGAGAGTTTGCTACAGTAATTTAACAATTTGTTATAATAACTTAACAACTTTGCACTCTTTAATTTTCTAAAGTTCAAGATTACTTTGACACATTTGACAAGAGTTGATGGTTGTTTTTGCATCTTAATTCTTTAAATAACTTTCTTTTCTTATCTTAAAGTTTAAACTAATTTTTTTGTCCCTATTAAATTATTATCTTTATATTAATCATCCCCAATCCACCCACCACTATTTTTCTTTCATTTAATCATTTGTTACCTATTATCTCTCATATTTTCTATTCATTCTCTCTCATACTCTTTTTCATAAATAAGAGTATATTTAGAAAAGATATGACATTTTTTTATACATTTATTATTTTTAACTAATTTTAACCACAAATTAATTTTTAATAATTAATAAGAAAGTTGTTTATATAAAGGATCCAAAGTACTAATTATTATGCTATCCCACTACTTTTATTAAATATGAACATATTTAAAAAATAATATTTTTTGGAAAGAAAAAACAAATGCCTTATAAAAAGAATTAAGATCATTTTGTTAGTTTGTGTCTTATAATAATAATGAACAGATGGAGTATTATACCCTTACACCAAAAAATTTTCAACTTTAGCCCTCTAAGTCACACATAAATAAGATTAACGACTCTTTAAGTGATTTATTAAATACTATATAATTCTTCTAGATGACCTTCATATTTTGGACCAGAGAGAATGTATATACATGGTGGTGTGTTTGGATCTAACTCTCTTATTCTTTGACAGATACCCCTATGTCCTTTCGGTGAACGTTTTTCACACATGTTATTTGGGATATGTACAAACCAAAAAGGAAAAAATAATTACAACCTAATTTATTAAAGTTCCATGCCTATAAATTTGGTAGGTACCCATTTGATGATGGATTTTGTCTGGTGGCTTAAAATTATTAATATGAATATTTAATAGTTGAATGCTAATTTTAAAAAATATTGACGTACGTTCGATTAATCTAGTCCAAGGTTATCTAGGCAAAAATAAAAAATAAATAAATGAAAATGTGATACATGGTTTTGGTGTGTGATTTAGGTGATAAGCAACGACAGGTACAAGAGCGTGTTGCATAGAGCAGTGGTGAACTGTGAGAAGGAGAGGATGTCTATCCCAACGTTCTATTGCCCATCACCGGACTCTGTGATTGGTCCAGCACCCGATCTCATAGGCCCGCACCATCCTGCGCTGTACAGGAACTTCGCCTACAGTGAATACTACCATAAGTTCTGGAACAGAGGCCTCTCCAAGGAAACCTGTGTCGACCTGTTTAAGGCTCATCACTAATTCACCCATCATCATCATCATCATCATCATCATTGAATTAAATTATATTCTTACTTTTTAGTTTAATTGCTGAGTTGTGCCAGACTGCCAGTTCTTAATGGATTTCGATAATTTCTTGTTGGACAAAGATAGATCTCTAATTCTCCATTAATTTACGTAATTAGAGACGTGTGAGTGTAAGCGATATGATAAATAATTAAACAATATAAAAATGGATAAGTCTTCACAGTCTTCATTACGTAGAAATTAAGGCTGCTTTGCTTATTTGGCTTTCAGACCTGCGAGATGAACATTAGTCTGGGAGCAATTGCCATCATTTACGCTCACTGTGAAATAAAACAGATTGTTTTATTAATAGAGATATTATATGAAATGCACAATGAGATATAAGTCATCTTTATTTTGTAAAGTAATTTCATATGGCACTTTTAAAAATAATAAAAAAATAATTTCTGCTGTTAATACTAGCTTCTTTTCTCCAGCAGACAAATTTACTTCTGGGTTTGCCCTCCCCAAGTCAGGTAGCTAGGTATTAACTAATTTAAGTAGGTTATTTATAACAGGGATATTTTTATGAAATACCACATTCTTCATTTATGAAAACACATTTTAATATATGTACACCATTCGGTTCTCAATATAGGACATATTTACAATTTAATGAGATTAAGAAAGTTAGTTAAACTTGTGAATATGACATATAGTAGTATTTTCTAGAATACTCTAATCATATTATTTGATTAATTTCTTCTATCTCTTTTGTAATTATTGTTGAGGGAGTAATATAATAAGAAGGGTAAATTAGAAAAAGATTAACTAATATTATAAATATGTCTCATATCATGGCAAAAAAATGTCTTTTTATTTAGTATCAAGAACAACTTCCCAATTGAAGGCAAAAAAAAAAAAAAAATCCCAATTATATCCTATATTAAGGGTCTACGGGAGTAATCAATAAAGATAATTTGGAAGAGGTATGGTGGATTAAGGTATTATATTGGAGATAAAAACAAACCCCTCAACTAACTCTTTTACTACCTCAATCCTGTTCATAATATTCAAAATTCTGAATTGATTCAGTTCTTATTATAATATTAATTTTAGAGTTATTTAGATATTATATATCTTTTTACCAAGTTAAGGCTTCCCATGAGACATGGATCCATCCTAAAAGACAAAGCTAGTGACAAATTAAAAAATGGTACTCTATGGGCCAATTTGCCAATAAAGATAGGTGGAGTCTACGAGGAACAGAAAAGAAAATGAGACTGAGAGCTTTTACGTTTAGGGCCCAAAATGGAATAAGCTTATACAAGAGATATTATGTCTTGGACAAGTTTATGATATAAATGTCCCCGGAGGGACAAATTCTGTTTCGTTGGAACTACTATCTTTTGGGTTCCATGACAATTTAATAATTTAATATTTCTAAAATTATAGTAGTTTACTTTGTTATCAAGCATCTATCATTACCGACGAAATAGTAAAAGAGAATTGCGGCAAAATTTTTAGAAATTCACGGTTAATTAAGGAGAAGATGTTGAATAATTTTCCTTGTTCAATTCTTAGAAAATATAATATTACTAGTTGAGATTTTTGTATTGGAGTTTGGACATATCAACTAGTACAAAAATTAATAAATTTAGTTAAAGTTAGTTTTTTTTTTCAATTTCAAATTGAAGTGTCCCCAATTTGCATTTGATAATTAAAAGAGAGAATTATCATTTTAGCTGATTTTTAATCTGGCTCGTTTAATTTTATGTATCAAATAAAAAGAGAAAAAATTACAGAGACATAATTAAAAATTAGCTGAAATTATATTAACTTGGTATACTGTGTGCTAAAGGTGTAGAGTAGATTTAACTCAGGCTTACAAAAACAGTATTACAGTTAACCTGAGGGACAAATAATAATTAACATAAAATAATTTTTAAAAGGACATGTCATTAGAAAAGCATGCATCCTCACACTCTTAATTAAATCTTCTCTTCTTGGCTAGGAAAATGTATTATTCTAAAGGAGACAGTCTTATTTGAGGTACTACCGTCAGTAACACACTAAATACGAAGGCAAAAAACAAAAAAAAGTAACACTAAATACGAACACTTCCTCTAATGAAAATTTGAATATTGATTCGCCATGTTTTATAATATTAACTTATTTTTTAGGTCTAACCGCGGGTTATTAACACACTTAAATTTTGTCACTTTATTGGGGGGCTACTAAGGCGGTCCACCTAATCCTTTAAGATTGCCTCCCTTTCACTCTTTGGCCAAGTTGATTGAGGATTGAGTATTTTTTTTTTTAAATCACTACTCTTCCGTTTTGGCAAACAATAGATAAAAGAAAATGACAGAGGAAAAAAACAAGTCCAGAAGTAATTCTGATAGATTATTATTGTGTCGGACGTCACTAGCATTATTCTTGTCTTATGGCTTGATATCACTTTTGACAATCCCCGGGGGACTAGTGAAAGTGAAGACAGTTTGATTGTTTGTTTGTTTCATGTTTTTTTTATACCAGTAATTAGTGGAGGTCATGGTAATAAGAACACGTTAATAATTTAACTACATTGATTTGATTGGCAAGCTTTTTCTTCTAAAACTGGAGATTATTTGAATTGATTGGCCGAGAGACATCTAATCTGCTCTTTATATTATTTGTTTACAAGGGAGTCTCTGCTGTTAGTGTCACATCAGTATAATTAAGAAGATATTTCTCATTTTTGCTGACGACCTGTTCTTGTTTGGTGAAGCATCGAGTGAACAAATGGAGGTCATCAAATATATTATGCACAGATTCTGTGGTGTATCTGGACATAGGGTAAATTTACAAAAGACCAGGATATTTGTATCAAGAAATATCCATTTTAGTCGAGCTTATGTGTTTAGCCAAACTCTGAATATTGGGCTCACCTCAGATCTCGGCAATTACCTTGGGGTATCATTGCTGCATAAAAGAGCTACAAAGCAAACCTTTGCATCCCTAGTTCACCGGGTGCGGGTGAGACTTGAGAGCTGGAAAGGAAAATTCCTGAGTGTCGTAGGGCGTACGGTGCTTATCAAATCTGTGCTCTCAACACTCCCTTTCTATCAAATGCAAACTCTGCTCATACCAAAAGGGGTGCTTCTGGACATTGAGAAAATGTGTCGAAGGTTCTTTTGGAATCATGCACAAGCCAACAGGAAACTCCATCTCATCTCATGGGAAGCCATCAAGAAGCAACGAGGGGATGGGGGCCTGGGAATTAAGGATTTGATGCACCAGAATGTGGCTTTCATCATGACATTATGTTGGGGATTAATGACTAAGCCGGATGCTCTGTGGGTTCAGTGCCTAAAGCAGAAGTATAGATGAGGACAATCAGCTTGGCCTGAAGTTCGACCGACATCTAAACAATCTGCAATTTGGGAAGGGATTACCAAAGTGTGGACTGTGTTCTCTTCAGGTATGGGGAGGGAAATCCGAAATGGCCAATTGACTAGTGCTTGGTGGGATAAGTGGACGCCGCTGGACAGCCCATTAATTCAGTTTGTGGAAAGGAATATCCAACTCATTGAGCCGAATGCTAAGGTAGGTCATTTTATGAAGGAGAATAGGGAGTGGGACCTACATAAGTGGAAACAGTTTCTTCCGGATTGGGTCATAGAGAAGATCAGGAGGGTTAATCCTCCAAATGTTGATGGTGAAGACATGCTTTGCTGGAGACCTTCATCTAGTGGGAATTTTAGTGTTTCCTCTGCATACAAGCTGGTGCATATCCGAGAATCACATCAACAAGCGGATATTAATTTGGAGGAATTTATGGCAGTGGCCATATCCAGGAAGGGCCAAATATTTCGTATGGCAAGTTTCTCACAAGAGAATCCCAACAAATGATATTAGAGTGAAGAGAGGGTTGAGTGGAAATGGTGGATGCCCTTTTGAGTGTCATAGTGAGGAAACAATTATGGGTTAAATGGCAATTTACCCCCAACATTTTTAAGGAGAAGCAATTTTAATCATAACGTTTTTTTAGGAGCAATTTACCTCTCAACGTTATTTATTTGAGCAATTTACCTCCAACATTATTTATTTGGAGCAATTAATACCCTCGCTAATATATCTGTTCAGTTTAATTGTTAACTGAGGTGCGTTAACCAATGATAAAGTCCTATAACTGATGAGGTGGATTAAATAATATGATATGATATGTCATTTGATTGTAATTAAGTTATTTTCTTTTTAAAAAAAGAAATCTAATATGTTGATTGTAAAAAATATGTGTCCTAATTTAGTCACAACGTATTATTTAATTCATGTAATTAGTTATATGGCCTTATCATTGGTCAACACACCCTAGTTAATAGTTAAATTGAACAGATATGTTAGGGAGGGTATTAATTGCTCCAAATAAATAACGTTGGAAGGTAAATAGCTCCTAAAAAACGTTAGAATTAAAATTGCTCATCCCTAAAAATGTTAGGGGGTAAATTGCCATTTAACCCAACAATTATTCATACACTGAGAGACTGTGGTATCCCCAACCAAGTCTAGTTGGCTACTACTAACCCCATATATTATTCTGCGTTTTTTTTCTATGGATTTGTAGGCTTGGCTGAAGTGGAATGCTATGAATAATCCTGGAAGGACAAGGATAGGGTGGTGGCCGTGGTTTCGGGTATCTGATATAGTTTGCTGGACAATATAGAAGAATAGGTGTCATCGGGTGTTTGATGGAGTTGGGGATGATGTAACTGCAGTGTTGCATCGATGCTTCCATACTCTGATGGAACAAGTTGAAGATGGGAAGCTGAAGCATTAGATGTTATTATATTGGCAAAACTTAAGTCCCACATCGGTGGGTTTTTAGGAAGAGGGTGGTGTTAGATAGTATAAATAGGAACCTCCCCCCACCATTCAATGTATCCATCATTCAATCAATTGCCTTTGATCATATTAGGCAATTTGAGTTTATTCTCTCCCTCTTTGTATTATTGCTTTGTGTAATTTATTTGAGTAGCAATAATTTATAAATATTTGAGTGTTTCCTTTTATTATTGTCATGCCTATTATTTTTAAGCTGTTATTAGGTATAGTAGTTGTAGTTTATTATGTTATTAAATTACATCTAGAATATTTTCTAGTGTTGTGCTTTATTAGTATAATTGGTTACACTCTATAAATTAGGCTTCCGCGACAATTATTTCTCTTAATTAAACCCTTACTTAACTTGAAGAACTTTTTTTTTTTTCCAAGTTTTGACAAACCGAAAATAACCCCCTGGAATCATCTCATTCTCTGGAGCACCACACACACACACACGAAGCTTCTAAATACAAATTCGAGCAAAGAAATCTATCACTTGATTAAATAGTGTGCCGTGACTTTTTTGTCAATTCTTATAATACCAATTCATACCTTACAAAACCTACGTACCCGAAAAGTGAATGGAGTGCTGATTTTGATTAAATCAAATTAATTAATGCACACAGCCGCTTTTGACCTTTGTTGTTCTGACTCAACTGGCCTAACTTATTCTGTCATTAGTGCTTAGAACTTTATCCAAAGAAAAAATTTGACGCTGATGATCTTAAATTAATAAACCATAAAATATACTGTAAAGACTAATAGGGAAGGCTAATTTCAAGTACTCATCAGTATGTTGACCTCTTTAATTTGTAAGTACTGACATGTTCATTTGCAAGTAAAAATGTATGTGCTATATACATTTGTGTTCATCATAGTTGATTAAGTAAGAACGAAGTTTTAATTTGTTTCAGCAAACCTTAGATATTTTGATGAGCTTGAGTAGCCTGATGTCATCACTTTGTCATTTTGAAGGCGCTTCCAGCTCATTGACACTAAGCTTACTTCCATAAGAGTAAATTATACTGTGTCACGTTGAAATTGTAATATTAAATTAAAAGACTGATCAAACGGACTTGGTAGGTATTAACAAGCTGTCTCACACACACACACAAATATCAATATTTTCATCAAGATATCAAAAAAATTTAATCAATCCTGATTTCAGGCCGAACCTAATATACACCCAAAATATGATACCTTAGCAGTGACCTTATATATAGCTATATATGCATAGCAGCAACCACACACACACACACACACAGACGTAGGGACCTTAATTATGCAAGATAAATCTAAAGGCATAGCACTGATTGATAAGAAAATCATCATTCTCAGAATCAGGATCCTGCAGCAACTCTTCTCCTACTTCTGCATAATGCAATAGAGGTAGGCTTGAAACAATTTCTTCTTTGTTCCGAACACGTAGGGCTTGCAGATCCTTTTGAGCAGGGAAAAACTTATACAATTTTGAATCTCGAACTCTAGGACTGACAAATATCAATGCTGTGACAAGACAAGCTTTTGGAGATTCATCATCTCCTTGAATGTTAAAGCCGTCAGCGACTATATCCAATGCATTTAGTGTTGCAAGTGCAGCCCCTAAGCTATGACCAGTTGCTTATCTCTTCATCCTTAAATTTATTCACAAGTATTCTAACCTCGATCTGTTAAAACCTGCACAACAGTAAAATATACTCAAGGGTTGTGCATGGATTCATAATTTGAATCTCAACTATACAATTTGGTACATGGATTTATTATAAAAGGAAATATTTGTAAAAATTTAAATAGATCAATATACTTCTTCTTGTTCTAAATATAAGATCTCATCGCTTATTTTAGAATAATTAAAGAAGATATATAAGTTAGTTAATCATATTATAATATATAATATATCATGATATTATATATCAGATAAAATAATTTGAAGAAAGCGATAAATTTAAATACTTTTAAGTAAGTTAATTTATTTTTTTAAGATTATCTAAAAAAGTTAGTTAAGTTTTATATTTAATAACGAACCACCATTTTTGTTGAAATTAATTCTGATGATCCATTGTTGTATAAATGGAATAAGGACCTCGATGTACTTTACAATTCACTTTGTGACAAAAAATGTATGGAGTGTCACCTAGAAAAAACTGAAAGTCCTTGATCCATTCCATGAACTGATCAACTCCTCTCCAAGCAATTGCAATGTCCCTGCTTCCTAACACGGCTTTGCCTTCATCAGTGGTCACAACAACATATCCTATCCAATCTGATTCTTCAACTTCACCAAACACAAGAAAACCAATTTCTAAGGTTGCATAGAGGAATTTTATTACCTCGTACTTGAAAGGATTCCCATAATCCAAACCCACCTTGGAAAAGAAATCTGTTTTCTCATAACGGCTCCTTCCTGCATATTGAGATGTTTTATCAGAGATAGAAAGCATCGTAAGTAGCTTGAGCCATCTCTCCATAGTGTATTATGTACTTGCGAAGATCAATGGTACCTGTAGAATTTGTTGGATATTATTTCAAGATTATTTAAATAAAGTATTATATATTAGATTTGATTATTTTATATTTAAGATTATATTTGAATTTTATCTTAATTAGTTTGGTTTATTCATGATAAGATTTAGATTTAAATTAGATTATAAGTTTATCTATATAAAAGTCCATATGTACATGATTTTACTTGAGGTTCCATAATAATATTTCAGAGGTTATTATTCCCTCTATCTTTATATATTATCCTTCAAATTTCAACAGAATTAACAATATTTTCTTATAAGAATGCAAGGTTTTGCCAGTAATAATGCAATCAAATGATTTATGAATTGTTATGAGTTTGGCTTCTGATCGATGAGAAGACTTGCTTTCTGCATGGTTATACTATATATATGCATGGAATGGTGATGACCATGTCACGCCACGTACTGTTTTTCATCTCATTGAAACGGAAGTGAAAGAATTTTTTTTTTTTTTTTGGGGTAAGAATGGGGCATTACAGCGCAGCCCCACTATTATTTTATAATGTCTCGGGGAAAGACAACCCCCATGAAGTCCCTATACAGACACGGTAATATCCTATTAGGTGGCACATTAAAAAACAGCTCCACCACATATATCCTGATCAAGACTCAGGTTTGCTAGGCTATCAGCAGTTTGCAAAGAATTTTTGTTAAGTTTTATTTATTATATATAAACGAAAGTTTCTAATTCACATTCTTTCCTAATTTGCTTTGCCTGAGTCACAATCTTATCCAAATCTTTTGATCTGATGAGTTGATTCCATTCCGGCAAATGTGGTTCCCATTTTGTATCTAGTCCCTTTTGTATATATGTCTGCTTGGCTTTTTAAAGTGTGTCCTTTGGTTCTTTGACCAACAAAAATCGCATCCTTGTTTTTAAATTTTCTCTCTCTGGATTACGAAATTAACCAGTAATTATCACTATTTTCGTTAGGATCGGGGAAAAACAAACAGATTGAAGAATGATCAAAAGATTTAAATTTAAAATAAAATAATAGATTCCATAATACTGACACAGGATTTAAGGGAAGGAAACATAAAATCACAGTATAAATATTTAGAGCTTTTCAAAGACTTGAAAATTGCAAATTTGGTTAATATCTTCTAAAAGTTCAGAAGACGTGATCGAATTTTTGGCGAGTTTTTAAGTTTGACAACAACTTTTTCCTTACTCAGATAACAAGTACGATCTATAATAAATAAAATAATCATAATTAATGAGGCGTATGATGAATTAATATAATTATGACATGAGTTCTAAGTTCAAACAATTTTGTCCCTTCTAGTGTATCGTACTGTGTTTCAATTTAGCGTAGTTTATGACATATTCATGTTCTTTTGCAGTATAAATATATGTAGCAATGTAGCATTAGCATATATGAGGAAGGTAAATTTTGTTCAAATTGGAATCAACCATAGGAAGCCAAATTGGAACCAACCACACCAAATTTAGTCAACAATTTGAGCAAGAAGTAGGAAGCCAAATTGGACAATTATATCTTGCAGCCAAAT
>JBAGKO010000012.1:19371787-19401679 GCA_037177275.1 Acacia concinna
CTTGGGTATTTAGTAATAACATCTAAATTATAATATTTTAATATGCCCGGTTCAATGGCCGGTTCGACCCCCGGTCCGACCCGGTTGAACCCATTGAACCCTGAACCCATACCGTGACCGGTTCTTTGGCCGGTCCGGTTTTTTGTACCTTGGTTTTATCACACTATTATAAGACCAGTAATACTATATGGATGTAAGTATTGGACGTTAAAAGGACAACATGAACATAAAATGGGAGTAGCCGAGATGAGGATGTTGAGATGGATTTGTGGTCATATAAAATTAGATAAGATTCGTATTAATCACATTCGCAAACGAGTTGGAGTGGCTTTTATTGAAGATAAAATTGTGGAAAGTCATTTGAAGTGGTTTGGTCATGTGCAAAGAAGGTCATTGAGTGCGACAGTAAGGAGGGTTGATTAAGCAGTATGGAGTCCAATAAAAGAGGTTGAGGTAGGACGAAGCGAATACTCATTGAGGTTATTGAGAAGGACCTTTTGGTCAATAACCTATCTAAGGATATGGTTTTCAATAGAGTAATATGGTGTCGTGCGATCTATATAACTGACCCCACATAGTGAGATTAAAACTTGTATTGTTGTTGTTATTGTTGGATGAGAATACCACAAGCCCATAACAACCATTTTTGTTTTTTTTCACCTTCAACGTAACAACCGTGTTGTTTGCTTTTTCTTAGGCCAGATCTTGTTCAATCTCTATCATTTTCTTTTTTGGCCAGAAATGTTCATCCTCTATCATAGCTCTTTATTAATTAGTTTATATATTGAATGTTAATAATAAATACCGACTTTCTACTCTGTGATAAGACACCATTTTAAAGGATATGGTTGTTATAGCTACTTTTTCTTGTGACCACTAGCACTCATCAATCAATATCGTTGAATTAATATGCCATAAAGTAAAAATATATAAACAAAAGAAAGCAAGGTCGGCGAACCGAAATTCAAACACGTCCCTATACATACAAACGTGGGTGTGTATTTTTTTAGAGGGCAATTTTAATTTGTAAGTTTTTACATGAAAATTTTTTTAAAAGTTTTTTAGGAAGGTAATTTTGACTTTATCATTATTTTTATTAATTTTAATTATTAATTGATCAAATATATTAAACACATATTATCAATATTATTTTTGTCAATATATAAAATAAAGCCAAGTTATCCTTTACCCCTTTCTCTTACTTAAAAAAAATGAAGTGATGAATTATTTTCAAGCGACAGGACCACACCAATCAGTGACGTAACTATTACTATTAATCCTCCTTCGAAGCTGATCTATAAATCTACCAACCTGTAAATCATTTTTAAGAATTAAACACACACATCACTCATTATTCATATTTCTTTCTTGAACTTGCCAAAAACCTCATAATGGCTCAATCATATTGAAATGGGTATCATTAGGGTAAAGGAACTTTTGCATAAACATTTTAAAATCAAATACTTAGGTGAAATGAAATATTTCCTTGGTATAGAAGTGGCTAAATCTGAAAAAGGGATCGTTTTATGCCAAAGGAAATATGTGCTTGACCTATTATCTGAGTCTAGAATGAGTGGGTGCAAACCACTAGGAGTGCCAATGCCGCAGAGTTTAAAGCTATTGCCTTACTTACAAGGAAGAGATAAAGAAGAAGACTTGTACAAGCATCCTAATAGATATAGGCGTTTGGTAAGTAAGCTTATATATTTGACCTTAACTAGACCTGATATTTCATTTTCCATGCAGGTACTAAGTCAATTTATGCAACAACCTACCAAAGCACATTATGCAACAGTCATGAATGTTGTTAGATACCTAAAGGGGAGTCCAGGACTAGGCATGATCAACTTTGAAGGAGAACCAATGCTGGAATGCTACTGTGATGTAGATTGGGCATCTTGCAGTACGACTAGAAGATCGATCACTGGATATTTGCTCAAGCTTGGAGGTTCACTTGTCATCTGGAAGACGAAGAAGCAAATTACAATGTCAAAGTCCTCAGCTGAAGCAGAATATCAAGCCCTTAGCATGGCTACGTCCGAGGTTGTTTGGGTGATTGGATTACTGGGAGATCTTTATGTACAGCATGACAATCCCGTGAGGATTTACTGCGATAGCCAAGCAGCAATGCACATTGCTGCAAACTTAGTCTACCATGAGCGAACCAATCATATAGAGATAGATTGTCATTTTGTGAGGGAAAAGTGGGAAAGTGGACTAATTGACTTGAAACATGTTAGATCAAGAGAACAACAAGCGGATCTCCTTATAAAGGCAGTCAACAAAGACATTTCAGAAGACATTGTTGTGCAAATTGGGCACAATTGACATATTTAGTCCCCAATTTGAGGGGGAGTGTAGAAATATGTAGATGTGTAAAAGGGTATTTTAGTAAATGTTAATTGTAAGATATTAGTTGGTTAGTTAGTTATGTAATGTGGATTTATAAATAGGTACTGAAGGTACTGGATATAAGGGTGTGGATTTGTTTGTATACTTGTTTTCTCAATTAATAATATTTCTAGTTTTCCCTCTTGCGCTGCGTTTTGGCTGTGAAGGCCCAAGCTTCACAATATATATATAGATATATATATATAAAAGCAATCTTTTTAGGTTGAGGAAAGAGCTAGAGGTGAAGATGGATGACCAAAATGATGTGATGATAAGGATTTTATCAAAAATCATATAAATTCCAAATCAGCCATCACCGTTGATTTCAAAAAGGGAAGAGGATTTTATGAAAATTGTGGCAAAAACTCAAATCAAGAAATGAAGCTCGAAACTAACCACAAGTCAAATCCGATTTGATATTACCAAGCTTCAAAATTGCGGAGTTCCAAGATTGAAAGTAGAAATCTGAGAGGGGGTTGTCAGAAACGGATTGAGCAAAAAATAGAGCAGCAACAACAAGGAAGCCAGGTGTGCTAGTGGTGTCAATGGAAGAGGTTGATGCTATAGGCTTGACAAGGAGCGAATTCACATTTGAGTAAGCTAGGAATACACACACAAAATCTATTTAATTATATTTTTTTATTAAGCATGTGCATCTTTCTGCCGGAAGCAATCTTGTTTAAGGTATTATTGAGAGTTAAATATGAGCACATGTCCTAATTACTACTAAAAAAAAAGGTATTTGAAAATCCCCAACTTATACTTTGGCACTTCTTAAAAAAATGCTACAACTTTTATTTGATTTTTTTTTTTAAAATCCCCAAAAGGGGGTGCGAACCCTCCTTTGGGGGTGTTCCCCACCACCCCCTTTTGGATGTCGCTTCTTCACCCAAAGTGGACACTTCATTATTTTTGGGGTAATTTTTGTAAAGAAAACGCCCCCAATTAAGATAGTTTTATCCTGTCTATTTTTACTCTCCTGCTCATTTTTTACTTTCATTTGTTTTAATTTTGCCTTTTTTTTCCTCTTAGTTTCTTCTTCATTTATCTTTCTTCTTTTTTTATCTTTTAGCTCCACCTTCATTGAAATTTGAGATCCACCATTATTTTTTCTCTCTACTAATCTCCACTATAAATGTATGCCAAACAACTCCTCCATTGTTTCCTTTGTTTTTCCCCTTTCTATTCTCTTGTTCTCTTATACGAGATGTTCTCATTTGTTTTACTTACTAATTGTTTTCTTGTACGATCTGTTCTTATGTTTATCTTCTTATTACTTATTAATTGTTCTTTTGTATGATATGTTCTCTTGTTTCACATAATTTATTAACTGATTTTTAATTTTTGTAGGTTTTGTGGTTAGGTTGGAATTTAACTCTTAACTTGACTTCCAATAATCAATAAATATTCTTAATTAGTTGCTTATTTGTATCATATTTTATATTTAAGTTACATTACATTAAGGTTTAATTTACATATTCATTTTTACTCTGTAAATACAATTATCAAATTTATGTTTAAAGTCTTGTGGACAAAAATAATATGTGGTTTTGAAGGAAAAATTTAAAGAAGAAGAAGAAGAAGAGGTAATTTTTTAAGGGGGAATCTTAGTAAAAGACTAAATAAGGGAATTAATATCAGAATAGTCCATGAACAAGCATTTTCTTTGTAAAGAAAACACCCCTTTCATAGTGGCTGAGGATACACACTACATGATAAGCTGCCTAAAATTATCTGAGGCCCAAACTATGAGATTATAATTGAGGAAGTTCTAGTCTAACATAAGCATAGGCCTTCTCCATATCAACCTTGATGGCTACATAACCTTTGCCCCTTTTTTGTTGCACAAGGTATGAATAGATTCTTGAGCCAATAAGATGTTATCGCAGCTTTCTCGTTGCTAGATGAAGCTGCACTATGATGGCTCTATGAGATAGTTCATATAACCTTAGAACGGGTTGGCTATCAGCTTGGTAAGAATCTTAAAAGACACATTACATAGTGAAATGGGTTTAAAGTCTTTAATTGAAAAGGATTTGTCAATCTTTGGGATAAGCACTATATTTGTTTGATTGATCATATTCAATTTTGATGGGTCTTTAAAGCTATCCAGTAGCATTGTACATACTTTTGTCCCCACAATTTCCTATTGGGTTTGGAAAAAATATGGTTGAAGCCCATCCGGCCCGGGTGCCTTAAAAGCCCCCATTTTGAATGCTACATTTTTCATTTCCACTATGGTAGGCTCTCTTTGTAATAGTTACAACTGATATTCTTCCAAGGGGAATTTTTGGCTAGTCAGTCCTTAGCTGCACTTCTAAATCTTTCGTGTATAAGGCTTTAAAGAGTAGATTGATTCGTAATCCACTCACCTTCATCATTTTGTAGTGCCTCTATTCTTCTTTGCTTTTTGTTTCATAGTTGCAATGGAGTGGAAGAAGCTCATGTTTTTCTCTCCATACTAGATCCATTGGCATCTGGCCTTCTAAAACCACATTAATTCTTCATGATTTTCCACCTTGATGTATTCTTCCGATAATTTTTCCTCTAACCTCTTGAGTCCCCCATGTGGTCTAGATTGTAATTGCCTATCTATCCCCTCCAATCTTCTTATTAGAGATTGTTTCTTTTTGGGAAGATAACCTACTTTATGTTGATTCTACTCTGTAACCGTTTTTGAAAAAATCGTATAGCCCTCTTCCCAACCTCTAGTTTCCCATGCCTTTTTTACCAAATCAGGGAATTTATTTTCAAGATTCCATTCTGCTTGGTAGCGAAACTATAGTGTTCAATGAGTTTTGGTAGCTTGATCAGATAAAGACACCACCACCACCCTATGATCAAATTTAGGTGGGGAAATGCTTTTGAATTTTCATACTAGGTTTCCCATACATTATTATAAAAGGCCCAGTCCAACTTCTCCTTAACCCCATTTCTTTCCCATGTAAACCACTCTCCCACCACCAATACTTCTATCCAATTATACTTTTCTACACAATCACTAAATTGACTGAGCGATTGCATGCCAGGAATTGTACCACCCTCCTTATCTGATAGGCTGAAGAAGGTGTTAAAGTCTCCCATAATTAGCCACGGGTCTTCAGTTGCTTCAGCTAGCATTTTTAGTGAGGTCCAGAGGGAAGCCCGATGAGGGTCTAGGATCTCCATAAATCATGCTTACCAACAGGTTCTCCTCCATGCTCAGATCTGATATCCTACAATGTAATAATTGAGTGGTAGAAAAAAAATGTAATCAACAATAGTCTCTCATTCATTCCACATCAACCAGATCCCTCCCACATAACATGTGGCTTCCACTCTTATCCTATTATTAAAACCTAAAGTTCTAACTGCCCTATCTACTCTTTCCCCACTAACTCTAGTTTCTAGTAATCCCATAACCTTGATATCATATTTTTTTCACAATATCTTTAAAAATTAGTGGAAATGATCTACTACCATCCCCACAACAATTCCATGATGAAATAATCATAATAAACATAAAAATGCTGGGAGCAGTTAGAAGGGAAAGATCACTTATCTGGGGGAACCCCTTTTGTAGTTGATTACTTCTTTGACTTGGCTTGTTTTTTTCTCCCTTGAGCGAATCATTTGTTTGATTTACATCCTTGTTCTTTACTTCTATTTCTTGTTGTTTTCCTACTTCCTTTAGAGACAAGTAACGATATGTGAAGTCCTTCATCTATCGTGTCCATTCTATTTTGAGTTTCCCTTTTGTTTTTTTCACCTGATTCTCTGATATGCTTTGCTTGGACTGGTCTTCTTGGACCACCACTTGAGATTTAACTCATCCACCATTCCAGTCACCACATTATAGACTCTTTGCCCATTACCTTTTTAGGCTTACTTTGTCACTTGTGTATCTTCTTTCGGCCCAACTGAAGTATTAGCTTCATCCATTGTGTGCGCTAATGAGATTTCCCTTCATTCATTTGGTTTTGTGTTCTCCTTCCCTTTTGGTACGTATACTGATCTTGGTCCCCCGATAAGACTACTCGTATGCTTGTTCTTCTTTCTTACTGCCATACTTGCAATTTGAGAGATTTTCTCTTTTTCCTCATAAATTACTAGTTCCTTCCCTATCATCTCTACTAGTTTGATATGTCCTTTTGATTTAAGGATCATACTTTCAGCTTGCGCTCTTTCATCTTCCTACTATGCAATCGCCGCATATTACAAGGTATAGCCCTTTTGATTACTCTTTTTCCTAGACTTCAACCCATACCCATATCCAGATTGTTGTTTTACACCTACTCCTTTCCTAGAATTCTAAGAGTTGGTTCACCTCTAGACAAACATCCAAGGTTCAAACTCTTGTCCTTCCACCAATTTGGGTGGTATCAGCGAAGTTGTAGCCTTCATTGTGACTGGTTTCGGTCTTACCATAGTTCCTTTACTTCCTCGGGCATTATTTTCTAAGGGCAAGTTTCTTTCTTATGGCCGTATTACCAGTAAGCAAAGCATATCATATCCAAAGCCTTATACTCTACATTATATATAGATCCCACTGCTAGGATGATTCTTGGCACCAATTTCTTCTGTAAATCTATTTCAACACATATTCTGGCATATCTCCACCTTGCCACACACAATTGTCTTTCATTATTGCTATTGAGTGTGTGTAGGTTTACCTTTAACATTTTACCCACCATGTCCCCAACCTTGATATATACTTTGTGGTACAATACTGAAGAGGAATGTTTGGGATACGTATCCATATGGCTATTCTCCCCAAAGGGTTATGGAAGGGAACAAAGTAGGGTGACTACCTTTGGATAAGGACAATATGTTGGGCTACCACCCAAGGACCTTCTAGCAAGATGCGTTTATAATGAGTACCCCAGTTATCACCACATATAAATCGCACTACGTAGTAATTATTGGGGATATCTATCAGTTCAAATTCATTAAATTTCTAGATACAGCCGAACATCTCTTTCATTTTGAAGAAAGGAATACGTGCACCCAACACTGTGATGACTAGTGCATTATTCAAGGGTTGACATACTTCATTAAACTCATCTTCTTACAAGCACATGGTTGGATACACTCCCATTAGTTTCTTTAGTTCCTCTGACAGTTGTGGCAGTGACCAAGATTGGTCCAGCAGATCGAATATTAGTGGGTCCTAATCAATACTTGAAGACCCACATACTACACCATTAACTTCTACTCATTTGAAACCCATTATTGAGTCTCTATAGGATGTTGTTTTCTTGGTGAACATACTCGCTCCTTCTGATGTTCTTGTTCTGGCATTGCAGTTGTTTCTCCACATTTTCTACATCTATTATTTTATCTGACATAATAGATCTTCTTTGACCTCTTTACTTATTTTTTTTGCAACAGATTGATGGCTTAATGATTCAGGAGGGCAATTTAGTGGGATCTTCTTGGAGGTGTCTTCTTCCATGAAGCACTCAGCATGTGGCTTAGATTTCAAGAGAGAAAAAATAAGTTGTACTAAACTTCCTCCTCCTTATCTTTCTCTTTCTTCTGCCATCTCAGCTTGCATGGGCCATCTCATTCAATGCCATGTCTTTTCTTGATGTCTTTTATCGTTGATTCTCTTTCTCTTGATAATATACTCTCACACCTCACTAGTTACTACTCCCTCCAATAATTCCTTCCTCTATTCGCTAATACATGGACCTCTGGTTCGTCCTCCCCCTCTCTATCTCTCTCTACCTTCTTCTCAAACCTTTCTTCAACCTTCTCCTTACTCCTTCTCACTCCCCTCCACTCCTTCCTAGTCCCCTCCGTCTCCCCTTCTTCAGTACATTTAGTAGTCTACTAGGAAAATCATTATTACAACTTGAACCCATTTTTCAAAATCTTTATGCCAAACATAGCCCCAAAGTCACCCTCCATGTTGGTTTCGGTCCTACTATATTCATCGTTGATCTATCTCACACTCCCAAAATACTCTTAAACTTGGCACACAAGCCCATCCCCCAATTATCATAAATTATAAAGCAATGTGAGACTTCTTATTTCTCTTTGACACATCACACACTAACTCCAACAATCCCCTACATGTTTCAAAAGAAATTCCTTTAACTAAATTGCACATATAGGCATAACCATTGTATTTGGTGGTCCTTTAAACTTTAAAACCAAACCAAGATCGATAACACTTAGTATACAAAGATATCGGTGGTCCTATGAACTTAAACCAACAACTCTCAGACATGTACTAGAGGTATTATGAGCCATATTATACCCCTGCATTTAGTTGTTAACACGTTTTTACACGTTAAAATGGTCATATGCGTGCTTGTGCATAATGAATGCTTTAAAGATTGTGCCACAATCTCATAAGAACAACCCAACTCTACATTCTGATAGGTGATTTCATGAAATGTACCTGCAATGAGCACACCATCATGTAGGATTGTAAAATCATAAAGAGTTTTTACTCAACCTCGCCAAAATGCATTCTAGCACTTTCTCTATATCATAGAAAGGGACTAACGATTTGTTTTAGTGATAGCAAAACTAACATACAACTTGTTCTTACACATTGAACCTCCTTCATGGGATCACCAATTAGAGAGATTGGGTTGCTATCGTTGTTAATTTTTGAACAGGGTTAAGTCTTATTCCCCTCAATGAATCACAGGTTTGTTTCCTTCCTAGCCGTCATACCTCTTCTTCTAGGACTTTGTGTTAATTTACATATAAAATCAAGTCATTGAATTGCTTAAGAGAGCACCGTGTATGTGGAAAGCAAACTACATATTTCTTCTTCTTCTTCTTCTCTGGCATTACTTGCTTCACCCTATCACTATATTTTTCTTTTCCTCTATAGGCAAATTCCTCCACGCCTTTAGTAACTCCTTATATTGTTTATTAAAATTCTTAAACTTCTTTCCCTTCTCAAACTCACTCCGAAACAATATGTAGTTGTTCTTCATTTCTCAAATTCCCTCATGCCTTTGATGACTCCTTACAACAGATACTCATGCCTTCTTCGACTAGTGGAAGCTTGAACGATTTAGGGAACACTCTTTCACACTCACGAAGGCACATACTCAGTAGATTGAAGTTTTAGAGGCATTCAAGTGTTCGAGTTCTACAAAGTATTGGGGAACCATTGTCATTATTACAGGAGCATTTGTGTCTTTTTATTATAATTTACAAAACCTAGATTCTACCTTTGAGACCTTTCTGGGTTTGTAAATTTTGAATTGTATTTATCTGAAATTTTCCCTACTTTTTTGTTGATACAAATGTGGACTTTTTCATACATATTTTGCCATTGTTGATACATATTATAATACGTGATGTGATTTGCAATAATAGTAATAGGTTTGATGATAATCATAATGGTTTTTACCAAATATTTGAACAAGGAGTACTTATATAAAATTTAATGACCATTTCCTTTGACACTCACCATATCAATAATGGGATTCGCTAGAATAATATTGGGTTCGATTGTACTGGTTTCCATTTGTAAGCAAGATAGAACCATGTATATTTGGTTTTCATGGGTGTTAAGCAAATCTGTAATAGAATTCACTGAAATATTAATACATAAGTTACAATAAAAGACATAATGAATATAAAAGACCTAATTGCCATAAAGATGAAGTAATTCTAGTGAAATAATGACGATATACATATATAATGGTTCGCCATTAACAAAACTAATAATGGCATTGACAAATACATCAAGGAAATTAACCAAAAACTAAAAACTTCATGACAGCAAACAAACACTAAACCTATAGTTAAATGACAAGTGAACATTAATATTCCAAAATACCCCTAATGTTTTCTTGTCATCTCCAGCAGATAACATAAATTGTGTCCCTATACATTACTTACAAAAAGAACATAGTTTATGTCACAACCTTTCTTACCAAAATAACATGAAGGGATCTAAGTCATTTTGTCTATACACCAAAACATAACATCCCAAAATATTTATGGACAGCCAAAATTAACATGGGTTTGGATTTTTGTAGGTTCTTCGTGTGTAGTCTATTTGATGACATATGGTGTAATGATATATTTTCTTATTTTGAAACTCTGACTCACAATCCTTAATTTTCTTAGTTTGATGACATATGGTCTAATGGTATATTTTATTAATTTTCCTCACAATTCTTGGCCTTCTCAGTAGTCGGCTAGTCTTCAGTGGTAACAGGAACATTTGCCTTCCTATGTTTTCAAGTTGATAATCATTTGGGTTTAGCATGTCTATTGTCATAACTAGGACCATAGCCATTCTATAAATATGTTGATATGTTGCAAGCTTGAAGCACTTATCAACATTATCATACAACCACGAATTGCCTTTAAGTAAGGATAAGGGATGCCTGACATTTGCCAGTCTAGAAAAGTGATAGCTCAACCTTTAGCTTTTCAGCAGCTATTTGGACTTCACATGTCCACTTTTATATAATTCCACATTCACGTAATTAGCTCTAGCAACATTTTCCCTAGCTTCATCTTATTGCTTATATGCTTGGCCCTATACCTTTTTTCCATTTGCTCATGGACTTGCTGCATACATCTTTTTTGCAACTTTGTCGCAGTGCTCGTGGATAAGTTGGGCAACATTGTAACATCTCTCCTTGACCATCCAAGCATTAAAGGACTCAAAAAGGTTAGTTGTTATTTTATCCCAATGTTTAAATGGGAACTTACTCATAGCCTACCTTTCAATATCACTATGATTTATCAGTCACTCATATATTTCCTTATTGAAAAGTCTCATGTGTTCCATTGTTGTGTTGAAGACACTATCCAACCTTGCATATGCGATTGTATCAAGTAAGTCTAGCCCTTTCTACCTTCCTTCCCCAGTGGTCTTATGTTCCCTCTATTCAATTTAAGTAGTTCTATGCTAAAGTTTGCCTTAATGTACCTATAACAATATGCATGCCTCTTACCTATAATTAGGCCATGGGCACTTGAAGCCCGATAACACAATTTATCAACAGGCCTTGTATCATTTCTCGCAACTATAATTTCGTTAATCACACTTCATAAATTTCCTAAATAAATTCCATTTATATATAGAACCATAACTTTACAATAATCTTCAAAAAAGTGGATCCACAATAAAAATTCATAATTTATAACTCATGGCATTAGGCCTCCTTTATTTGCAATTTGACTTAATACAGAAAATAAACTAGTCATACAAATCTCAAAATAGTTTCTCAAGTTAAATCAGAGCATGAATGAATCCTAAGTGGCAATATATAAAGTCAACTGATAATTACTAAAAGAAGATATTTACAATTGCACAATGAAAAACCTAAACCTCCAAGTGCCTTCCCTGAACGTATCATATTAGGAACCTTGCCTGAAAAATAATAATCAACGATAGAGTAAGTCACATAAACCTAGTAACCACCATTCCAATTTAATAAGTATGGAGGGAATGATTATAAGATAGTTAAGCAGGATAAGTAGCAATACATAAATCATAAAGTATAAACATTTTCTCATAAATAATTGTAGCTCAAAGAGTAATTAATTATGCATAGGACTCTTTCAACCATTCTTATAACCACTAACAAGCATACACCTCTTATAGCCACCCTTATAACCACTAACATAACCTATAGGCTACAATACATAATAGGATTCATCTCTACGATAAGACTACTCTAAGCTCTCTAATAATAAGGTGTAGACTGACTAAAAGCTATAGAACTCACATCAGACCATGAATATCATTTCCTTAGAACATGGAAAGGGGTCACATGTCCTTTAAGCTGACCCTTAACCTGATCAAGACGGGGTGATACCAAGGGCCCTAAGAATGTAAAAGTCAGTCATTGGGCACCAAGTGGCGGCTATACCATGTGGTATAATAGTATCAAATCTCCTACAATCACAACTCCACACAATCCAACACAACATAAAATGCAGCCCAACAACACATCACAAAATTCTGTATCACCATATTATTCTCATAACCAATAATTAATTTCATGTATTCTCAACACTTATATAAAACATTCAAGCCCATTTAACTAGCAATGTTACTAAAAACATAGTTCATACTATCATTGTATACGTTGCATATAAATAAAATACTACAACATATGCTTATAATAACAAAAATATCAATATACACTTATAATCACCTCAACAAACATACAAAGTAAATTAGAAAATGGTTACTTCTTACCAAAGCTAATAAAAGTACCAACACTCTTGCGAAGCCCCGTGCTCAATAACTAAGAGACTCTACATAATATATGTGAATATTCATCAATAAAATTATAGCCAACACAACTAATTGACAATTAGTAATTAAACCCTCATCCTTCACTTACTAATACCCTAGAGAATTTCTTAATATCTCTACCATTCATATATTTATCATTTTATTGATACTCTCATTGTTCTTCCACTTTATTATGTTCATTAAAATCATTATCTAACTTACAAATGTTCAACTTAAACTAAATATCTCAATTCTAATATCAAGTGTTCAAACTCATAATTACTTTTTACTTACTTGATTCATTTATTTTGTTAATGATTTTCAACGCAAGTCTCACACATGAATTCCACAAATTTTAAACTTTTTATGGCCATTTACTTAATATCAAATCACTTTGAAAGGCTACAGGAAAATCCACAAATCCTAATTTCATTATTAGTTCAAAGACCCATTTTTTGAGTAATAATCTCGAATACTTAACGGTAACTCAAATCAATTCCAATCACCATGAAAATTAAACACAAGATCATTATCACTTATATTTTCTAACTAAATTAATTCGTTGGCCAAACAATTCCCAAATTTATCATTCCAAAAAATCTGAAAAATTCGCAATAATTCCTCCATAAATAGAAAAACCACCCAAACTTATAATTTAACCACAAAATTAACTTTCAATAAGTATTTCTAAGTTATCCTTAGCCAATTATCAAAGTTTCAACTAAGAATTTGCTCCAAAAACTAAAATCCCTCTTCTTTCATTTAGGGTTCAGTCTCAACAAATTTAAAATGTAGATATCATCTTTATTCCACAAAGTAAACCGATTAAATATAAATATTTACTTACCTCTACAACTCTACGGTTCCTATTTGTTGAAAATCAACCCTTGCTCCAAACCCTAATCTTCAAACTTATTTTGCCCCAACAAGATTTACACTCCAAAAAAGCTCCCATTGACTAGAAAAATATTTCTGAAATATGTGTTGAGGTTGAGAAACTTTTTGAGAATGAAATAGAGTTCTAAATTATCTTAAGGTTCCATCAACAGAGAAATGGAACTGGAATAGACGAAGGAAGAAGAAGAAAAAGACGAAGACTGAATGGAGGCAGGATTTGACTTACAATGGTTGTGTGTGTGTGTGTGTGTGTTTATTAAAGTGGAGTCCCTTTCTTTTCCTTTTCCCTTTTTTTTTTAATTTCTATTTTGCCATTTGCCTCTCCCTCTTTTACCTCTTTGTGACATATCATAGAAAATTTTAGGTACAATTAAACACATGTCTTAATAATGAGAAATATTTAAATTTGTACACATTCTCTGCATTAATTTTTTTATATTAGGATTATTATCATAAAATTTAATCCTATCCGGATAATTACACTTACTGTAAAACAATGTCATTAAATTTAACTCATTATTAACAAATGCATTACTCATCACTTTAAACATATTATGCTCTTGTCTTAATTTTATGTTTATATACATCAAATAATGTGTTTGATATACTCTACACCTCTAATTATTTAATAAACTATAGTATTAAAAACTGGGATGTTATAGTAAGCATATTACCAATAATAGTATTAGAAATAACTATTTGCCCACCATTAAAAAATTGTTACATACCTTTCTATGACATCAAATATCAATCCTACATTACCAATGCCTTTACATGCTACATACAAATGCTCACTACAGTCATTATAATGAAACATATTTTCTACTTCATAATTATCAGAGAGATCTACTAGTGTCTTGTTATCAAACCTCAAAATGTATTTAATGTCACACTGACTACTATCTATATCAAACATTCTCCAATCATTACCCTCAATTCATCAACTATCATACCCTCCTTAATAGATTTCACCCTCACACTACCACCATCATATTTAACTTTATTATCCACAGTGGTTACAAACTCCCCCCAACATGGAAAAACAACTTAGTGACTTTAGAGGAGGTCTTGCTTCAATATTCAAAGTCGTCATGCATGATAACCTGAAAACAAAAACCAACATTTAATAACAATGTTAGTTACACAACAATCATATTTCATTACTATAAAAAATCTCCATAACAACAGACCCATGCTAACTATTGATAATTTCATTAAAGAGTTTGATTACTCCAGTGTCGGGATTACCAACAAATTTTAACCTTGCCTAACTGTATTACTGTCTACACGTTTTTTCATCATCTTTGTCGTAGCTGGTCGTTTTTCCCTTCAACCAAGTCATCTTCACAATTGATCATACAATAAAGCATCACAAACCAGTAACCTATTATTAATAAACACTCTTATAACACTTACAAATATATTCATAATGAACACCATATTGTTCCCTACTTATGTAAAGTCTGAGGCTTTACCCTCACTAACCTTTTAAAGTACTGACCCCCACATAACAACCACATTAAATAGCCACTGTTACACTTCTCTATTTATTGTTCAATGCTCTCATTCACAACACCCATATAAATATTCTCCAACAAACCATAATGGAAGTCATCGCAATATCCAACCCCCTATTTTATTGTAGCTCTAACTTTCAACCCATTTCAGCAATACCCACAACCCAGAGAAATCAATAATGGAAAGAAGATGACCATTGAGAGATTATTAAACCAATGCATGATGCTTGAACACAGTTACTTACACTTTTCTCACATTTCTTAAGTTGAGCTACTCCATCTTTTACCACCTTCTCATCACAAGTTTTTCTCTCTCATCATAGCCTTTTCTCTCTCCAGATCAATGTCTTCAGCGCGCCTTCAGAATAGCCTCACTCTTATTTCATTTTCTTTAATTTACAAAGTGAATTTCTATCTTTTTATTATAATTTACAAAACTCAAATTCCATCTATAGGACTTTTCTGAGTTTTGCAAATAATAATAGCCTTTTTTGTGTTTGTAAATTTTAAAAGGTATTTATTTGAAATTTTCATTTATTTTAAAGTACTTATGTAATTAATTTGACTTGAAAAGGAGTTGTAATTTAAAATTATTTTTGGATTTTACCTAAAGATTTATTGTTTTGTAATAATTAACAGTTTTTTTATTTTTTAGCTATAATACTTGTATTTTTCCAAATTTTAAATTCATGACAGGTGTCATACTTGCAATTTTTTTATTAAATAGAGGGAATCACATACTTGCAATGTTGTTTGTTCTATGTTCATCTCCGAGGTGAACTTTTGGTAGTAGGAAGAGAACGCTTAGGAAAGAGGTTTGCACTATTTTAAAATAGTTGCTATAAGGGGGGAGAGCTCTTCGTCTCTCTGATGTGTTACCCTAGCTGCCACATGCCTTCCATTTCTGGATCTACTCCTTCATCAATCTCGATCTTGAAGGCTGATAGTATTTGCTCTTTACCTTTCTGACATCCTATTGCTGTCCTTTTTTTTTGGCGTTTGCTCTTTCCCTTTCTTCTGCTTTAATTTTGTATTCTCTTCCTCCTCGCCATCATATTTTTACTTGCATGCCGCAACCTTGCCTTTTGTCACTCATACTACCTCTTTCTTCGTATGGTCTCTACTCATCGTCTACAATCCTCTAAGTTACAGGCTCTAATTCATCTCCATTGGAGACTTAAGGGTTCTTTTTTCATCACCGAGAAACATCATGACCACTTCCTCCTATTTTTCTCGGATGCCCAAGATTGTTCCTTTATACAAAATCAAGGAGCTTAGCTACTTCAGGGCTACTTCTGTGTAGTGGCTGCTTAGTAGTCTAACAGTCCTCTCATCTCATTAACCATCACTCATGCTACAATATGGGTTTCTATCGCTGGCATACCAATGGAATTATTCTCTATTTCGGTGGTCAACTCATTAGCAAGTTTCTTTGGCTCACTTCTTTCCTTTGATTTATCAAGTCGGTAGTATGGTCATGGTTTACGTTTTAAGGTATATATTGATTTTCATTGGCAACTTTCACCGACTCCCATATTTACAACTTCATGTGGCATGAATCTGCATCTATCTTTTTTGCTTGAACATGTCATAAGGGTATGCCGACGATGTGGCTCCTTCTTCCATTCTGATTACAAGTGTTTGGTGCATGTTTATCACCGTTTTGCATGCAACCGTGTATTTACACGTGTCCTTGGTGGCAAGTCCTATCATATCTCCTCTAATGATGGCTTCTACTTCATGCGGCCAAGTGTGGACTCCATATTTGGGCCTCTTAGCCTATGGCCCATTCCACCTCCCACATTTTTGCTACACCATCATTCCCTGTCGTAAGAGGCCACGTTCTCCCTCTCTTAGCCCACAACCCAATAATGCATCTCGCCTCTGTAAGCCTCGGGTCACCACCATTTTTGCTTCCCCATCCAACCCTGCTCTTCATCCCGTTAGTCTAAAACGATCTTTTCCCCTCTCTCTTGATTTTTGTAGTCATAGATGGTTAAAATCTACGATGTCCACTTTTTCTACAATTGGTTTAACCTCTTCTCACCACATCAACCCATCCTTCTCCATTCATTGTACTTTCCATACATCTCCATCTATTTACAGTCTTTTAAAGGTTGTTCCTCTCCCTCTTCTATTGCCCTATGTATTTATGGACCATCGTCGTTTCTTCCGATTTTTGGAGGTTCTCTTTGCTTGTCTCTTGCATCATTGGCACACTGAAGGCCGTGTCCACCTCTGCATTAAAACAAGGGACTTATATTTCACTTTGAAGTATACTACTCCATCTCAATCTTTCATTCAAGTGGCAATGGAATGCCCCTCTTACATACGAGTGCAAGTTGGCCCCACTTCAGAGGCTACTCTTTGTGCATTGGCTCCTCTACCTCTCAATTTAGAACTCTCTCCTTTTTATCCTCAAGCGAATGGTCACCATCCTTCCTCTCAACGTTGTTCTCGTTCAAACTTTGAAGCAAGGTCTAATGGTCATCTCTTTGACATCCTTATTCTGGGTTTAGCTAGGTTTTGTGCTAAAAAACCCAGCCTGGTCATTCCATTGAAGGGTGGTGCAATTACATACTCTATCTCCTTGCACCACCTACCTTTTTGGCAACTTTGACTCTTGGTTATTTATATCTATATGTTCATGTATGTTTGTTTTTTAGGCTCTCCTTATTGGCAAACTCAACTGATGCACTCTTCTGCTTTTCCTCATTCTTGGGGACAAGTTCATTCTCAATCACCTTCCTTCGAGGTGAAGACTTTGTGAAACTGGGGTCTTTCTCCATGTTTCTTAGTGATGTGACTTGTTGGCTTCTTTTGCTCAACTTGATTTTTTTGGTTTTATGTACTTGTGGTACATGTAGTATTGGAGTTACTTTTGGCTATTTTGTACTCCTGGGCTCATCTCAAGCCTACTTTGGTGGGTTCTTTGACTTGGGATACTTTCAGTTTGGGGCCATATATTTTGTTTCCTTGTATTTTCCCCTCCCCTCCAATATGTTTATGCCTTTGTCATCATGTTAGTACTTCCCATACTATATAAATGGGGCTACTAACATATCCTTTTTGTTCATGTAATCTTTTGTTATAATGAAAATTGATCGTTTTATAAAAAAAAAAATCTATGTTCATCTCCATTTCCTTTTGTAAGAATCATGATCTTCCATCTCATCTCGAAGTTAAACCTTTCTCTTATGCTCCAACACTTTTTTAAAAAAATAAATATGTATTAGTATTATTAATTATTAAACTACAACATTTCCTTTCTTTGTTTGCTGCCTATCTTTTGAATTTGTGTATCCAATTTTAATTAAAGAAGGCAAATTAGTCTTTTTGATTGGGTAAATAATTGTGTTAAAGTTCTTTGGGACTTCACTGCAATTTGATGATTTCGTAGGACTTGATTGCTATTAAATTTACTAATGGGGATCTGATTGCAATTTTTCCAAACAAAATTTACAATTCCAGAAATTTCTTATTATTGTAAATTTTGATTGATTTAATTTTAAAGTTCTTATTTAATTTTTCTTAAAATAATTTTTAATTTAATTTTTTTAGGGAAAATTCTAGAAAAATATCAAAGAAATGTAATATAATTAAATGTGGTGAAATCTGAAAATTCTAAATTAGTCTTTCGTAGAAATCTAAAATTTTTATAATCTTGAAAATTTGATGAAATTACTTAAATGCCCCTAAATTTTAATAACTTAAGTATTTATTTTAACATCTCGAGAAGCATTTAAGCAATGTGTACTTAAGTTGTTAAAATCTAAAGGTATTTAAGTAATTTCACAAAGTTTTCAAGATTCTAAAAATTTCATATTCCTACAAAGAACTGATATAAAATTTTGAGATTTTAGTACACTGAATTATCTTTTTATCATTTCCGTAATATTTTTCTAAGATTTTCCCATTTTTTTAATTTGATTTAAAGATCCTTTTGTTTCAAAATTTAATATTTAACTATTTTCTATTATTTTATTTAAAATTTAATTTCATTTGAAAATGTTTTCACTTTTAAAAAAGTGGATGCTCTTTTTCCAACAATTTTATGTTCCAGCATATCAATTGTTTTCATCTCACAAAATAATATTATTTCAGGTTTTTAATAATAAACTCAATTAATTTTTTTTTAAGAGATTAAGAAGGGTAAATAAATTACTCCCTTCAATACTTTTTATAAATAACATTTTCTCTCTCAAGTTGAATCCTTAAATATAACTTTATATTAATTATCTCCAACTCACTTATAATTTTATTTTATTTAATTATTTATTACAGATTCTCTCATATTTTTTACTTATTATTTTCTATTTATACTCTCTCCTATTATTTTTCATAAATAGAGGGCATATATGGAAATGACATGATATTTTCAACATATTTATTATTTTTAACTAGTCTTAAAGCAATTAAGTAGAAAGTTGCTTATAAAAAATTATATGAGGGTACTTTATAGTATTTATTATTTTTTATCAAACTATCAAACTAATATATTAACACACAACATATATTATGATTAACTAACTTATTGTTTAACTTCTAATTAAAAAAAATGTCAATTAAATCTTATAAATATAGGTAATGCAGTTCTGGATTAAATGAATCCCAATGGATATCCGTAAGAATTAGAAGCGCGATCAATTCATGAGATGTAATGTAGATAACGAAAACAGGGGGGGATAATATTATTGCACTAACGTGAATTAAGCATCATAAATTTATTGTTCTTCCCACCCTTTGAAAACTTTAGAAGATTATGGTGGTAATGATATGAAGTTACATTTATTTTTCAGTACAGATAATTACGTAAAATTACGTACATTGGATAATACAGTATGGTTAGAAAGCATTTATCAACAATGGTTCCATGTTCAACCTCAATGCTTGCTCTTGTGGTTGTGTCAACTGACTCCTCTAGATGCTACTCCCAATTATTTCATAGTATGTTTCTTTTACCTTTCGCAGAAGAGCTTCCCTGTAATTCCATTAAACATGCTTATTAATGGCTTGAGTATGACTTAAAATAGAAAAGCAATTGGGATTAAAACTTTCAAATCTGTGGACAAAAGGCTCACCTCTCTGACTTGAAAACTAGATTCTTGTAAACGAACCACTGTTAAAAGGAATAGAGATAAAATAGATAATGGGTTAATAGATACACAGTATCTGTTGGTTATTGACAAAACAAAACAAAAGGATTGTGAGGCAGGTCTCAAGGTTATTGACCAAACTCTTTTTAATTTTCTTAGTTTGACAACACTCTCCATGTCCTTAATGTAAAAACTATTTAACAATTAAACCAAAGAAGTTAGTTAAGTTAGGTCGTGGGCTTTGTTGTTTGTTTTGGCTAAGTTAGGTATTTATAACAAATATGACATGTTTTTTTTTAATTGCCTTTATTATTTCTAAGGGTGCAAATATTGAATTATTGTTGAGTGGGTATCAATAGGATAATTTAGGAAAAAAGTGATAAACATAATGTGTGTTTAGAAGAAAGATTGTAAAAGTGATTTATTTGCAATTATACTTTTACATAAAATTGGGTAATCTGATTTATGTTTGAAATAACGATTACAGAAGTTAGAAGTTACTTATGCAAAAGTAAAACTTATTTAGTTGAAGTTTTCAGAAATAACTTTTGTTAGGAAATGACTAAAAATAGTATCAATCTTATTATATATATCACATATATGTATATAGATAATTTTGTTTTGTAATGTTTAAAAATTTTAACAGAAAAATAAAAAAAATCATAAAAGTAAAAAAAAAACCTAAAAAACATATAACCAATAACATGATTAAATGAATAAAAATGCATATAAAGAGGGCGCAAAGAAAGTCAACCAAGTCTTATAATTAGGATCAAGGGAGCTAATTACATTTAAATATATTGTGATATGTATAATATTACTACCTGCAGTCTTAATTATAAAATTTAGTTAACTTTTTTTTTTTGCTTCCTTAATCTCTCCAAAAAAAAAAAGCAATTGGATCTTATAATTAAGACCAAAGGGAGTCTTATTACATGTAAATATATTATAATATTTATACTACATCCGGTCCTAATTATAAGATCTAGTTGACCTTTTTTTTAGAGAAGTCAAGGAAGCAAAATAAATTACTTAATTATATCATATGTTTTGTTTTATCATATTATATATTAGTTCATAAGTGAAATAAAATAATTTAAAAAAAGGATAAATTTTAATGCTTTAAAGTAATGTAATTGGCTTTCTTAGGATTCTTTAAAAAATCAACTGCATCTTATAATTAGGACAAAAAAAATAAAATGTTACTTCTCTCACCTACCAATCAATGGGAGAAGTAACATTTTATTGCTTCTACAAACATTAGACAATTGGGAATAATCATGACTGCTGCCATCATCCACCCAAACAACAAATTTTTTATTTTTTAACTTTTGGCAATTGGAAAAACTAGGAAATCGGACAATTAGGAGGCCCAATTGTCCTTCCAAACATACATGTAGGAGATAGGTCCTAATAGCTCTTTCATTTAAAACTAAGATCAACTTTTCAATTAGGTGTTATAATAAAGACCAAACAACATGTAATATTATAGAGCAGTTCCTTAGAATAGCACGGTGACTTTAAACTTTAAAAGACTTCACTGCTCTAGTGTTTTTCAAAATAAGCAAACTCAGTTCTCCAGATTCTGAACAAATTGTTATAACCATCAACTGAGAAGAGTATATTATTAAACTTACTCCAGTGTAGCCAATGCCCACAACCTCAAGCAGCCCAGGAATCAAAGGAAGCCTATCAATTGCCTGTTTTTAGGAGAGAGCCATAAATAGTTACAAACTGAACTAAACAAAACTTGAAGCGGACTGTAAAAATTGGGAAATTACGACCAAAGAATACAAACTAAAGCATTCAAATAACCTACCGAGATCATCCCAGCTGTGCCCCACAATGCAACTACACCAGCTGCGGCTACTGTGCTCACTGCAGATTTATCTTCAACTTTGTCCCACTGTTCACCCAACATATTGTTCAACTCAGTCACTTTAACCATTAGGTTCAAAAACATTCAACAACATTCCTCTAGATTATAGCAGACCCTCTCAAACTCACATAGCCATTTATTCAAAGAGAGAAATAATACAGTGAAACTCATCGGAATAGCGTACAGCTGGTTGACTCTAATCCCATCAATACATTAATTGTGTGTGAGTGTGTTCTTTACTTCTTTTTCATGTCATCTCTCTGTATACATTATATAAATAACTGCAGAGGATCTGAATAGCGTACAGTTTGTTGAATCCTCTTAACAATCTCAGGAGGCTCAGCTTTGACAACTTCTGTTGAAATCTCTTGTCCTGTAACAATTGCTGGAGGGGCCTCCCCTGTTGCTGAGCTAGCCATTGCCATCACATTGCGAGCAATTTTGCGACCTGAAGCAATCACTTAATGAATTACCACTTAAGCAATAGCAGCTAAACACACGGATAGTAAAAGTAACACAAAGTCACAAACTTGAACGGAGCAAACACAGTGAAACATACATTGAATCAGATTATATTAAGAACCTCACATCAAATTGTTGGACATTAAATAGAAAGTATATACAGTTGATAACCTATATCTAAATTCAACAGTGTCTATATGTAACTTTGAGGACGACATCGTCTTTAGTACAACAATTTGACACATGTTTATGGTCCATGCCAGAACATCCTGGTGATTCTGCCACATGAAAGAACCATTCCACAAATACTCTCATACTATAAAAGAACTGGCAGCCATGGCTGACAGAGAGGATGCACAATAAAACACCAAGTGTTAACATGAAGTATGAAAATTGCATGGTATCCCAAGCTTCGGGGTATTAATAAAACATGACTCTTTGTGTGTCTTATACAAGCACAGTTAAATATTTAGAATGTGCTCGTACTTCAACAAATTTGGCTCTTTCTTTTTGTGAGATTCCATTGCAAATTGTTACTTCCGGAATCAATCGGTCTATAAAATAACGACTTCATAATTTCTAATAAGAGTGTCTAACACAGTAACAGACACAAGTCATTCTTGAATTGCCTGTGCTTTACATAAGACAGTGATGGTTTAGTCTCGGTGTTCGGTGATTAATTGCGGATGCAGGCCTGATGTATCAAAACTAATACAAATAAAAGACACGGCACAGTAAAGAATGTGATATATAGAGAGAGCTTTATTCTTGAACAACAAGGAGGAGGGTGGACTTACAATAAGAAGTGGCCTTCCAAGGACGGTTGAGAGACTGAACCGGAGGAGGGAGAGAGGGAAGGCTGACGCATTGAGAGGAAGCAGAAGCCGATTGTCTGGGAGCCTTGGCATCGACAAGGGAGGACGAAGAGGAGATAGTGAGAGTGGAGGGGGAGGTGGAAGCCATTGCTGCTAGGCGAAGCCCTTGCTCAGTGTACGGATGTAGTGAAGAATGAGAGGAAGAGGATTTTAGAGAGAAAGATATTTGAGGTGTTGATTATGGTGAGAGGAGAAGCTCTGGTTGCTAATGCCAAAAAGAAGATGCAGAACCACTCGTTTGGCGAAGGAGAGGATAGGGCTTCTATGGCATTTCTTTTGCCAGACCACGCTGCTTCTTCCTCCATGCCAAAACCATCCCTATTGTATTATCTTTTCCGCCTCTCAAAAATATTGCTATTATCTTTTCGGCTCCACACAATTAACATGAACCAGAAAAAACAAATGGTGATGGTTAGGGACCAGGCCCAAAACAAATTGCTGACGGCCCAAGAAAGCTGCTCTTTGGGCCCAACCCAGTAGTGTTGCTGTTGCCAGCTTTATTATGTTTCAGCCGAAAAGAATAGCTGGGAAGGAAACTGGACAAATAGTGTATGAGATGTAATCTCGTAGCCTATCTTTATGAATAAGATTAAATAGGATTTTTTCTAGATAAATCAAAACATTTGTTATAAATAATTAATTTAATTAATGGAATTAATATATATTTATAAAGTCTGATTTTTAAGCACACCGGCCTTTCCATATTGTCAATATTTTCCTTGCTTGTTGTTTGTTGCATATAAGAAAAGCAAAACACTAGAGGCATATCCAAGGACAATATAGGGTTGTAGAAGCGGTGATTGGAAAGGGACAAGAGGAAAGTAAAAACTCATGTTACATTTTTGAGAACTGGACTAGTCAATTGTTATTAGTGAATTAATTTTTTAAAAAAAAGTTTAAAATTTAAATAGTTTTTGATTATAAGAAATTGGTGAGGTATAGTTAAGTTCAGTAAGGGGTAGAGCTGGGAAAACGGACTAAGCCCATCAGGCCGACCCTTTTAAACCCTATTAAGTCAAGGGCCGGGTTTGTATTTTGGAGGTTAAGATTGGAATCAAACCTACAAGGGTTAGTCCCGTAGGGCCTCGGGCTTAAAAGAGTCGGCCCTTTTACTCCTTTTTAATTTTTTATCCCGTGTATATCATATTATATAATTTATTTTGATACAAAAATCCAACTCATTAGGCCATTACCCAATGAACACACACACTCCACTGACCACACAGGCATACACGCTCACACGTTCACACACTCACACATAAGACACGGGACATCATACACACATCACGCATTGACGTTGTATACTTGTATACTACATAAAATTTAGACTTTATTGACACGTGACAATGGTATACCTAAAATTATGTCATTTGTTTGTTGTATACTTGTATACTGCGAAAAATTCGAACTTTATCTTGACATAATTTCTATTAAATTAGAATTTTAGTTGTCATAATTTATTAATTTTGTTTCTTTAAAACATGTTGAAAAAATTGTTTAAAATGCCCTATAGGCAAGCCCTAGCCCTGTCGCTCTCGAGGCAGGCTTTAAGAAAATGTGTTTTTCTTAAATTAAGTTTCAACAGGCCAGCTCTGTTAAAGCTCTAGCCTTTGAAAGGCCGGCACTTTAACCTTGATTTCTAACTCTAGTCAGGGGCAATCAAAAGCGTGCATATGGTTAAAAGATAAGTTTTAACCAGTTGAAAACTTTTGTTTTTTTTAAAAAAAAAACACTAGGTGAAGAGGAAGATGAAGAAGCGAAAATGGAACGAGATCCAAGGATGAAGAAGCTGGGCTGAAAAAAAACAGAAGGAGAACAAGTACATACATACTATATATAGAAAAAAGGGAAAATTCCAATTTAATTTAAAAAAAAATTACGATCAAACAGCCTTATAAAATCGCGTAATTATAATAAAATCTTATAAAATTATCAATGAAGCTCATAGAATTATTAATTACAACTCCATATGCTTGTCATTAATAAATCTATGAGTTTTCTTGAAAATTTAGAGAACTTTGTTGTAATTATAAAATTTTACGTAAGCATTGGTTAGTAAATTTTTTTTAGACCAAATTGTAATTTCCTTCAATAAAAAAGAAAAAAAAAAGAGTAAAAGAGAGATACGAATATATATATAGAGAGGGGGGGGGGTCTGTCGAATAGGGGAAGTACAGATAAAGGTACATATTATAATGGTGACCTATGATGCTACGACCTACGATACAAGATGCTCCGAGAAACAGACTTGCCATCTTTCCTTCTTTCTTTCTTTTTTTAAAAAAAATTATTTATTTATTTTTATGTGTGGAGAAAATGAAACCAGAGAGGGTCTCTGCAACAATATCTCTGATTCTCTGTCGTCTATATATATATATATGATCTGGCTGCAGCCTGCCTCACGATCCGAATCTCTGATCCCTCAATCTCCCTCCCTCTTCCCCGTGCATGCCCTACCCTTTTCCTTCCTCTCTTGCCATTTTTACCTTTCATTTCTGATAAGTTTCATGTTCACACAATAAATGTATCCTATTCTGATATCTACACACACACACTATTAGTATTCGTCAGGAAAAAATATGGCGAAACCAACAAGCAAACATATCCACATCCTCAGGTGTATTATTATGTCACAAAGATGACGATGCATCTTTCGTGGGCGACCCTACAATATAATAATGCCATTATCTTGTTGCATGCAGACAACTACTTGGGTGACATAATCCTATTATTTAAATCCCGTCAATTCAGTGTTACGTTGCCTAAAAAAAAAATGCGTTGTTTGAGATGTGGAAGTTAGTTTAATCACAAAAGCTCACATTAATTAAGTTGGGCTAATCATTTAACACTATCCGGAGTATATGCAAACACTTGATATTTGGCCTCAAACGTAACGTTATATCATCACTGTTTCTTTCTTTTCATGAAAGAAGACATGACAATATTCATGCGTGGCGTTATTATTGTGATTTGATAACAGGACAACAATACCAATATATATTAGTGATGATTAAAACTGGAGAGAGTACTGGAAAGTTGAAAAATGGAGAGAGAGTGAGGAATCCCAAAATGGAGAAGGCAGAGACGAAACTTTACACTGTGAAGCGTAGGTTAAGAGTAAAGAGAGGAAAGGAAAAGGTCATTGGGATTTGAAGCATCAGCAGCAGCTAAGTTTGCAGGCTACCCAGTCCAATGCTTCGTACCATTTCTCAGTTCTGCTTCTGCATTTATATATATATATATATATTTATTTATCTCAGTTCCCCATATTCCTCTCACAGCTTTTCTTCGTCACATCTCCCTCCCTCCCTCCCTTCATGTCCATGGAGATCTGAACTGCCACTGCCTTCACACCGTTCTATCTGAATTTCTCATATATATGGAAGGGCACGGATCACCAACACGAATTAACTGATTAAGGGATTAAATTAAGAGTCAATGAGTTATATTAGATAATTAAATCAGGATTAAACTGGTGAGAAAGTTAAAATTTTAAGCTTATTAATATGAAATTTAAAAAAATTAATTTTTTTTAAAAAAAATAGAAGGTGAATCGGTTTAGTATTGAACTGGTCTGGGTCACCATCAGGTTGACCGATTCACATCGAATCAATCGGCCCGGTTCAATTATTCAAAATTTACTAGAACGGACTGGTTACCAAATCAGTTCACCAGTTTTCAATCCAAACTGACTAGTCTAATCCAATTTTTAATATTATAATCACCAACACCATACATTAAAAAGTAAAAACATTGGGGGTTACTGGTTACTAAAGAAGAAATGTAACCGCTACAAACCTGTGTCTGGTTTTTAATATTGTCTGCTTAGAGGTTCCATCAACCGCTTAAGATTAGAGTAAAAACATTAGTGTTTATTGGAAAGCCATCACTACTATAGAATTGTTTATACATAACAATTGTTTTTGATAATATATGTCATTTCAACTGTCATATATTCTCTCGCTCTATATATATATATGGCAGTTTTAAAATCATTGTCTCAATATATTGATAGTTTTTCAATAAAAAAAAAATCATGTATGATTCACATATATATAATAGTTATTATTTAAACCATATAAATATATATATATATATATATAACTTAGGGAAAATTCCAAAAAAGACAAGTAAAATAGAGAAATCTTAATTCAGAACAGCGAAATCAGAAAATTTTAAATCAGTCTTTTGTACTTTTTTGCGTAATTACGAAAATGCCACTGGATCTTTAACAAACGAGTATCATAATTCACAACGCAAATATCTAAATTAATAACACTAAAAGCATTTTGGTACTACCTATTTACGATGTGAGTTGTTTGTACTGATATTGTTAATTGAGATACTCTTCTTGTAAATTACGATACTCGTATTGTTAAAAATTTAGTGGCATTTTCGTAATTATGCAAAAAAAAGGTACAAAAGAACTAATTTAGGATTTCCCGATTTCGTTGCTCTAAATTAGAATTTCCCTTATCTATTTTTGGGATTTTCCCTAGAACTTCTATTATAGTTTTTTTTAGAGTACTACAATAAATAATTATATATGACAGTTTTCGTAAATAACCGCTAAGTATGTTGACCAAATTTTTTTAAAAGCAGGGACTCATTTTTGCTCAGTCCCCATATATATATTAAATAAATTAAACCAACATCAAATACTGCATATCAAGCAAAAGCAGCAAAGAGATCAGATCATTTACAAAGAAAGATCTATCATATATACAGATCATACTATTTACATATATACAAAAAAAAAAAAAACAAGGTCAGAACAAACTATACATGCCAAAATTATTGCAAATCATCAAAACTTAACCATACAAATATTATAAAAATTAAAGGACATATCGTACGACACATATGCACACAACCATCTAAATTATTTGTTTAAGTTAATTAGGCTAAATGATCATAGTCAACTTTTCAACAAGCTCTTTAATTTGCCAGCTCGAATATACATCACAGTAAGCATCACCAAAGTACTATATGCAAAAACAACAAATTAATGTTAGTGAATATTGATAAATAATTATTGCAATAAGTTATAGAATAGGAAAAGGGTAGGAAATTGGAGCCAAAATATGTAAACTCTAAAACATATCACAACATACATAAATATATGCATACACATATATTTAGCAATATCACAACATTTATATTAAAAATTCATTATGAACTTCTTATAGCCATGTGTCCATCTCTTGGAATATACAATGAGAGGCAGTGGAGTCCTAACAAATATACAACAAAAAGAATATGACTTTTTACTTTTTTAATCTAAGTCAAACTAACACATCATCTACATGCACGCCATATATATATAGTGGTGTCAATGGAGTTGGGTGAGTAGCTGAATATGTTCTTCATGTATTTCATGACACAATACCCACAATAATTGTTACCACTCGGCTACATCGAACATTATAAATAAACAATGAACATGTCAGTATCTAGTTTAGATAAATCAATTCACAAAAATTCTAACACAAAAATTGGTAGTATTTTGGTGAATTACTACCTTAACTTTCTTCTACTTCATAGTAGAAGCAACACCTCTTGCAGACAATGAGGAGCAGCAGAGGGCCTTTGGCAGTAGGATAATAATAAACCACTCTAACATAACTGCAATAAGAGATTGTTAACAGACTATTGTAATAGAGAAATTAAAGCAAATGTTACTAACTAGTGAACTTACTTATTGAAAACATCGACCATATGTGTTTGATTCTCCTAGTCTTTGTGTGGAGGATCACAGTACCAAATCCTATGCTTGAAGAGATTCAGCACAATAAGCATCTAATGACCTTTATATATCACGGAAAAAAACACTAATAAGAAAAGGCAAAGCATCATTGTTAGCAATTATCAAGAAATGTGAGGATGATGAAATCATTCAGTCTAGATCTTATCGAAACAACAGTCCACACATCATTCTTTATATTGGAGGTTGCCTTCTTCCTTGTGCTCAAAGTGATAAGCACGTTGCATTTGGTCACATATATGAGGTAGCTTATAAAGTTGTCGAAACAAACAATTTAGCCTTTTTTATTCTATTTTATGTCAAGTTTCTTCCCATCTCTCTTTGCTTTGTGAATCATACTCATCACCACAAAGCCCTTCCTTAGATCTTCCTTTTCCTTCCTTTTTAGTTATGCATCTCTATCAACATGTTGTTGGGAATTCATTAGGTTAGGTTAGTTATTTCAAGCTCCAGCACTACTTACACTACTACAAAAAGAAGCTTTAACGTCTATAAGGGACGTCCGTTTTTAAAAAAATAGTAGTTAAAAGTTAGGCGGGAATTTGTTTTTTCAGGGCGTCTGTTATATAAATAACAGACGCTGTGTTTGTTTGTTATGATGGTTAACAGACGCACACTTGTGCGTCTGTTATGGACCATAACAGACGCACAAGACAACCTTACGTCTGTTATAAATTAGAACAGACGCGTAAATATTTTTTTAAAAAATTCTAATTATAAAAAAATATTTTGAAATTCAAAATATGGATTTAACGTCTTTTTTATGAAAAAATGGACGCGAGGTTTTGTTATTCC
>JBAGKO010000012.1:19413108-19466795 GCA_037177275.1 Acacia concinna
ATGAATTTAAGCTTTTACTGATAAAATTCCAGATAGAAATTCCTAGAAATTCATTCTTCATAAATTCACCCCAAAATGTACATAAAATAATAAGATTTTAATCTTATTATAACTTAAAGAATTTTCCCAGAAAATTGGGATGTTACATTACCCTTTTCGGCAGGGGTAAAGTATAAGGTAGAGTACAAAATTTGAATCTAAAGAAAGGAAATTAGGCTTTGAAATATGGAAACAGTTCACTTGAACAGTGAAGAGATGACTATTAAAGACATTTTGACTTCAATCCTCTGCAAAATGATCTTGGCCCCTGCTGCTACACTTCGCCCCTTTTTCTTCTTCCTCCTTATAATAAGAAGATGCTAATTTTGAGGGTCGCAATAAAATTCAGTCAGTTGTGCTTTGGACTTTTTCACACCCACAACATTTATGTGCTATTTGGTATAAGGGAGTTAGAGGTAAAATTTTTATGTGTTGAATTAGAAAGAAAAATTGAATAAAAAGTTTATAAAATTTTAATAAAGAGAATATATAAGATAAAAGATTGGTTTAGGTATCAGGGTTTAGGGTAACTTATTTGCAATCATACTTTTGTAAAAATAAGATTAAGTAAAAGTAAAAATTGGATAATCTAATTTGTGTTTAGTATAACAATTGCAAAAGTAACTTATAAATTACTTATGCAAAAGTAAAATTTGTTTGGTTAAAATTTTCCAAAGTAATTTTTGATAAGAAATAACTGAAAATAAATGTTTAAAAAAGTTAAAAACAAAAAGCTAAAAAACATATAATTAATAACATAATTAAATGATTTCTTAAGATTAATTAAAAAAATCAATTAAGTCTTATAATTATGACCAAATTGAATATAATTACATGTAAATATATCGTGATATTTATACTATCTCTGGTCATCATTATAAAACTCAGTTAACTTTTTTAGAGAAGTCAAAGAAACAATTGATGGTGCCTACTCTCCATCCACTAGCTCTCTCGCATGTGGTGGGTTAATCCGGAATGAGATGGGACAATTGTTACATGGTTTTTTCTGTCGACTCCAGGATGGGGATGCTCTCAGTGTGGAACTCTGGGGCTGCTTGCATAAACTGAAACTTGCATGGGATTTGGGACATAGACGTCTAATTCTTGAAACAGACTCTACAGAGGTTGTTGAATTATGTTCTAATGATATACAAGAGGAACATGTTGATATTAACATTATTCAGGAAATCCAATCTGTTATGTGTCGTGATTGGGAAGTACAGATTCAACATGTTGATCGATGTAGTAATATTGCTGCAGATGTCCTGGCAAAGGAGGGGTTTAACTCGTTTCAAGATTTCATTCATTCAGGTCTCCACCATCTGGGCTATCACAATTACTTCTTCAGGATTCTTGTATTGAGCTAGTCGTAAGGGATTAAGTTGGTTTCATTTGATTATAAAAATAAAATAAAATAAAATAAATAAGATTAGGACGTTGGTGTAACTGAAAAATAATATGAAACAAAAATAAGGGTAATTCTCATCATTATTCAATGGTAGTTAGGTTGTATTTGAAAAAAAAATGGTAGTTACGTGGAAGTAGCCAAAAAAAAAAACACCCGAACTTAGTTATCCATTTAACTATTTTATACTACCATTAGGAAGACAGAGTTGTAAGATTGAAAAACTATTAAATGTAACTGTGAAAAATCACTATATCATCATCATCATACAAAATATTTGAACATAATTGAACTTTTTATCAAAATATATAATCATCATAAAATGGATTTTGTAATGGAAAGCTTGAAAAAGTTTTTTTTTTCCCAATCCATTAAAAAGACAATGATTACATATGATATGGCATGTTGGCCCAAAATCTGTGTAAATGGACCACTATTGTTTTTCCTTGTAATGTGTGCAAATGGACCTGAAAGAATGCAGGGGTCCAATGTGAAAAGCTGCCTTCATGAGGTCCATGATTAAACCAAAAACTGTGTCCTTATTTTAGTTGTAAGTTAAAGGGCGGCGTTCTAAATTATTTTTTAATAAGCTTATAGTATATTTTAAAGAAGTGTTGTTCTTCTAGTATTTTAAAGCATTTCTTAGTTTCCCAATACCCTAAAGTTGCTATTGAAAAAAAAAAATGTTATGGTGTTAAAGTATACATTTACTTAAAAAGCTTTTTGGGGTTAATTGTGGGTTAAAATTGTTCTTGATTGAAAAAATTAGGGAAATTTACAATGAGGTCTCAAATAAGAGACTTTATGTCAAATAGGTCCCGTGAAATCGCGTATTTACAGTCAGGTCCCAGGGTTTGTAAATTGTGCTGCTGGGGTTGTTAATTACAACCTTAGGAGGTTGTAAGTAACAACTCCAGCAGCGCGATTGACAACTCTGGAGTTGTTAATTGGGACTTGACAGTAATAAATTCTTGAAACCTGGGATCTGACTGTAAATAGGCGATTTTACAGGACCTATTTGACATAAAGTCCCTTATTTAGGACCTCATTGTAAATTTCCTCAAAAATTATCCTAAAAAAATCAATACTTTATTCATAAAAACAAATACTTTAAAGGCATAATTGCGTAATACTCCCTCCACTTTTAATTATAAAACCTTGTTGACTTTTTTAGAGGGATTAAAAATATTAGTTATATTAGTTAATTGTTATAATATGACATAATCTTTCAAAACTACCTTTCAGTCCTAATGACTACAAATATATAAAGAAATATTGATAGGGGCAGTTTGGGAAAATTTATTTAAATATGGAAAACAATGTGGATATGGATCTTATATTTTAGTATCAAACCAATTTTCTAACTAGGTCTTATAATTAAGACCAGAAAGAGTAAAATAGTGGTGCTAAGCATACTTGGAAAAGATTTAAGGTGTTGGATGAATAATAAAAATACTTTTGGGTGCTAAAGGCATGTAGGAAAATACTTATGAGTGTTGGACTCACCTTGACCTTTTATTTTTATCTTTTTTTTTAAAAATAAGGGCTACATGCCATTTTTGCTTAGGAAACATTTATAAGAGGCTAATTTTACTTTGAAAGTTTTTTGAAAATCAATTTTATCCTGAAAGCATCAAATATAGAGTAATTTTTTCTTGACTATTATGTTAGTTAAATTTGACTATTAGTTGACAAATTTACCCTAGAAGTTTTTAACTAATTCAATTTTTTATGATATTTATAAACAGATGATTCAAAGAATATTCATTCCACAATAAACTAAGTTATACTCCTAGTTTTACATATTTAAAGTACTTGTTTTATTTAAAGCAATGTATTATTTCCTCCATTTAACCAACTATGGACGTATAGAAAATATGATTAAATAAATAAGTATATAAAAATATTTTTGTTATAAAATTAGAGACAACAATAAGAGTAGAGAGTAGTAGAAGATGAGAAAAAATAGCAAGACAATAGAATGGGAGAGAAGAGAATATCATATTTTATTCACTTTGTTTTATTATTGTACAAATGCCTTATACTTGACCTCTATTTATAGACCTCCACATATTAAAGACCTATCCAAGAGTTACAAGCACATAAAGGAGATAATTAAGCAAGCAACATAATGACACAAGTGGAGGTCGTAAGAAATGTGCACTCAATAGTCAAGACCTTCAATTTGGGAGGTTATAGGAAATGTGCACTCAAGAGTCAAGATCTTTGAATGTAATGCCAATGTTGATATGGACATCCATCTATAATTATAATATTTACAACACTCCCTCTTAGATGTCTATAAACAAATATTGTGCCTCAATAAAATCTTATTAGGAAAAACCCATTTGGGTCAAAAAATCTTATGTAGGAAAAAGAGTACATAATACATATTGAAATTGCCTCATTAAAAACCTTACCAAGAAAACCCGGTAGGACAAACCTTGGTTAAGGAAGAGAGTGCAGCATGGTCTTTACTCTCCCTCATAATAATATCGGTTTTACTTCCCATAATCACAACATCACTTCTGATTCGAGCATATCTTTCTTTTTGCTACTAGGTTATGAGTGATGCATTATAATCAAATGGTTTTTTTTAAATGTATACCTCTAACACATTTTTTGGATATGTTAAAATATCAATATATATTACCTTCTCATATCATATGTTCATAGAACTATCACACCAAGTCTCATTTTTGTTATTCTCTATATACCTGCAAGAACTAAACCTTACAAATAAAATCATAATAATACAATAATAGCATGATACATAAATATTTTCATAAAATATAATGTACTTTTGGATCATTAAATTCAATATATCTTTCAATAAATTCTATATATACTCAAATAAATTTAATTAATGTAATATTTTAAATATTGAATACTTTTCTTGTATATGCTTCTAACATTTGTATCCTTCAAGAATTCTCATATAATCTTTACTGTCCATATCTATATGCTATACATAACGATATTTAATAGACGTATTATTTTATTTCCATATACTTCTAGACTAATAATATATGCAATAATTACTATATCCACTACTAAATAATATACATAATCAAAATTATCTTTAGACCTTTGTGAAAATCTTTATTTTCATATGAAAGTTTATACATCACAAAAAAAAACTTTTCAAATGTTGGATTATAGATCCATGTTTCAAACATATTAGAAAAATATTGTTCATTGTGTCTTTTCCCTTTTCACTTTTTCTTTTGGCCAATCACCTTTGTGTCTATTTTTCATGACTTATCTATGAATAAGATCATCATTTAATCACATGATACCATTATCAAAACCGTTATCAATAGCTTTATCTTTTTAAGTTCCATTTTTCCTTTGACATAATTCATTGAGTCTCTTTATTGTTTTTAGGTACTGAAACCTCTTTTGAGGTTTTGCAGTCAGTTATGTTTTGGCATCTTCTGGAGTACATGCTTCCTTAATATGGTCATCTTAATTATTTGCTCATTTTTCTTTTCTTTTGGAATCAATTACTTTCTCATGCTTTATGTATGTCTAACTTTCCTTTGTCTTGATAAGAGTATTTTCAGGTAGAATATGAGATTTAGTAATTATCATTTATGTTAGTAGTTTGCATTTGCAAATATTTTATAATATTTCATAAATGGAAAACCTAATGAACTTTTGGTTAATACCACTATATTTGAGAATCTATATTTGATAATGCATTTCTTTTGTTCTCTTTTCCAGCTATTCAATTTATCTCCCTAAGTTTAGGAAAACTTTTCCGAATGACATTTGAATAATTATGCAGTATAAGACTCATAAATCCATTTGTTTTCATTAGAGAAATCCTTTTATTTCATTTAGAGACAAACAAGAAGAAAGAGGTTCTTATCCAACACTTTTATCCCAACTTTTTTAAATATTCATCTATGCACATTGGGGTAGATTGATATAAATAAACATTGTACACTAAAACATTTAATATGAAAAATATATGGCTTCTGGCCAAAAGCCAATTTTACTAAGAGAATTTTATTGGCTTGTATAAGTGCTATAATATGTAAGATCAAATATGCCAACATTGAAATATAAACTTTATTCTTATAAGCATTGATGAAGGCGTTAATAAATTATTTTTGGATCATATAATCTAAAAATTGCACACTTAACATAATTTTTCAAATATTCTTGCAAACTTCAGGTTGCAAACAATAATAATTTTACATGTAACCATCATATAGATACATCTATTAAATTTATTAAGTATTTGTATAGTTTACATGCTAGTTAAATGAACCTATATATATGAGTTTAATATATTTCCAGAATTGTAGAGTTTCATTCCAAATCATAACTAGTGATATTCTCATAGTCATTTTTTGTTTGATAACAAGCAGCACATATTAAATATTATATCATATAGTATGTTGGTATTTCATGAAGAATCTTCTAGTTTTCAATATTAATAAATACATAATATTTGATAATTTGTATCATATATATCATTTGAATGATCAAACAAGTCATGCTAACAATAAATTTGTTTTGGATAAGTAAATATTTGGTTTACTGTAATATGTTTCTTAAACAACAACAAACCTTTTTAAATTTCATAAGATGTTGATGTAAAATCTTAATATGATATCCCTTTATAGGAGATCAACAGGTATTATGAGGAAGTGTATAAGTTTAATTTTTCAGTATTAACTCACACTCATGGTCTAACAATCTCTTTTCAACATTATCTTACACTTGTATTCTAGCAATCTCTTTTCAACATTATCTCATACTTGTATTATAACAATCTCCCCCTCATGTGTGAGTCATATAAATGTACTTCAGTATATAGTAAGTCAATAACATATCTTTCACTTGAATGCTCAAGTACTCCATACCTCACATATAATCATGTATTTCTATCCAATTGGTTTATCACTCTCTAACCTTTTCACAAAATGAATCTTTAATATAAATATGTGGGTTATAAAATTTTGTCATTGATTCTCTTCTACCCAAAGAAATTTTTTTTTAAAAAAACTTTATTAGTTCATCAAGAACTATATCAATTTCATTTTTTTAAGACTTCAATCAATTTTTTTACATATAAGTTCTTCATGAACTAACATAAATTGTTACATCACACACAATTTGTTACGTATTAATAAAAATATACTTAAATTTATTTCTTTTGATACATATTTAAGTTTGAAATGTTTGGAACTATCAACCACAAAAATATAAAAAGATCCATGATCAAAAAACATAGATCACATTGTAATAATGATTTGTGATGTTGAGGGGCTAAAATTAATTTGAGAGAATTGTAAACACAAGTGTATTTAGTACAAAATCATGAATAATTATAATATTTGTACTCATGTTTCAATTTTTTTTTTAAATATTTAAGCATCCATAAATTTAACTTCCAATATGTATTAGTGATAGACATAAAAAAAAATGATTTTCCCAACAAATCAAAATCAACAACTCATAATGAACTTCCTTACTCAATTCAAGTATATGATTTTTTTCACAACTATCACATAAAACTAACTTGATTTTAATATATATTATATATATTATGTCATATGAGAGTGTTAGGAAGCACAAGAAATAACAATACAAGAAATTAAGTTAAAAGACAATAAGTTATGAATAATAAAATATAAGTTAAAGATTCTTTGGAAAACTAAGAAAACTGGAGGCATATATATAAAACACATCATAATAGTGCTCGAGAGAAGAAAAGAGATGGAAGATAGAGATAAAATAAAATGCAAGGCTAATAATAAAAGAAAGTACATTGATGTTGGTATACATAAGTTGTAACATCCCAATTTTTAATGAATTAATTAAATAATTAATTTAGAAATCATAAAAAAATTAAATGGAGATCTACCTATACTAGAAAACTTAATCAAGATCCTAGAAATTAGGGAGGAGGAAATCATGGGATTTGTTCTGATTCCTAATATATTAAGGATAAAAATTACATAGAGAGAGAGAGAGATAGAGAGTTTAAAGTATAAATATGTATAAATAGATTATTAAAAAATAATAATAAACAAAACGAAAAGGGCATGTGGTGTGGGGCTTTATATATATAAAGCCACACCCAATCCATAGCCATAAAGAATCATGCATTGTGATATCGCAATTCCCATTGCCACCGACAGTGATTATTTTTGGAATAAGGGTTTTGCTTTGAGGATCAATAAGATTGATTTGTAATTTGTGGTTAAGCTGACAATTTTGCTTTGGCGAGAGATAACCACATTCCTCTTGTTGTGTATACTTTGTGACATGTTTGTAAGTTATTTTAATATATAGAACGTAAATTTGCAATTAGTTTGTGATGTGGAGTATAAAAAATATTTTATTATTGAAATTGTCTTGTGGGACTTATTTTATTGAGTAATGGATAGTAATATGATATTATATGAATTTAATGTTGATTTATGATATTTGAAATATTCACTCGATAGTTTGCGAATTGATAATTGAATGTGATAATTTACGATGGTTATATTTATTGAGTATAATTATATCTCTTGAATATTGTTATGATAGGTGGTGGCGGATTTGGATTTTACAAGAGATTATTCTTAGACAAAATAAGGGGGTGAAATTATTGTACACAAAAGAGGAAATAAGGTTGAGGGCTTCCAGGTGTACACTGGTTAGTCCTTTGGCCCATTGTGTTTAATAGGGTATTGACAACCCATTGATGTATTGAGGGAACCCAAAATCTGATCTTGTGCTCTGTGGATTTTGGCCGGTCCATATCACTTGATCGGTGAGCTTGTTGAGTTGAACTGCTAGTCACATGGGTGAGTACTAGCCTATGGGTTTAGTCAGAGGAAATAAGGTAGGGAGAAATAAGGGAGGTCAGAGAGTGAACTATTATACACTCATAAGATAAATATGATAATGAGACTATGTTATTGTAAATTGATATATCTGTTTCTATGTGACATATTTGATAATGTTATGTATGTATATATAACTGTTCCCACTTGACACCTCATGGGCACTCGCTCGTATGCCCAATGAGATGGTTTGTTGGTTACTGAGACATTGTCTCACCCCGTCGTTTTAACAATTTTCCAGGTGATAATTCACGTGAGGGTCCGTCAGAGAAGTCTCTAGAAGCCTAAGCTACTTCTGCTAAGAGTAGTGCTTCCATCCTTTTGGTTATGTTTGATTATTATATATTGCCACATTTAGGCTCATATTGCATACTCTGATTTAAATTGAGGATTTGATGAATGAACATCCGTTAAGGGTTTAGAGGTTTTATTCTTTTAATCATATTAGTGGGCTTTATTCTTTTAACCATGATAGATCTTTTAAAGATTTGGTTTTAAACTTTTCTATCATGGTTAACATATCTAAATTATTTATTACATTTTATTAATCATGGTAGTGTTTTAATGGTAACTTGACAAAATATTTGGTTAATTATGATTTATGGAATATAGACTTTACATCTTTAATCCACCAATGCAAATTCCTCATGTTAGAAGGTGTGGAAAGTGGGAATTATACCACAAAGTGTACAAATTCCCAAACAGAGTGCAGGAAAAATGGTCCCCGCCATCAGATGGTTTTGTAAGGATTGATTTCATGGTTCAGTCAAATCAAATTGGAGTGCGACTGCGGGAGGGCTGATACGTGATCACGAAGATAATTGGTAAGGAGGGTTTTTGCAAAACTTAGAACCTATTCACCAATGATGGCAGAAATTTTGGCAATCCACTGAGGGCTGAAGGTATGCAAAGAATTGGTATTTACTAGAATTCATCTACACTTAGATTCCACACAAGCCATTCACACTCTAATGGTTGACGCTAATACTTATTATTCTCTTCACCAAGAGATTAAGGAAGTAAGAAATCTTATCTTCTCCAACTGTGATCTTTAGATTATTTTTGCTCTTAGAGAAGTGATGACTTATGCTGATTTCCTAACCAACATGGCACATAAATCGAACACGGAGCTGAATATTATCTCCTACCCTCCAGCTCTATATTCAACTATAATGTTAGCTGACTTTAACTAAGATTGGATCTTTCTTTTGTTTCGTAGGTATTCTTACAGCTTATTGCTGTCCATTATCAAACTAAGTGTATCACTTGCCATTTATTACTAAAATGCGCGCGCGCACTAGACACATAAGTTTGGAAAACAATAATGTTCTCTCTGGACTCTGGTCCACTTCAATAATGTATTCTTCCTCGTAAATGCTAATTATGCCAAACCCCATATCAATCTTTATTTGTGTGATTAGATCAATATTGGTGTGATTAGGTCAATCTTCTTCTTTTTTTTCTAAATAAATATCTGTAAGATTTGTCTAATCTTTGATATATACATAACATTTTACAGTGTTTTACATTGAGCTTTCAGGATTTTAAACAATAATGAAGTAACTAAAATGTTGAATGCCTTAGTTTCTTGAATCCTAGTTAAGTGTCAAAATAAAACAGTAGGTAAATTGAAGAGGTGCACTTTTTGTTTTCCTTTTGTGTAAAATGTTGACGGAAATATCTCACATTTTGTGTTTGGGTAGCTGAATTAATCAGGTCACAATGTCCCAGATCAATCATGCTAATTATAGGAGACTAATGGCAGAAAGCTCAAAGATGGCTCATCTTTTCATGTAATTAAACCACTAATATTAGCTCATATTCAACCATCTCGCCCCATATAGTCCCATATTGACGTTAATATCAATGCAATGGTTGAAAATTATTCACTACTATAACTATTTTATTTTTACATGGGGCGTGGGTTTAACTCTCATTTATTTATATTTAAAGAAACGGGAAAATAACCGACAAAGGAATCTGAAAATTAAAAAATATCAAGTCAGTCTCATTGCATAAAATTGATGAGGTGATATCAACATTTGATAAACAATTCATAACTCATTTTATAGAAATATTTGGTTTAAGATTTATCAATTTTTAAATTCTTTTTATGTCTTATAAATTTAAATAAATTATAAAATTTTTCTGTCTATCAATTTTTAAATTACAACATAGTCTACAAACTTCTAAGTAGACTTTAAGAGAAATGATGCCCACCAACAGAAGGATACATGAGAATAGATGTCAATAGTTCCGCTAAGTCACAATAGAGAGTAGCTACGGGTAGACTAATTTACGACCACAGAAGACGATAGATAAGAGGTTTCTTACAGGACTAAGAGACCTACGTACTCACCTATTATGACAGAAATCCTTACTATCTATGTAAGCCTAAAGGTGTGAAAGATATGGGCTGCAATAGGGTCAATTTGTACTTCGATTCTACTAAAGTCATTCACATCTAATGGTTGATGGCGGAAACTATCACCCACTTCAATATAAGATTGATGTAGCAAGATCTTTCGTCTTCTCTAATTGAGACCTTCAAATTATTTATACTCATAAAGAGGCAATGAGATGCGTTGATTTTTGGCAAACATGACGTACGTGACAAACATGGACTTGACCTTCATTGACTTCCTCTAACTCTATATTTGAATCTAATGTTAACTGACCTAAAATAATATTAAATCTATTTTGTTTTATTTTAGGTGATTAAACAGCTGAATGCCGTTCTGTGAATTTCAAATGTGACATTTGCCGATTGATATAAAAAAAATTATAAAATTTGCTAAATCATGTGTTTCGAGATCAAGAGGGCTTACTTATCATTAGAACAGTACATGGGAAGAGGAATTTCTGAACAACTCCATTAATGAAGAAGGAAGAGATTTAAAAGAAGCGCTTCAATATGGGAAGGAGACAAAATTAAAGGTGAGGGAAATATAATTAATAATACCGAATAAGGAAAGATAGAGAAGCAAAGGAATATGTATGTGCTCTGATTATAATTACATGAATTTAAGAGGCCTTTGGGCTAAAGGCAGCTAACAAGAATTTGTTCATGATAATTCAATTTCCTTGAAATTAAATCAGACCAAGAAAAAATCATGAAAAGCTATAAATAAATAATTTTCAGCTTTTAATAGTCTTAAAGATTAATCATTATCCTAGTTAAAAAAAATTCCATTTAAATACATCTTCAATTTTAAAATCATAAATAAGTGATTTTCCATAAAATGAAGTTGTGAATCGTATTACGAGTTTTGGTAATTTTATTATTCTTATGGGTAACAGTATTGATCTAGGAGTTTAAAATTCAAATAGTATTTAAATAAAATTCAAAATTAATCATTATCCTAGAAAAAAAAAGGAAAAATTCCATTTAAATACATTTTCAATTTCAAAATCCTAAATCAGTGATTTACATAAAATTGAGTTGTCAATTGTATTACGAGTTTGAGTAATTACATTACTCTTATAGGTAATAGTATTAATTTAGGAGTTTAAAATTTAAATGGTATTTAAATGAGGGTTAAGGTGCAAATTTGCTCTAGAAGTATCCGCCGAGGAGCGTATTTGCCTTGGAAGTTTCAAAAGTGAGCAAATTTTCCTCTACCGTTAGTTGACCAAATATGTTGAGCTAGCAGTTCACAGGTCATCTACTTTTTCTCTATTAAAGTGACAATTTGTCTTGGAAGTTTTAAATCTATTAATTTTGACTATTAGTTAACTAAATTTGTTGAATTGATAGTTCAAATGTCATTTAGTTTATTTTTGCTAAGGTGAAAATTTGTCTCAGATTTAAAATTCATCTATTTTAAAAGTTAGATTAAAAATTTCTAGAATAAATTTTCACCTTAGTAAAAATACAGTAGATCACTTGTGGACTGTCAGCTCAATATATTTGGTTAAACTAACGGTCAACTAACGACAAGGGTAAATTTACTCACTTTTGAAACTTTCAGAGCAAAATTAAGTTAAAAAGAACTTTCAAGACAAATACGTCCAGGACGGATACTTTTAAAATAGATTTGCACCTTAATGAAATTCAAAAAAAAAAAAAGGGTAAAGATTAATCATTAAGCAGTCGATAATGTCCTTATCCAACCATGTTTTGGATTATGCGTTTCTTTGTTTGTTTGTTTTTTTTTTTTTTTGGGGTTGTTGGTGGGGCGAGGCTAGCGTGTGGTCGCTCTCACAGTAATGAAGAGGGTGGGGTCTGCTTTATTGTGGGGAGTGTGGGACTGTGAGAGCGACCTCATAACGTTATTAATAATGAAATATTCAATATTATTATTAATTAATATATCTATTATTATATATATATTCCGTCCTTCAGATGATGCCCATGTCTTGTGGTGTTTGTTGCCTTCCCTCCCTTCAATTATTCCTTCTTCTTCCTCTCTGTTTTTTTTTCTTTTTTTTTTTTGACTTTTACCCCCCCCTTCTCTATATCATATTTTCGCGTTTCATCTCTCTCTCTCTCTTTTTTTAATTACTGGTGATTAATTGAAATGGTTATGAAATTAACAATGAAGTAGTGACCTTAAAAGCATAAAATTTGAAAGGGAAGGCATAATAAGTTGTGGGAGAGACAAAAAGGGAACGAACAGAAAGTGTATGGATTCAACTTGAAAGGGCTACGATCCGATCTCTTTTACAAAAATTTAAATAAATACCAGTATGTATAAGAACATGATGAAACAATCTTTTGAAGCTTCAAAGTCAAATTGAAAAGAGAAGCATTATTCCTTCTCTTTCCTTCTCCTGTCCTATTATGCTTTTCCCTCTCCCTCTCTCTCTCTGTATCAACGCACCAATCATTACTTTTTTGTTCATGCATTGCTTCCTCTTCCCCATGGCCACTTTCAACCCCAACACATCATGCGTATTTTATATTGGTAAGTTTCTCAGGCGCATTCAAATTTTTTTTTTTTTTTTTTTTATGTTAAGGCAGTGAAAGAGTGTGATAATTAATATGATATTTGACTTAATTATAATATTAAAAATAACTTGAATTTTAGAATTTAAATAATTTTATTTATTTTTATTAGTTCATGAGAATTAATAGTTGTTACTTTATAATAAGTACAAAAGGGATTATATATATTACTCTAATTTTATGTATAATACCCAATTGATTTTTTTAAAAAAAAGATTAAAGAAGTTAATTAAAATTTTTTTAAAGTATTTTATATATTATTTTTACTCCAAATTAATTTGTTTGACTCGTTAATTAATATATAGTATAATAAATCACAATATATTACATGATAAAGTAACTTTCTTTTTGGAACTAGATAAAGTAAATTATTTACCTACCTTGATCTCTCTAAAAATGTAATTTGAGTTGTATAATTAGGATTGGAGATAGTATATATGTATTACCTTTACATTTATTTTTTATTTTTCCACATTATCATTTCACTTTAATATTTTTTGACCTCTATTACATTCAATATCAAATACATAGTTTCTTCTAAATATTTTTCCATAATATAAGTTATTTGTCATGTCTTTAATGAACTTTTTTTAAAAAAAATTATTATCATTATTACGATTTATTTATTAGGAAAATACTTGAAGTCTAGCGTGGTGTTTTTCTCTCCGTGTGTAGTAATTGCCTACAATGAGAGGACTCTGGCTAATTATCAAGGATACATATCTAGTACTCAAATACCTAATTAAAACTCAAATACGAGGCAATTGATTGAAAAAACCAGAGTTAGTCGACTCGATACAAAGCGCTTGGTAGTCTAATGTAGTGTTTATTTATTCTTTTAATTATGAACAAAAAATGGAAAAAAATAATAATATTCAAACAGAGTTAATGAATCAAAAGCCAGCGCCCCATGCATCCATAGACAAATATTAGACAGCCTCGTTAGCGCCAATAATCCAATTAGGCATTACATTTTGCAGCTAATAATGATGAAATTAGGCAGATGAGAAGACTAAGTAATGTGATTGAAGGTATTTATTTGGGAAACCTCAAGAGAAGAGGTGAGATAATATATATATATATATATATATAATAGCAGTAATTAATAGTGTTTTGTCTTGTGAACCAAGTACAACTTGCATTATGTGAATCTTGTTCTTGTCCATCCACAAAACGACTACTAAACATGAGAGATACAATAGTAGTATTAGACAAACACTAACACGCATGATTCATATGTTGATAATTACTATATTATATGATTGCCCATTTCCTCCTTTCTTGTACCCACGTACACTCACATACATTACATACAACTCACTTGGATAAAGCAGACAAGCTTTTGAGTGCCCTCTGTTCCCCGTTTCCCTCCCAAACCCTGCCCACTCCCTTCTTCGTACGACGTCGTCTTCTTCTTCTTCTGCTGCCACCTCAATCTCAGTGACTGCCCATGTTTCCTACGTATGTATCTTCCTCACTTACCTTCTAATTAATTATCAACGGCTCTGAACACATCACCCACCGCTTCTGCTATCTCATTCGCCGACCCTAGCTTACAATCTTCCTCTATCTGCCACCACCATCCACTTTTATTATTATTATTATTATTCAGTAACTATTAACTCCATGCATGCAATACCTATTTTCTTTCTTTATTTTTGTTCTCTCCTATCACACATGTTGGTTTTATTCCTAAAGAATTACAATAAAAAAAGATTTTTTTTTTTTTAAAATAAATCGTAGAGGTCGTTGGAAATGGAGAAGGCAGGTTTGCTTAGGCTGCAAGTCAGAAAGCCGAGGAAGAACGGTACACTGACTCGATTCCCTTTCGATGAGTTGACCCATTATTTCTTTTTCAATAAACAACAAAATCGAAAAAGAAAAAGAAAAAAAGGCTAAAAAGGAGAGAGACAGATGTCATACCTTGAGATTGAAACAGTATAGTACCGATCCCAGCGAGGAGGTTATGTTCAGATGCAGAACGCTCAGCCTGAGCTCTTCTAGCCCAACAATGGCTCTCACCAATTGCCCCTGCTTCTTTCTGCATCGAATCTTCAAGTTCACATGCGTCTGAACCACCATCACCTCTATGATCTCTGCTTCCGTCACATCTTCTTCTGCTTCTTCTTTCCCGCTACACTCCATTTCTTCGCAGCTCAGTGATGGTGGTTTCACAGTTTCTCCTCCGTAAGAACAACCAACCTCTTCGTTCTTTCTAATCCTCTTCTGTGCCTCCAGGGTTTGAAGCAGTTGCTCCAATTCCTTCACGAAATCAATTGCACCTCCGATGATAGACGCTTGGTCACCCTGAGAAGTCTCGGGGTTAAGGCCAGAGTTTGGATTCTTAAACATGGAATAGGCGAAAATAAACGATAATTTTGTTACCCTTTGAATATAGGAAGGAGGCATGAGTGTCCTTAGAACGCTGAGATGGTCGTTCATTTGGCGTCGCCGGTTCCGTTCGACGGCAATGTGGGTCATTCTCTGGTTCTCCACTTCTTCCTTGTTCTTGACTGGTCTCGTTCGCTTTCGCTTTCTCCGTTTCAGGTCCCTGCTAGAAGTTTCACCTTGATTATTGGTGGGTTCTATCTGAACCATTGTGGCTGAACGAAGAAGATGAGATTCTTCGTTGGTTTCAGATTTCACTGGCGAGTGGATCTCCAAGACGTCGTGTGTGACACAGCTTTCAAGTTCTTTAGATTGGATTTGAGTCTTCAATCTGGGTATGTGAGCTTTTTCTTCCTCCCATGGTGGTGGTTGTTGTTTCTTCAGGTTCTGTAGCCTTAGAAGTGTTTGAAAATTTGCATCTGCGAATGGGAAAAACTCCTGTGGAGATTCCACACTCTGCAACATCTGCAGAAAAGGCATCTTTTCATCCTCTAAGCTAGATATATAAACTTGTTCCTCATCCTCTGTGTTGATGAAGCCTTGCTCGAAACAACTTACTTCCAAATGCTCACCAAGGAACTGTAATAGAAAATTATTGAGAACACAACAAGCAAAAGATAATATAATAGTAATATTTATTTCATTTTTCAGACCGACCCCAACAGAAAAAAGGGAAAGAATGTAGTATATGCTTCCAATAATAGGCTTGGGGTTGAGGATCTCTAAAGAGAGGTGGGGCAATGAAAATCAGAACAGAAATAGAATGTCAAAACAAGGAAACCACTAAACCAGTGCAGATGCATGTATTTCCTGGAAAATAACAGCATGTATTAAATGCAAGCATTTTTAAGGGGAGTAAATGAAGTACTTTCTTTGATTCTAGAATTAGGGTAGGAGGCAAATGAAAGGTGAAAGAAGAGAGAAGAAAGATGGGGCATTAAACTAGGAAAGTTACATACACAGGAATTGATGGGTCCTTGAATCCTCTCCATCATTCAGAACTGGGCGTGAGAGAGAGAGAGAGAGAGAGAGAGAGAGAGAGGAGCAGAGGACTTAATTTATTTCGCTCTCACAACTGTAGCTTGTGACCAACATTCCGTATAGCGATACTCAAAACAACAGCAATAAATGTTTATCCCTAAAGAAGCAGAAGAAGGGAGACGCTGTATATATATTCCTCCGCTCGGCTAGTCGGCTCTATATTCTTTTGTTTTCTGATGCTAACGATACTTATATATAGAATATAATAAATGCTGGTGCGTGGAATGAAACAGCTACTTCTACTCACAGCGCAGGGAGGTATAAATAAAAAAACTGGTAATTTGGGTCAAATCGCTGGTGACAAAAGGGAGGGTAATGGAGGGGATTTGGTGAAAAACGAAAGGTGGGATGTTAAACTCTCAAACTGGTTACAACTTTAGACAGAAGAGATATAGCTGATGGTGTATTTGAGAACTGTGAAGAGTTGGTGAGAGCTTGAGAGAGATAGAGAGAGTTAGGGTTGTCTGGTTTACAAGGTCCCAAGCATTATTGGGGGTGGCAGTTTTGTCCAGCAGAGGCACGAACAGTTGTGGGACACACACACAAACCCTCTCTCTCTCTCTCTCACACACACACACACAGTCACACACTGATTTTATTTTCTAGGTAAGTATGTTGTGAATTATTAACATTGTTAAAGAGCATTAGTGTCTTCTTGGATTTGATGAAAATTTAAAAAGTATACAAATTAGCTATCATCTCAGTGGAATTCTTTGGCTACATTTTTGGTTATTAATTTCTGTAAAATACCACTTTAATTTTTATAATTTCTGCATGGCAAAGTAATTCGATAGATGTAATTCATATATCAATAAAAAAAGAGCAAAAGCTATGACTTTCTTTCTCTGTCTCTCGTGTAGAGTGGGGGGGGCGGGGCAAAGCAATGCAGGGAAAAAGCTTTGGAAAGGGCTTCAATGGATTGTGTCACTCGCTAGTCTGATGAAGAGTCATTTCCCAATCTCTCTCTCTCTCTCTCTCTCTCTGTAAGGTCAAATTTTTCATCCACAAGAGAATAGAGATGATGGCTCATTTTTTCACCCTGTCTTGAGAGACCCCACCCGTCAATTGAAGCAGCACATGGGGTATGCAAGTACAGGGCTAACTAGCTAAGCCTCCTTTGTATAGCATGAGTAGGAGGAAGACAAAATCTGTTTGATCTCTCTTTATAATTAAACAAGAACAAAAAGATCATTAGGGGCATCCTCTAGAGCTTCACGATGTGTCATAATCTACCCTCTGCTTTTTACAATCCATACTCAGCTAATAAAAAAGTATGTGATTGCAATGCCAAGTGCCAACCCCAGTTAGTTCACTTTGGCTATAGTCGTCGTCATCATTATGCCGAGCAATGTCATTTCTTTTGTGATCTGGAATCTCTGTATTTTGTTTAGTCAACTTCTGGGGGGAAAAAAGTTTTGACATTTAAAAATTTTTCTCCCTCCATGAGACTCGGTTTTTACATTGACCATTTTGTACATAAATGACAACCCTCCCTATCATTTTGCCTGCAAAACATTAAAATATACATTTCTTTGCATGAATTTAGTGTCTGGAAATGTTCAAGAAACAGAAGAGGTACCTCTTTGTGGGCCCCATCTATTGCTCTTTTCATTCAATTGCATCTTCTCCGCTACTGTAGCCGATGTGTTCCGTGTATAAACTTTTTGATGTTCAGTCTCCGCAAGTAGGTTTATGCTCACCTCTTTGGATACTCTGAGGTGTTACATATTATTTCTACCAGGGAAAACTCCATGACTTCAATTTCTACTTGGTCTATTTGAATTAATCCATTGCAATAAGCAGAAACTACACAAACCAGTGGTGAGTGAGAAAAAAAAGGAGAAGACTGAAAAGTTGGTTGAAGTCAAGCTTTCAGAATTAGCACAAATGTTGATGCCTACAGAGGAGTGTCATTGTTGTTGCATGGACATGTCAGTCATTGCCCTGCTGCTGTGTGCTCTGTTTCTAATAATTGATTGTTTTTGGAGGGATGCCTGGTGCCACCAGCTACATTACGCTTGAGTATTGATTGTGTCGGGACCTTAAAGCTTTCGTTTTATTTTGTTTTGCTTCATGGAAGCCTTATGAAACTTGATCTGATGATTACTCCTACTAACCTTAAAAACTTCTATTCTATCTTTTAGGGTCCCTTTTGCTGTAAGTTTCGTTTCCCAAATGTAATGTCCCCTTCTTCTTTGGTTCTTGGAGGATTGTGTTAGTGATCGGATTCTCCCCTATTAAAGTGATCTGAGAGATGAGTGTTTTAAGCAAGCTAAATGAGAACTAGACAGCATTCATAATTGGAAAATCAGTAAGATGAGGTTTTTGTGGAATCACTGCTTTTACAGTTTGACTAGGTAGAATTTGATGGTTGATTCAAATTCTTTAAACCGTATTTTTTTCAACATTACTGTGATGATGAAAAGAATAAAACTTGTAATCTAATTGGACAATGTAAGGCATAAAGCTGCACCTATCGTGGGTTTGTACCAACTCATGGAATTCACTGATCAAGGTAAATTGCGTCACAAAATTTTCAGCCCAATTGAAGAATCAAATGACAAAATGGCTGCCACCGCAAGATTCAGTGACCCCATCCTGGCTGGCTGCAACATCCTCCTGAGTCCTGAGGGCAGATTTGTTGTAGCCAATATGTTAGTGTGTTCCTATTTGTTTTGTAACCCTTAAAGTTCTAACCATTCCTTTTCAATTTTTTTTTTAAAATGATAATATGCTTGAATCTTGATAAGGTGAAATACAGGGTGGACCCTAGTTGACTTAGCATATTTGGATAATCTAGTACATCATGAGCCACGTCTCTGTATGATGAACCAAAAGAAAATGGAAGCCTAAACTATGCCCTCAAAAGACCTCCTCCCCAGTCTATCCCATTCATCTCTTTTGTCAAAGCCAGAAACAATATACTTACACACTAGGTCATTAAACTTAAAAATCTTTCTCACATTCTGCATTAAAAAATTCCTAAAAAAGACAGCCTACTGAAGATGCGATCCATTTTATGTTATCACTCTGTTTACTGTTACACATGCCTCGTCTCAAGTTTCCTTTTTCTCTCTGTAATCACCTTTTTATGTCGTAGGAACTAGGAAGCAGTTGAACAGAGTATATTCTCTATCCATTTTGCTTCTGAAGATCTTTTTCTCCTTTTAGGAATTGCTTTTTGGTTGGTAATAAATTTAACTAGCAGGCTGAAATTAGGTCCCTATTTTGTTTAGTAAAGATGAAGATAGATTCCACCCAATAGATAGGCCTTCACTTTGGAAACTCCAAAATCATTTTAATTCCTGAGAATCTTATCTTTTAGGTCTGGAGCTGTGACTTCAGCCACACAATCAGAGCAATTCTTTTCTCCCAAACAAGATGTTTGTCTTCTAGCGTTCACAAGTTGGTCAATTTTTACATTGGATTGAAGGTAAATTTTATTCAAAAGATTCTAAGGTAACTTCACTCTGTTTTAATATATGCATGACGGAGGTCAACCCCAATAAAAACAGATTTGACATTCATAAATTTGTTTGATCCATAAACATTTACTGAGTTTTTGAAATATGAAGTTTCAAACTTGACATGATTTGTTTAACCCACTTTGTCACTCGCAGTTCAGTCCCTATATAAGTGAAAATGCAGACTCTTTCAATTAATTTAAACCAGAAACCTTATCCAGAGTCTCGCTTAAGAGGTGAACATGCAAAGTAATGTTGAAAGAGGTAAGCCAGCTCTGTAAAACACTTTAGAATTGGTAAGGTAGCTATCAGGAAAATAAGTAAGAAGGTAGACATTCTCATGTGGTGGTCATACCTTCAGCTTTGTCACTATTTCACACTAAAACATACTGTACTGTGTGGTAGGACCCTCTTTGCTCCTGGTTTGGTTAAAATCTTGATCGAGACATCAACCAACTTTTTGAAGGATATGTGTGAGAAGTTTTTTGGGTCTGGATATGCACACCAGTTGAAAGAGAACAAAAAAAAAATCAAATTAATTCTAAGGAGGAAAAAAAAATGAAAGAGATAAGCATAATTAAATAGTGTATTTTTTTTTTCTTTTGGGAATTAGGAGGACACTTTTCATATAACTTTTCTTTTTGGTCACTAAAAGAAGATAACTTGATTGGTTTCGTTTCATTATTTTCTCTAAACCTAAAGAAACTAGAATTAAGGGTTAATATAATTTTGGTCATTCATTATTGACCCAATTTTGGTTTTAGCCTATTAAATTTGAAACATGTGATTTTGATCTCTTAAATTTACTTTATTTATAATAATTAGTTCCTAAAATTTGAAAAAGACTTATTCTTATCTTTAACGGTGTTAATTCCTGTAATGTGACATTAACACCGTTAAAATAGCTTATGTAGCATGCTAATTAGAACAAATGACATTATTTTAATTAATTAGATATTTAATATAAAAAGAAAACAAGAAGATCAAGTACTTTGCCCTTTCAGCTTATAACTAACCAAAATAATATTATTAATATATCAACTATCCTAATAAATATACCACATAAGCTACTTTAACGGTGTTTGTGCAACATTAAATGAATTAGCACCATCAGAGGCAAGATTAAATCTTTTTTAAAATTAAGGGACCAACTGTTATAATGAAGTAAATTTAAAGGACAAAAACCATCTGTTTTAAATTTAAGCGACCAAAACTAAAATTGAATTTAACTTAAAGGATCAAAAGTTATATTAACCTAGAATTAACATCAGAGTGACTATCAATTTTAAATAGGAAAAAAAATTTAGAGGCATGCATTATTTCTTGAGACTACAGGGGCACACTTTTTTTTTTTTTGGTAACAACAGGCAGGTGAGGCCTTTAGCTCCCACACCCAAATTTTCCCCTGTACCCAATGCCTTTTCTCGAGTCCCTGGCCTTCTAACTCTGGATCAAGTAACCCAGGGCAACCAACTAATTCAAAGCGAGGGATATTTAGTAGACACACTCCTATAAGGTGCTTTGCACCAAGGGTGGGCACCCCCTCCTAACCAATGTTTCTCCCAAGTTTGAACTCTCGTCCATCTGAGAAAGTGTCAGCCGCCTTACTACAGCACCCCAACACTTGTTGGTGGGGCATACTTTGTCAAAGGCAGCTAATGAAAGCTTTCATGGACTAGCATTCAAATCAAGGATTTGAACTAACAACACATGATGAACAATCCACATCCTTCACCACTAAAACCCCAATACATGCACTTCCGAATCACTAGAACAGGATATCAAGAATTATTGTAACGAACTAGAGCTCCGTCCAGTACTTCACATCTTTCATACCAAATTTTACAACAAGAACATGACAATTATTTGAAATTTCGACTTGATAAGAACAAACTACATGATACTGCTTAAATTTTTCCCTACCACCTCAGAGAAGGTTGAGCTCCAACAACACAATGTGGGAAGTCTAGCTAGATTCTTCCCTCTAATTCTCTAAAGATCATCACTCCCACACAGCACAAACAAGAAGCTAGCGCTCTACTTGAATAGTTACATGGCTGATGTTATAAACCCTTCTTATGTAGTCTACCACCTTTTCCAGCACCAAATCTGCATCTGCCTCAGGTCTGATTTTAACATGGCAAGCCAACAAAATCTTCCCCACTGTGATTGCCCATATGTGCAGCTCATGAACTGCCAATACTTCTTCCATGTCTAACAGACCCCTTTCCAGCTTAGTCGCGTCAATCTCACGCGGCGTGCTCTCCATCAGAACCTCGAGTATGTTTCTCAGCATATTGATTGTTGTTAGCAAGACAATTACTGAGAAAAAAAGAGTGCAAATCAGATCAACTATTTTCCAATCAGGATTGTACCATATGATAGCTCCCCCTATCATAACTCCAATGCTCTGGATCGAGTCCCCAAGAACATGGAGATACGCCCCTTGTACATTTACGTTCCATCGCCTCTTCTTTTCTGGTTTGTCTTTTGATTCACTAAGAAGTGGCTCGGCAAGACTGTCATGAGCGTGGTGATGCTTCTCATCCTCATGAGAACGATGAGGATCTTCTTCATCATGATGATGGTGCTTGTGATCCTCACCACTATGATGATGGTAATGATGATGATGCTGATGATCATGGTGGGTAGACACTGTAAACCCAGGACCATGGTTGCCATGACCTAAACCATGATGATGGTCATCATGGCCATGGCCATGATCATGGCCCAATAACATAGCCATGATGATGTTAACCACCAGACCAAATGCTGCAACCAAAAACATTAAGAAGCCATCCACCTTGTGAGAACCATCAATGATTCTTACTACGGCTTCGTATACCAGAATCCCTGCAAGCAGCCATATTAATTGAATAGAAACTAGGGCACCAAGAATCTCTATTCTAAAAAATCCGTATGACTGACGGGGCGTGGCCTCCCATCCAGCAGCCCATAAAGAGAACAAGGAGATGGCAAAGGCTGCAACGTCCGAGAGCAAATGGGCTGCATCAGTCAGAATTGCTAGACTATTGGCTTTAATGCCCCCAAATACTTCAACGCTCATGAAAAGTACGCAGAGGATCACAGCAATCCAAAGCTTCCGCATCGATGTTGATCGTTCTTTAGCATCCTTTGAGATTGATCCAGCATCTGCAAATCCACAGGGTGCTTCCCCACAGATCTTGGTTCCTCCAGGATTTCTTCCTCCTCCAGGAAGATCACCACTGACTTCAATAATTTGGGCATGTTCAGAGCTTTGTGCTTCCATCTGGAGATCAAAGTGTAATATTCCTTCAGTAGTGTAAAAATAAATGCAAAAGGCACCAAAAAACAGTTTCAAAAATAAAAATGAAACATAAAACCGACATAAGAGAGGGAATAATTGTATGTCAAAAGGAATATGGTAACAAATACACAAAAGAAAAGAGAAAAAGGAATTCAGCAGATAGAAGAACCCATCAAATCCACCACAGGCAGCGGCTGTGTCAACCATAATCCAACAGTACAACTAGGGTTCTGTAGTAAGGGTTCTGTAGTATTCAACTAGTGCAGAAATTTTCTTACTCAGCTTCAAAGGAATTAAATATATGAACTTACTTCAATGAATTTGATATTTTCTACATGCTGCCTAATTTATTACTATAGTGATTCTACACCTTTATTATCCTCCTTTTACGTATATAATGAATCACTGATTGTTCTTTCAGAGACTATTTAACAAACTCCACAGCCATGGAATATTGGTGGATATTTAGAACAGGAAATCAGACCCAAGCTCTTCTATAAAAGAGCACACGTTAAATACTTCAGTTTGAAGATAGTTTCACCTTATTGTAACCGAAATAGGATTTCAAGACCCAAAGAAACAATCCACCAGAACCAATGCTAATTTTCACTGCTTCACACTTAAATAAACACACCAGAAACATTCCATAGGCTTGACATTTGAAGGAATATGCTACAGGGCTATCAACCTTCCCATGACAGACACTTAATATAACAACAGTAACAGCACACACAGAACACATACGAAGAACAAGCGAGCAGATCCACATGAAAACTAAGAACAAGGACTGGTAGTCTCTAGCTTTGAATCAACACTTTTGGGCTGAGTTAACATTAAGCCCACAGTATATTGCCTTGATCAACCAAGTGAAATGATCATTGAGCAAGCAATGCATTGTTGGCAAGATAGACAACAGCAACATTAATTTCAGATGTTAAACAATAACAGATACTGGATCACATGCCATTACAGATATGTCAACTCCTAAAGATTAGGTATAAGAAGAGAAAAACCAAAAGTTACCATTCTGCGCATTTGGAAAGATGTTAATTTTTAAGCTCAACCCTAAGATAATAACAACAAAATTGAAGTTCAGAGAAAACAAAACACCAAGTTTGGCAGACAAGAAGAGACAAGCAAAGTAATAAGCCCTTCCAATAAAAAGGTGAACCAATACAAGTGCTAGTAATCTAGTGTCTTGACAAAAAATCCCTAGTCCAGAAAGAAGCAAGATAACAGCCTCTACAATATATCAGCCCATTGGATCTAAATAACGAATAAACGGGCATGTACATGGCTGTAAGAAATTACTAACATAAATTATCAACATAATTGATCACCTCATATATAAAACCCAACAAGTCATCAAATGCTAGAGATAATTCTGAAACGTATTGAAGATAAAATTTTAATTCTGTGAAGTCCTTTCAGAGAATACAATCACATTTAAGGGCAAAAACATGTATATATTTAATTTAATTCCATGTAACAAGCAATTGAAGTTCAAGACTGAAACATTATTGAAAGGATATTCTTCAAACCGACTGGATAACGTCAAAACATGGCAAAGAAGTTAAGCACGGTCGAATGATAGACCAACAAAGCAATATTAGATGTCAAAAACAACATAACAAATATCTCCATGTTGTAGGAATAAAGAACAAGAGAATAACATTTTGATTTCTCAGGGTTCACGAACAATGAAGAAATAGGCATAATAGACAAAGCAAACAATACCTCTAGCAAAAACACAAGTGGACTCAGATACAAGCACCATGAACTTTTTCTGCCAGTCCCAGCGTTGAAAGGTTCTATACTAAGATGCTCTAAGATGAACATAAGTACTTGCTCATAAAAAAAGATATAACGGAACCATAATGATCTTGAGATTCTTGACAACTCACAAAACTACAAGTTCGCTACAGCCCAAGGAAGACCCACTTAAATAATAAAAACAAAAATCACCAAATGATAGTATATCAGACAAACTACCACTAGCCGATTCAGTATACAATTAAAAACAAAGCCTTGAGTTTTCCGACAAGACAAAAGGAATTCATAAATCCAGTAGTTGAACGACATAAAACTGGAAAATAAATCTTACATTTCTAGTGCCGCTTATCACTTGACTTTGAGCTTGTTCTTGCATTTTCAAGAATCAATCTTGGGTTCAAGCATTTATATCATTCACCCGACGCTTAAGCTAGCAATGACGGGGTAAACATGACAACGAAATTGATAAAATGAAATCTGGAAAAAGACGGGGAAGGATGAAAGAAATTCAGGAATATACCTCAATCATCTCGCGCAAAGATTAAAATATCACAAAAAGAAAGGAAAAGGACAAACAGAAAGAAGGAGGAAAGTGGGTGACTCGCAAGAGATAAATCATTGGACAAAACTATTCAACAAAAGGCGAGGAATGACGAGTATAATGAAGTGAAGAGACGACTCTATAAACCGATTTATTTTTTCCCCTTTATGATGAGAAAAAGTAATACGCCATGCTCATGGAGTTGCACTTAACAGAATGTAGGTGGCTGACACCACGATTAGGAATCTGACGCCTGGTTTGGTGAGGTTATCGTATAGCCCCCAGAAAGCTCTGAGATTCGTGTACTCTGCTTAAAAACAGCAATGTGTGGCCAAATTTAAAGTGAATGAAAAGTACGTAAAGATTTGTAGCTTAGTGATAATGATATCTCTTAAGTGAGATGAGATCACAGGTTCAATCCCGTCGTTGTAACTCAAGCCGTTAATACCTGTCTGAGCCTATGAGCTCCATTTAAAAAAAGTGAATGAAAAGTAGTTTACCTTTTCTTTTCTTTTTTTTAATACATACTAAAAAAGCAATCAAGCTATAGATTACAAAAACCTACTTCCACTAAGTCCCTTCATCAAACTCCCACCTACCCAAATTAGATAGGTGAGGGTTAATCAAGGATACAAAAATTATCTACTATGGTATGAGTTAACTTAGCTAAGTAGGCAGCTATCTAATTATCATCTCTAATCCTATGAAGAAACTTAATATTCCACTCCCCATGCACAAATCTTCTAATTTAATCAATGATGTCAAAAAATGGGTGATCTCCTTTGTTACTTCTCAAAATGGGGTTAATAGCTTCCATACAATTTGAATATATGACCACCTTCTGGAACCCCCCATCCAGCATAAGTGTAATCCATTCAGAATGCCTAGAACCCCTACAATTGTTGGCGGAATGAGTTTGCAGCTAAAGCCACATATCCAGTTACCAACATGATCCCTAAGTAGTCCTCTACAACCACTGCTGCCACTTGCTAAGACCGAACCATCAACTTCAAGTTGGATCTCATCCTCTTCCAAACTGCCAGCCACCGTATGAGACATAGTAGGTACATTATAAGAGCTATAGTTTCTCAGAAGATCCTGGTCCTAACAAACTCTGAACAAGCTATCATTTGCATCCTTACTTCTACTTACAGAATTAGAGCCAAACAGTTTATTACAACTAGCTACCCAAATGTCCTAACAAATATACCTAAATAAAGTATCCCAACTAACTTTCTTGGTGAATTGTTTCCCTACATCCTGCTTGAGATTCCATTTCAACCATACTTGTCCTTCCAAGGATGAGAATGAATCCCATTTATCAGGAGAGATAACTGAAAGCCACCTCTGTTTTGCATTGGGGCAGTCTCTGAGAAGATGCATCTGAGTCTCCTCTTCTTGGCATCTAAAAGGGCATACAGCTTGGTCCATTAGTCCACGTTGATTCCTGAAGTCTGCTGTGTGAACCCTTCCATGCGAAAACAGCCACATGAAGGACTTGATCTTCTCGAGGATTCTCCATCTCCATAAAAGCTTCCACATGTTGTCTTCCATTTGAGTTGTACCTGCAAAAAGAGAGCTATAGGAAAATTTAACAGTAAAAAGACCATCATTAGAGTGCTTCCAGAAATATGTATCCTCTCCTCTCTCCTCCCATGGTGGGTGTACATTCAAAATACAATTGACAACATTCTGGGGGAACCATGTCAACAACTTATCTTGATCCCAATCTTGTTGAGGAGTCACAAAGTCATAGACGGTATCACTTCTGTTCACATATGCCTCCAAACCTGGGATTAACTCAATGAGTGGCCTATTAAGTAAGGACCAATTATCAAACTAGAACAGGGTATTCTTCCCATTTCCTATCTTCTTTCCCACTCCCAATTTAAAATGATCCCAAACCTTGCATATACTACGCCATGTAAGGGATGAGTTGGGTTTCTTCCGAGCCTCCATAATTGGATTGTCATTGCATTTGTATTTAGCTTTCAAGATCTTAACCCATAAAGCCTCTTTATCTGTCAACAATTCCCAACACAATTTCATCAAGAAGGCTTCATTTTGCTTCCTCAAATTCTTTATCCCTAACCTTCTTTGTCTTCTTTCCCGAGTGACTTGATTCCACCCTATGAGGTGCACCTTCCTATTTTCCTCTTACTCCCCCCCAAAGAAAACATCTGTTATTTTGCTCAATTTCTTTAATGAGTCTCTTTGGGAGCAACATCATTTGCATAAGGTATAACGGTAAGGCTGAAATAACTGATTTGATCAGAATGGTTCGACTCGCCATATTAAGAGAATTTCTTTTCCATCTTGACAATCTCTTCCTTGTATTTTCTAATATAGGGGCAAAGAGATTATATGACGCTTTTCCATGAAAGAGAGGAATACCAAGATATTTGCCTAAATCGGATGTGAGCCCCACTCCCATTTGTTGACTCATCGATAAGGCTCTTGAAAAGTGAACATTCTTAAAGAAACAAATCTTAGTTTTACCAATGTTCATCCTTTGCCCTGAACTTTCACAAAACCTTTTTATGCATTCAAGCATCACATCAATTTGCACGGTATTGGCCTCCCCAAAGAGGATTAAATCATCAGCAAAGAAAAGGTGGGAGATTCCAGGACCATCTCTACTAAGTGAAATTGGGGCCCATAATCTATCTTGAATAGCATCCTCAATCAGGTGGTGAAGTCTTTCCATACAGAGAGTAAATGTATATGGAGAGATAGGATCCCCATGTCTAAATCCTCTTAAAGAACATAATTTCTCTGTCGATTCCCCATTCCACAGAACTTGAAAAGAAGGGGTGGTAATGCACGTCATAATCAAGTTGCACATTCTATCATCTAAACCAGCTTCATGTAAGGTATCAAGAATAAACGGCCATTCAAGACAATCATATGCTTTTTCAAGATCCACTTTCACCGCCAGCCAACCATTTTTTCCTTGTTTGCTTTTCATAAAATGAACTACTTCGTGGGCAATAATGACATTATCACAGCTTTGTCTTCCATCAATAAAGCTACACTGGTGGTTACCCATAAGATGTCCCATAACCCCTTTCATTCTTCTACTAATAATCTTCGTTATCACTTTGTAGCTGACATTGCATAGAGATATCGGTCGAAAGTCCTTCATGGCTTCAGGATGTTCCGACTTTGGGATTAGAACAAGGTTGGTCTTATTCAGGTTTTGTATTCTCTCAGGCTCATCAAAAATATTATTTACCAATTCACATATTGAGCTACCAACAATATCCCAAAACTCATAGTAAAAGAAGGCTTGTATTCCATCCGGGCCAGGAGCTTTGAGGGGTCCAAAACCGCAGATTTAGTAGTTTACCTTTTCTATTCAAGATTATACAGTATTTGTTTAGCTGGCAAAAAAAAATTATACATTTGTTTAGCTTCTTATATTTTATTTTAAATTATTGAAATAAAAGTCTTTTTTAATATTATTATAATAAAAAATATAATTTTCCATCAATCAATACACATGTTATGTAATTAAAACTTTATGTCATCATGGGTTTTGTGAAATTAAAGATAAAAATATAATTTCAATTAAGTTTAATAATTTTTTTCTGTTTGAATTCAATGTTTTATTTATTTACACTAAATGATCTCACATCATAAAGAGAAAAATTTCAATTTCAATTTCAAGAAACATCAGACGCTTTGAGTTAAAAAGAAAAAAACATTTATAACAAAGTTGGTGTATACAAATTATTTATTGAAGATTTTTATGATCTGACATTTAAAATTTATGACACTTCTCCCTTCTGTAGTTGCCATGGTTAAGAAGGGAAGATCCGTGCCTTCCCCATTTGGTAAATATATAATCTCATTTCTTTTATTGAGTGACTAGGTAATAATTATTTATTTATTAACTCATACTAATATCTTTTGTATTTAAAATCATTGTGTAACACGCTACAAACCTTTGAAACTTATAATTTTTGCTGATGAATCTGAGTGTGTTTGGCAGACTTATTTACAAACCAAATATGATGTTTTGCCCTTCGAACTTCCCATTAGGTTTGTTGGACACATTTTGCCATGTTTGGTAGACGATTGGGTCTAATAGACTTTTTTAAAAAATAAAAAATAAAAGTCACTTTTTTTAAGAAGTAAATCTCACAAGCCTTTTCCGATTGGCTTATTACGTTTTTTTAATAAAAGTCATTTTTATGAACTAATATATAATATAATAAAAATCATTTTTGTGAATCATTCTATTCTTCATGAGTCTAACAAAACTAGTACTAGGAAATCGGGTTGACCTAAGCTTATCGGGCTAGACCGACTTAGGTTTCAAGCTAAATTCCCAACCCTTATTGGGTTGCAATTTTTGATCTTTTGGACCGCCAACTTGAAAGATAATTACGTTTTTTTAACCAAAAAAATACCTCTTTTACAACGTTTACTGATCCAAACACATATGGAATACATATATGCCATTGCCAACCATTTTGCCATAACATAATTCCAACTTTCTAAAGATGGCATGATAAAAATACAAAGTTTAGTACTTTAGTTCATGACTTCATGCAAACTTTGCAAAAAGTGTGATGAAAACCAAACAACCACAATCCACAAATGACAAGTCTACAACTACAAGGCCACAAGTTAACATTGCCAAACATATAAAGGGAAGAGGGATAGATCAAGTACCAAGAAACTCATTCAAATCTTTAACATAACAAAAAATTTCTTATCTTCCTCATTCATCAATCATCATCATTAATCAATAATGACATTTGAGGCATTATTAGAAGCTGGAAATACTAGAACAGGAGCAGTTTCCCTTTGCTTTGTCTCAGAATCCTCTGCCACATGCCCACGCATAATGACATAATCATATAAAAAAATTAGTGAAAATGCAAGATAAGTAATCTTATATTCTATATGACTATATTACTCTAAAACCTAGACTTAAATTTATTAAATAGATAGTATCATCCCGTGGAAAACCAATTTAAGTCATTTAGAGCTAACTTAGCAATGTGTCGAATTCCATCTAGTAGGGACATCATATCATAATCCCACTGAAAAATCAATATCCCCAACTTGTTCAACCCTTTTCCTAAGTTCTACCATCCTCACCTTTGATTTCCTTACATAATGATGTTGTTCCTAATTTTACTCAAAGCACCCTCTGCTACTTTCAAACCATCATGAACTATGAGATTTAGGATGTGGGCACAACATCTCACATGGAAGAACTCCCCTTGACATATCAAGTTGTTGCTCAAATTCAAATTTTCTTTCAGTATTCTTTGCATATTAAAATTAGATGAAGCATTATTTAAAGTGATTGAGAATACCTTCTTTCCAATACCCCAGTCTGCCAATATCTCAAGTGCTCTTTTTCCCAATTTAGATCTAGTGTGAAGTGGCTACAACTTAGAGAATAAAATTATTTTGCTATTGAGATTTCATTTCTCATCAACAAAGTGTGTAGTCAAGCAAAAATATCCCTTAGATGTAATTGTTGTCTAACAATCATAAGTCAAACATATTCTACTCAAACTCATGGTTAGCTTTTTCTCTAGGTTATCATTTTGATGAAGATAGAAATTCCACACATCAACTACAGTAGTTTTTATTGTAATACATTTGTACTCAAGATTTAAATATGTGTGTAACTCCCTAATTCTGTCATACTCAACAAAAGAATACGGCCAATTATGTTTAATGATAGAATATGCAATGATATCCTGCACTTTATCCTGGTCAAGCTTTCTAGCTCTAACAATCTATGCTTGGTCTATCATTTTGGTGCCAATATCCTTATACTTTGGGAGTGATTTACAAATTTCAATATGATGCAAGAAGGTTGAAGTCCCACAATCTTTACTGCTCACAACATATGGTTTTGAATACTTATTACACTTAGCCTTTTTTTTTCCATCAATCATCCCAATTTTTGTGAAATATCTACATACATTAGAAATGGTGTATCTAGCCTTTTTTGTTAGAGCTTCTTTATTTTGTACACAAGAAGAGTCAAGTTCAACAGGTTGTACAAATTGGTTTGTTGCATTGTCAACATCCATTGCAGTCTTTCTAGAAGTGCTGTCAACATTCTTTCGTTTATTATCTTTATCCTCATTATTGACATTTATAATTGTAGCCATATTTTTATACCGACCAATCAATCTAATAATCAAGATAGCCAAAAGAAATAAATTACTCATTCATTTATAACAAATCACTAATCAATCATAGTCTCATAGACACATAATTCAGAAATCACAATAATCACTCTCACTCTTTCACTCTTTCAGTTTTAGTAATCACAATAATTCAGAAATCACAATAATCACTTTCACTCTCACTCTTTCACTGTTTCAGTAATCAAAATAATTCAAAAATCACAATAATTACTCTAACTCTTTCACAATAATCACATACACAATAATCATTTTCACTCTCTTAGTAATCACTAATCCATTTTTATCACAACAATCAATTCAAACTATTCAGATTTCAAACAATTCATAATTGCAATTTTTTTTCACAAATCACTAATGCAAGTATGATTTATTAGTAATTCATTAATGACAAATTAGTTATCATTAATCAGAAATGAATAAATCTAAAAATGAGTTTTAGGGAAAAAACCTGAGTACCTGAGGGTGAGAGAACCGACAAGGAAGGAGATGCAAGTGTAAGGGAATCAAATCCACAATTTAAGGACTCACTCATGAAGATTATCATATTGTAAACTGACTAAACTCACACCCTCTGACTCCCAAACCCACGATGAAACAACATAACTCTAGAGATAAGAGTCCAGACATTCCTTGGCTTCTACAATAAGCAACATTTTGGGGACATGTTTAGGAGGACTCTGGATTTCAAACAAAATAAAAAATTGGCGCAATATCAAACCGTGGGCTTAATGAACAGACAGGGTAGATGCAGATCTCAACTTTAAATAATGAAAATAATTAGAGATCAAATATCACTGCACGGTACACACCTTCACAATCACAACTTCACGACATTACCCATGGCCATTTGTTTATCCGTGGTGGTTGGTGCCTCGATGGTTGCGTGTGAGCTAGCGACTGGCGAGATCAAAAAAAGGGAGGACTAAAGGAGTGTCGATGAGCCTATAACAATCTCAAGTCTCAACTTTGTCTCAACTCATATGGCGATGGCATGAGGAGAGATGTGAGAAAGGATCAGAGGAAGACGATCTCAATTCTTACTTCTCAACTCTGATGGTGTCATGGCGATGACACATTGACTCAATCTACCAATTTGTGGTATTGTTAGTGTGGCCGTGAGTGTAAGGATGAAGGAAAATAGAGTTAGGTCACTTACTCTCACAATGAGGGTCTCACTCACTCAAAGGCCAAAGCTTAAAATCTCGAATGCAAAAGGAAGAAAAAGGAATGAGTGATGGTCGATGGCGGCATTGCGGGCTCGTGGCGATGGGGCTGTGATTGTGAGAATAGAGTGTGTCGACTGATCACTGATAAGTGATAATAGATGAGAGTAAGAGAATTTGGGATTAGAGAGAGTGGGAGAGTTTTTTTAATTGGTAATCGGGCTAACCCCTTTAAACTGTGGGTTAAACTGATTGAGAGACAGGTTAAATAGTTGTAGCCCGTTTCCAAACGAGTTGTGTTTCCCCCCACCCAAACCCACCTTAATAAATGGGTTGGCAGGTCCAACCTACCAAAGTGGCCCAATTTACCAGCCTTAAACAAAGCCCCCATTTCTCTTATTCCCAAAAGAGAGCACTCTGAAATGGTTAGTCACTTACGTCCTATCTCCTTATGTACAGTGCATTACAAATGTATAACGAAAGTAATAGCCAACAGATTACGTGGTATAATGGATGATTTAATAACACCCTTTCAGACTAGCTTTATCAAAGGAAGAACTATACAGGATAACATCATAGTGGGTCAAGAAATTCTTCACATTATGAAAAAATCCAAAGGCAGAACTGGCTTTATGTCAATAAAGATAGACCTTGAAAAGGTGTTCGATTTTATCAATTGGGATTTCCTCCATCAAATTATTTTAGAAGTTCATTTTGATGATGCATTTATTAATTTGACTTAGAATTGTATTTCTACAATATCCTACAATGTGATGTGGAATGGAAGCCAAAGTGAATTCTTTTTTCTTAAAAAGGGTTTAAGACAAGGTGACCCCATCTTACCTTTATTATTTGTGTTTTGCATGGATAAGCTTTCTCATCTTATATGTAAAGTTAACAAGGGTGACTGGAAACAATTAAAATTAAGAGAGATGGTCCTTCTATTTCTCATGTCATATTCACAGATGATCTTCTTCTTTTTGGGATTGCATATGAAAGGCAAACATTGAGGATGATGGATTGTCTTAACTGTTTTTGCACTTCTTCTGGTCAGCGTATAAATAAGAGTAAATATTCAATCTTTTTTCTCTCCCAAAGTTCATCCTTTGACAAGAAAGAGAATCATTGAGATAATAGGTATTTCAATCTCAACTTAAATAGGATAATACATGGGAGTGCCTATTTCTCGTGGAAGAAAGCCTATAGAGGAATATAAATATATTGTTCAGAGTCAAGTCAAAATTGGCCAATTGGAAAGAAAATAGCCTCTCTATTGTAGGCAAAATTACTATAGCAAAATCTATCTTGAGTGCTATTCCCATTTACCCAATGCTTGTCACTAATGTCCTTACTACTCTATGTCATGAAATTCAAAGGCTACAAAGAAATTTCATTTAGGGCAATAGCAATCAAATTCATAGCTACCACCCCATTGGATGGAATACTATTATGGGACCTAAACTCTATGGTGGCTTAGGTTTCAAAAGACTTATTTCTTTTAACAAGGCGTGTGGAGCTAAAATTGCTTGAAAGCTAGTTTATGGCTCTAAGGGATTATGGACTAAAGTGCTCATGCATAGATATATCCTGAGAAATGAGGAAAATCTTTTGACAACAAAAAAAGGGGATTCAACATTTTGGAAGTTTATCTCACAACAAAAAGAAATTGTTGAGTTAGGATTATTGTGGCACGTTCAAAATGGTCAATCAATTAATTTCTTTAATGATTACTGGTTATTTCCAAATGCAAGCATAAAAGATTTGTGTGTATGTCAAATCACGGATAATGAAAATGCTTCCAAAGTATCTAATTGGGAAACAAATGGAGGTTGGGATTTTGATCGCCTTGCTTCTATTATCCCTGCTTTTATTTTTCAAGGACTTGTAACTATGTTGCCACCATTAAATATTGCAAGGAATGATCAATTATCTTGGAATGCTACGGTTGATGGCACTTTCACAATTAAAGGTATGTACTTTCTTTTAGAGAAATAGGATGAGAATACTTATAATTCAACCTACAAAAGTATACGGAAATGGCTGGGAATTGAATAGATCTGTGTATGTATTTGGATTCCTTTTAGCAACATACTACCTACAAATTCCTAGAAGAGTAAATGGTCATCTATATCTGTAGTTTGTAGTCATTGTAAAGAAGGATTAGAAGATACCATGCACATACTTCGAGATTGCTCTTATGCTCGTGATTTTTGGAAGAACCTCATCCATCCTAGACACCATTCAGCATTCTTCTCTGCTACTTTAAAGAACTGGTTTGATCTAAATTTTAAACGACAATCAGGGCTTCTTGATGATGGTAATTGGCACCTCATTTGTTTAGTTACCATTTGGAATCTTTGGAAATGGCATAACAAAGCAATCTTTGGTGAAGACTTTGTCAAACTTGCCAATCCATGTTCAATCATTCTACATAGCTAGAAATCATACGTTCATATTCAGGAAACCACAATTCCTGACATATTACATCATCCCTTTTCTTGTTAGACACCCCCTCCATTGGGATATGTTAAGCTTAATGTTGATGGCTAGTGTCAAACTCCAAAAGTAAAGTTGGTTGTGGTGGAGTCATTTGTGATTATATAGGGAACTAGACTGTAAGATTCACTTATGCAATTAGGCTCTATAATATTTTGGAAGCTGAGCAATGGGCAGTTTTCAAGGGCTTATCTTTTGCATGGGAGTATAGCTATAAGTGAGTAATTCTTGAGACGAATGCTAAAGTGCTTGTCGATCTCATGAATAACCAAAATAACATACATTCAGACAACCTTTTGCAATTTCATATTCAAAGGTTGCTACAATAATCATGGGAGTTGCAAATAAAACATGTTCTAAGGGATCCGAATCGAGTAGCAGATGCTTTGACAAGGCAAGGGCTATCACATTCTTCTTATTTAGAAATTTTCCCAAATCATTTAAGGGATCTTGTGCATCAAGATAGTATGGGATTCATTTCACCAGTTAACTAGTTTTATTTCCTAAGGGCTTTTCCCTTGAAAGTACCAAATATATATATATAATATAATAAAACATAACATATAATATGATTAAGTAACTCATTTTGCTTCATTAACTTCTCCAAAAAAATCAACTATGTCTTATAATTAGAACCGGAGGTAGTATAAATATCACAATATATTTACATATAACGTATACTCCCTCCAATATTAATTATAAGACCTAGTTGACTTTTTTAAATAATTTTAATAAAGCTAGTTACATTACTTTAAAGAATTAAAATTTATCGTTTTTCTTTAAATTATTTTGTTTGACTTATAAACTAATACATGATATAATAAAACATAACTTATGATATGATTTATATTCTTTTTAGTCATTTACTATTAAAAGTTATTTTTCAACATATCAACAAAATAAATTTCACGTTTAAATAAGTAACTTATGCTATTATCATCCCAAACATAAATCACATCACATAATTTAAATTTTACCCAATCTTACTTTTGTATAAATCCGAATGCAAAGAAGCTACTTTTTCCACCCCTATTCCAAACACATCCTATAAAAAAATATCTGTGTCATGCATCAAATTTAATCAATAGTAAATAAGTTATATCATGTTGATTTTTTTACTTGTACTCAGCTGTATTTTATCAACATCCTATATATAGGAAAATAAATTACTTACATGCTATATTGTGAGAGATTTATAAAGAAATTGCGCGCTGAAAGAACGTAACAAGTTTCACATGTGTCAAATATGACAATTATTTTTTAATAAAAAGCGAAACCGTTCTTTGAATGAACAATTTCTTTATATATTTAAATTCATTCATGGCGTAAAATGATTTTAGGTTTAGTATCTTAATAAATACTCCTCACAATGTAATATTTTAGTAATTTTTTACTATATATATGATATTGATTAAAAAAATCCATTAACTTTTAATGATGTTCCATTTTAGTTCTTGAACTTTTTTTTTGGATACATTTTTGTTCTTTAACTTTTAAAGTGTGCTTTTAGTTATTTTAAGTTAACACCCTTAACTTTACTAATGGAAAATGATGAGTCAACAAATTTAGAATACTGACATATCTAAATTTTAATTCTTGAATGTAATTGCTTTTACATTTTAATTGTAAAATCAATCTTCTATAAATACATGTCAGAATTTTATATTTACTGAGTTGGCATTGTCTATTCATAAAATTAACTCGTTTAAATTTAAAGGATCAAAACCATACATTAACCCAATATATGTTTTCCATCATATTAAATTGGGAAATTCCAAAAAAAACTAAGAAAATGTAAAAAAGACAATTCAGTGTATTGAAATATGAAAATCTCAAATTAGTCTTTACTAGGAATATAGAATTTTTGAAGTCTTGGAAATTTTGTGAAATTACTTAAATGCCCATAAAATTTAACAACTTGAATATTTATATTAACAATTTGAGAATAAATATGAAAATCTCAAATTAGTCTTTATTAGGAATATAGAATTTTTGAAATCTTGGAAATTTTGTGAAATTACCTAAATGCACATAAAATTTAACAACTTGAATATTTATATTAACAATTTGAGAATCTATGTTTACAATTCCAGAGGTAGTTAGATTCCCTATTAAATTAGACTTAGCACATATAATTAATGTGAAATTATGAAATATCCTCACTTATGTGAATTTTTTATGTGAAAAATGTAAATGATACATAATTTATAAATGAGGGGTTAAGGGGCAATTTTGTTTTGAAAGTTTTCACTGAGGGACAATCCTTGCCGCTATCTCGATCATTTTTTTTATCGGTAGATGACCAAATATGTTGAGATAACAATCCATGTATCATCTCTATTATTTTTGTTAATATGCAAATATGTCTTGAAAGTTTTAAACTAACTTATTAAAAAAAGGGTTAAGGTGCAAATTCACCTTAGAAGTATTTGCGTAGGAGCGTATTTACCTTGGAATTTTTTTTTGTTCAATTCCGCCCTGAAAGTTTCAAAAGTGGGCAAATTTGCCCCTGGCGTTAGTTGATTATTAGTTGACCAAATATGTTGAACTAGCAGTCCACAAATCATCAATTGTATTTTTGTTAAGGTGAAAATTTATCCCAAAAATTTTAAATCTAACTTTTAAAAAAGATGAATTTTAAATCCGAGACAAATTTTTACCTTAGAAAAAATAAACTAGATGACATGTGATTGCCAGTTCAACATATTTAATCAACTAATTGTCAAAATTAACAAATTTAAAACTTCTAAGACAAATTGCCACTTTAACAAAAATAAAGTAGATGACATGTAGATTATTAGCTCAACATATTTGGTCAACTAACGGCAGGGGCAAATTTGCCCACTTTTAAAACTTTCAGTGCGGAATTGAGCCAAAAAAAAACTTTTAGGGTAAATATGCTCCTACACAAATACTTCCAGGGTGAATTTGCACCTTAACCCTTAAAAAATGAAATAGATGACACATAGACTCCTGAGATAAATTTGTACCTTAACAAAAAATAATTGGGATGACACTTGGATTGTAAGCTCAGTATATTTAATCAATTAATTGTCAAAATTAATAGAGATAACAACGGTGACAAAATCACTCCCCTTTTGAAACTTCCGGAGGCAAAATTGTCCCTTGTTGAAAACTTGAGAATCAAAATTACCCCTTAACCCTATAAGTTATACTCTTTTTTCTTATATGTCAAAGAAATGAGTCACAAAATTTAATATTTAATTATATAATGTTTGTTCTTATTTCATGTATTATAGGAAGTTTTCAAAAATACTTTATAGGAAGAAAGACAAAAAAATATCATTGAAATAGGTCAAAGATAAATAGATATTACCATTGTTAACATACATATTTAAGTTGTTAATATTAAGTATTTATATTAACAACTCAATATACCTATTTCAACAATATCTTTATGTCTTTTTCGGCTCTTCCCTTTAAATTTTTACTTTATATTCTAAAACACCGATGCACTGATACTTTGGGGGGGAAAAGAGAGACACGCTGATATTGATTATATATGTACTGCAAGGGCTCACTTGCATGAAATGGTTAAAACTAGAAATTAGTCCCATTAGTTATGAATTACGCATAAAACCCACAATATATAAATAGAGATGTACACATACGGAACTAATGGAGTTGGATTTAACAGAAGGGGCAAGTCCCTTAATATTTGAATTCTATTAAAAAAGATGCTCACACATGATAATGCTTCAAATAATATTGCCTCTCTGAGGATACCTTTACTTAAAAAAAGAAAGAAAGGGTTCATTATTATTTTTGCTTTGAAAGTTTACACTGAGAAATATTAGGTATCTAGAAGTTTTTATTAGAGCAATTTTACCTTAGAAGTTTCCAAAATGTAGCAATTTCGCCCAAACCTGAAAAGGGTTAACAGTCAACGTTTGTTGACCAATTTTTGTTGATGTTGTCACTAAGGAGTAATTTTACTCTGGAAGTTGTCACTGAAGGGCAGTTGTTCCCTTACCATTATCCCAATCAATTTTTACCTTTATCTAACAAAATATATCAAGCTAACAGTCCACATATCAACCACATCATTTTGTTAATGTGCAAATTTACCCCCAAAGTTTTAAATATAACTTTAAAAGAAAAGTAAGTAGATAACACAAGGACTTGATTTCAAAACAAATTTGACTAAGAACTTATTGTGGTAAATGCAAATTTGCTCATCGGCGACAACTTTTGAGGCAAAATTGTCACTTAGTTCTTATTGAAAAAGGTGATGTGGATGCCACATGGATGCCATGTCAACAAAAAATGGTCAACAAATGTTGACTGTTAACTCTATTAAGGTTTAGACAAAATTGCTACATTTTTTTAAAACTTTTAAAGTAAAATTGCTCAAAAAAACATACATATACCCAATACTATTCAGTGTAAACTTCCCAAACAAAAAATGCTTAACCCAAAACAGAAATGTATATACATGGGAGAGACGTTTTTATTGGTTGGTACTTTCTTTAACAAAGGCGTTGGAAGCAGGATATTTTAGCAAACTTTTTAAAAAGGTGTCTCAATATAAGAAAAGGTAAGATTATTGTCGTGGTTCTTACTATATTATTCTCTATCGTCTTATCCTCATCTTCTTTATACCGACTTTAAAAAATAAAGCTATTTTCACGGAAATATAATTAATAGTTTATAAAAAAAATTAAAGACTATGAATTAATTTTTAACATAATAGTTATAAATCAATTAAGAAATATAACTTGTCCAGATGTATAAAAAAAGAATAACTTATGAACATCTCTCACAAAACTTGAAACACGTGTATTGTTCAAAATCATGAGCACAAGACAAAGGTAAGGCCCTTCGAGTTGGAATAAAAACAATAATACCAACATATATTAATCGGTGACAGTGAAAGAGATTTTAGCAGTTTAAATATGATCTTTTGAGTTTGAAGTCATGAATGTGAAAACAAGAAATTTTTTTTGGAAAAGCAATCCGTAACTAGACTCAGTAATGCCGTGCTTGAACCTGAGAAATCAAGATAGTCATATAAAAAAACACAGATATAAGGTTCATCTTTCTTCAAAAGTTGTCTCAAAATCTCAATTTTGCCTAAGAAATTCTGTTTTTGGAGTAATGTTGCCTCAGAAGTCGGAAGTTTCTAAATCGTAGTAATTTTCATCTCGCCATTATACATGTTAAATTTAACTGTTAGTTGATTAAATATATTAAGCTCGCAAGTTCACGTGTCATCCATGCCATTTTTGTTTTGGATTTTAGGTGTAAAATTGCCCTGAAAGTTTTCACTTATGAGCTACATTGTCCTGAAAGTTTCCAAATTGTAGCAATTTCACCTAAGCTATTACTCAAGTGAAGTGTGCTGAGGCAAGCTTTACACTCAAGAGGGGGGGTGAATTGAGTGTTATAAAATTTTCTCGAAAGCTCAAAGAACAAGCACGTATACTGATTCGGTCAAAACTTATAACATGCGTCCAGTTCTCAGTAAAAACTGAGTTCCACTATCCTCCAAGATTTCAACTGGCTCTTGGTGCTATAATACAAACTCGATTGACACTTTAAGATTCCATTCCCCCTTACAAGTTACAATCCAAGTCCTAACTCAAAGTATCCCAACTTTAAATAAACTCACAAATAATTTCATAATGTGATAAATACTCTCTCAAAGAGTAGAATAATAAACACTAAAGAACAATAAATTTATGACTTAAAATAATTTCAACACTCTCGATAAGTTTTTCTCTTTGATCGTTCGTTAGTTATTACTGTCATAAATGTTCAAGCATTTATATTAACCGAGGAATTGATATCTGTTGAGATTCGGTTTGTAACTGTTGAGTTCTCATCGTTCCTCTAAGTAGTTTCCTTTAAGAGACACAATGGATTTCTTCTCTAAATAATAAATATAGCCATTGATGTAGAGAGAAGGTTGGTAGGTGGAAGTTTACCAAAACTGGATATGCATTTAATGTGTTTGACACTTTCATGCTTTTGGAAGATTTGTGTTCGTGTGTCATTTGAGAAGTTTACAACTTGTTCTTATACATAATAGAAGTCATTTGTAAAGGTTAGAAACAAATGAGTATCAATAAAACAATAATTAGAATTATTAAGAAATTTATGCTACGATGCTCTATTTTCTAGAAACTTGGAATTTTGAAATTCCCTTGAAGTTTCAAGGTTTCCTCGAAATAATCTTAAGAAATCAATGTTCTCGAGGTTTTAATCAAATAATTAACACATGATGTTAGAGAAGAATATTTCCTTGAGGACTTTATAAATTGGAGTTACCTTGAGGTTTAGAAATACCCTTGAGGTTTCAAGCATATTAGATTACACCCTTAAGAGTTAAAACTTAACTCAAGGTTTGTTCAAAAGAAATGTAGTTCAAATGTATGCTTAAATCCCTGAGGTTAAAATCAAACCTTGAGATATCGGGTTTTCGTGAATAAGAAATTCAGAGCATGTGAGAAGATGAAATTGAAAATTTTTACCATCCTCAAGGTCAAAGTCTAACCTCGAGGGTTCTTTGATGTTGGCTCATTAGCAATGTTTTGAAATACAAAGGAAGGTTTTGAAGCAGCCTTGTTGGGTTGCCAAGGTTTACCCAAACTTTGAGGTTTGTTCCATATCTTTAGGACAACAAGGTTTTACCCAAATCTTGCTTCAACAGTAAGGTTTTAGGTAAACATTGTCGTTGCTGAAAGGACCCTTAACCTCGAGGGTGGGGTTACATCTTGCCTACGGCAAAGTTTTAGCCTAACCTTGTTGTCTCAGCAAGGTTTGCCACAAATCTTGTAGTTGTGGCAAGAGTCCCATAACCTTGAGGTTATCATCCACCCTCAAGGTTATGGCTCAACCTTGCCAACTGTAGGATTTTAAGCAAACCTTGCACCAATGGCAAGGCTTGTTCAAAACCTTGTCTCAGAGCGAAGATGATTGTAACCTCAAGGTTAATGACTAACCTCGAGGTTTGTGATCACTCTTTGCTCTAAGCAAGGTTTGTTGCAAAACCTTGCTGTTGTGGTAAGGCTTGTCACAAATCTTGTCGTTATGGCAAGGCTGTCAAACCTCGAGGTTCTCATGAAACCTCGAGGCTAGCAAACTAGTAAATCTTCTAAATCAGTTTTAAAACTTCTTCTATCATACTTACTAAATGGATGTTACTCGAGTTCACTTACTTAAGTAATTTTCCTTTTAGTTTAACACAATTCAAACACTTTTCAAATCATTATAAGTTTAGTTATCATCAAAATATAGGATCTAACAAAGTGTACCCTTCAGTTGGCAAAATATACTTATTTGGTCAATTTATGTGTCATCCACTTTAATTCTTTTTCCAAGTTAGATCTATAAAAAAAAAACTTTCAAGTCAAGTTTGTGCCTTAATAAAAAAGACGTGGATGACACTTAAATCTTTAAACTTGTTAAGAGTCAAACTTAACCTAAAGATTAGCTAGGGTAAAATTATTAGGATTTAAAAACTTTTAGAGTGACATTACTCTAAAAGAACCTTTTATGGATAAAATTGAGGTTTCGTGACAGTTTCAAGAATAAAAATAAACTTTAACCAAAAAATAAATATAATAGAGAAAAGTGTTGGAAAATAGCAATGAAAAGGAAAGAGAATAGTAAAATTGAGTGTATCAATAATTTGGCTTGACGGCTGAGGAGGCATTATATGTGGACTTATCGAGTCATTGTAGGAGGAGCGTGTATTGATGCGGATAGGCTGTCCCCAACCTTGTCTTTTTCCCATAATGTGACTCTTTCTATCGCCTTTATGTTCCTGCCTTGCCGTCTTGCGGTTCCGTGTCAATTTTTTCTCTTCAAAATGACGTTTTCCTTCCAACACTTCAGCTTTGTAAATCTCGAGTCAACAGTCAAAATTTCATTTCATTCCAATCCTAATGTTATCACTCAATAAATTTTAATTTTTTTCTCTCACCAAAATAATTCTATAGGCTTAAGAATACAAACCAATGGTATGTTAAAATAAAAAATTTACTCTTAAATCCTAATGACCCTGAATCTTACTTGATGCTAGCAAGTTTCAAGAAATATAATATTTACAAGTTGAGTGGTGCATCATTTACAAGCCAAATTTTCAAGCTTTTTTAACTAAAATAATCAAGCTTATAAATATTAAATCCATAATCTTATTTTTCATAAGGCACATGTATCCTCCAATACAAATATGAACACCTCTTCCAACAATAATTTGAACATTCGTGGCGTTGCCTTGTTACCAGGGACTAGCTTTATATGAGAATTATGAGGGAAATGTCGTGGGCTGTTGCGTAAAGTTATAGTTGTAGATGGCCCAAACCATTAAACTTGTGGCCCAAATAGTAGATCCACATCATTAGAGTGGCAAGCCCATTTTATGCTAATGGGTGAAAAAACTTACAATTTTTACATGCCATGCATGTAAATACGTAAGAACCAAGTTACAAATTTTAAAGCCGTAAATAATAACGAATTTATTGGGTTTACTAGCAGCTGCTTCTGCTACATAGCTAGTATTGTTTTGATTTATTTTCTTTCTGGGGTATAAATTTTTTTTTGGCACAGTGAAAAAACGATTTTTTTTAATTGACTTGTGTAAATTAAACGACATAAAGATCCACACTTAATTCAGAAGCTGAGGTGTAAAGTTTGAGCTGTTGCGCATCTCACACTATTAAGTCACGTCGTGGTCCATGGGTTTTAAAGTTTAATCACTGAATCAGATACTAATGCAATTGCTTTACTCTCAGAATCTTGCTTCTCTAAATTTGAAAAAATAAAAAATAAAAGAAAATGGAGAAGAGAAAAAAGAGAAGCTTACTTCTCACATGTATATCTTTTATCATTATCTTCTTAGATGCCATGCCCATATTGGGTGAACCAATACAATAATGCACCTTTTCTTGAGATTTTTTCAAAGTAACAGAAATATATCTATCCTTAACATTTCCGATTCTATTAGCACTTGAAAATAAAAAATAATTTTTTGTTCTTAAAGAAAGAATAATATAAATTTAAATATTTTTTTATTTCTGTATAAAAGAAAAATTAGCTCAAACTCTATTATTAGCTCAATGAACTGTCAACTGTCAACTAAAAATAATTATATGATTATTTTAGGCACTGTCAAGCCCAATTAGGATAACTCTTCCAAACATATTACTTTATACCTATATCTAATTCACAAGTAATGATTGGTTAGTTGTGTTTAAATTGGTAAGTATGGTACTGAATTTATGGAGCAAGATGAACAAGGCTGATATATACAGCTTCTGAATAAAATGGGCTATTATAAATTTTACGCGTACACTTGGGACTTTCAAACTTGTTTTTTGGGCTTGCAGGGCTTTATTTTGTCATCAGCTTTATTAAGGACACGTTTATATATCTTCCAATAAGACTCAGATAAAAGTTAAGAAGCTGCTTAAGTAGAAGTATAAGAAGTTAAGAACAGATACAATTAATCTTCTGGTATATATATTTATGATGTGACTGTCAAGAAAATTGAAGTACAATATTTGTCACGGAAAAACAAAGTTGGCGAGTATATATGAAGATCCAAAAAAGAAAAAAGAAAATGAAGAGTACATGAGAGGAAGTATACGTAATTGATGAAGAAAACTACATATGTAAATATATATAGCTCTTTAATGAACGCTCCGTAGCACACACAATCTTCTTCTTCATATATCGACGTAGCAAGCCGGAGCTCCGGTGAGAGGAACCGGACCGGAGACTCCTTTCTTGAAACTCATCATGACGTCGCACTTGACGAAAATACTATAGTGCCCTGTTCTTATAGCTCCGGTCTTCCACCTCAACCTGCCCTGCATGATCACGCTCACCCCCACAACACCATACGCCTCATCCATCGCCAACCCATTAGACACGTCCGGCGAAACCGGCACAGGCGACCCTCCTATCATTGGAGACACTGACACCGAGCTGTGTTCCTCCATGTACAGAGCCGGAAGCGCCACCGGTGTTGTGATGGGGTGGCTCCGGTACGACACGTAGGCATTGAGGGTGTCGAAGTAGATCCCGACGCGCCGGTTGGGGTTTGTTATGACGATAGTGAACTGCATGGAGGTAGTCATGAGCGGTGGCGCCGTGGCTTTGAGGCCAAACACTGCGGCACTGACCACCCCAAAGTGGGGCTTAGTGGGACGATAGATGAGCCACAGGACAAGGATTAGGAGGCCGGTTAAGAGGATGAAGGTTGTGATGCAGGTACAGAGACGCCGCCTGTTGGGCTCGTCGGGCCGGTAGCTGTAGCCCATGGGCTTAGGCATTGGCGTGGGTTTTACCGGGCTTGGTGGCGGTTGATTGTTTTGATTCTGGCGAAGGTTAGCAGGGTGTCCTATCTGAGGACGAGGAGGAGGGGAGACTTGTTGATCTTCCATTGATATAGTGAAGAAGCGAAGTTAAAAGGAGATATATGCCTGTGTATGAACGTGACTTTGGAAAGAGACAGACAGTGGTGGCTAGCGAACAATGTTGAAAGTGGAGGACAGTGAAGTCCAAATTGATGGACCAGAGAAATTAAAGTTGGGATATAAACTAACAGAAATTGGAATCGGGTCACTTGGAGCCGAAGCATGAAGCGGGTTTATACGTTAGGTGGTTGTTGGGGTAAGCATGAATGATCCGTTTAAAGGGTGATGACTGATGACTGATGACTGGTAGTGATAAAAACTTGGGGGCTATGTGGCCAGTGTTTTACCTGTTTGATTCCTTTTCCTTTTCCTTTTTTACTTTGGGGGAACAAAGAATAAAGAATATTAGATGAGTGTGGAGGGGAGAAAAAAGAGTGTGGAAAAATGTGTTGCACACACATGGCTTGATGGAGTAATAGAATTAGAAATAGTATAATAGAACAAGAAGTTGAGCTGGTGGATTAATATTTGGATAACTCGCAATCAGCTAATCTAGGTTGTCTCTCAAGCTATGAAGTAGAACAACCTGCCAATCCCTACATAATAGAGTAGTGCATGATGAGAAATCAAACCCATGGGCATATATTAGCGGTATTTCATCATAGGGAAACATATACAATTAGGTAGAATCAGAAGATTAAACAAATCCCAGTATCCCACTTGAAAATTACAAAACCTAAAACCATCATTGAGATTGACTAACAGGCTAAAATGAAAACCACTACCCATTGTCTGGTAAGTTAACATCCTACCCTCTTGCCTCACGCCACAAGAACAAAAAAATTTAATTAAGTCTCCAACAGACACACGGATTGTAAAGCTAGTCCTTCACAGAAATCAATGTTGAACTTCCTGAAATTTACTAGAGAAGAAATAGGGCAAACTTCAGGAACCACCATCAACATCAGCAGCAGGATGATCGTTGTTGGGTACTTGGCGTACAAACTGCCCTTTAACCCGAGGACGCTGCTCTGCTAGTCTTTTCCTGCTTAGATATCGGACCTGTTACAGAGAAAATTGTCTTCAGACAAGTTTGAGTCAATATATCTAATAAGTGAGTTAGACAAGGACGTTGTCAGATTCACAATCATTAGATATGCAGTGAAACAAGCTTTCTTTTGTTTGTTTATTTTTTTCCCGTGGGGCCATCGTGAAACAAGCTATTGGAGTTAGCAAACTAAACTGCTGATGGCATTTACAGATAGCTGAAGGTATTGCTGTAGCACCTTTTTCTCAAAGCACCTCTCTTTCCGCTTCATCCTAAACTTTGTTAGAGCAGCTTCTCTGTGGCTGGGACAATGAGAATCTGCCCCTCCATACCAATCGTTATTTTGATTGCCACTGTCCCCATAATTTTCAGGGTTGCTCTCAACTACCGCAGCTGAAGAAGCATTTCCATCAATTTTGCATGCGAGTTTATATGCAATGGCATTATTATCATCCTTATTGTTTTGATTTGCAGTGTCATGGCATGAGGCATGGCTAATACTCTGATCAACAGCAGAAGAATGTTGCCTCGCAGGATCCATATTGCTTTTTTCATTTGCAGATTTATTACGAGAAGTATAGGTGGCATCATCAGGACAGTGAAAACGTTGTTCTGAATTGTGACTTTCAGGATTGGACAGGAAAGAGTTACTTGTGATGATGAGAGAAGGAGAACTCTCTTTTGGGCAGTTGGGTTTTGAACTCCATGTGGAATGAATATCAGATTGTGTGTGGAACATAGATGGGAAAACATATTCAGATCCAGTAGGCTTGTTCTCAGAAGCAACACCAGTAGCAGGAAATGGTCCAAGTTGACTGTTTGGCAATTGTTTTTCAACTTGACCGGATTGACCAATGGCAAGAGTTGCCATATTCTCTGAACCATGATTCGTGCCACCATATTGACATGAAGTATCGAAAGTATTGCTAGATAATTTACTGGCTTCAAGAGAATTCCCATTGTGGCCAGAGCTCCCGGATGGTGATGGAAACTTGCTCCCGCTATACCTGTAAATATGCTTGTCATGAAACCAATAGTCCTGTGATATAGGCACCTAGAATTACTGTATCAGCATTAGAAAAACTAATATAAATGCTTTTGTCGATAAAAGAAGAAACATCAACCCTCTTTCCTAGGGGACCAGCCACACAGCAGAAATGTAAGCGAATGACCCTTTCGTAATCTTAAAATTAACAAAAAGATGCCTCGTGGGAAAACTCATTTTATCTATAAATTTCAGAACTTGAGAAACCAAACTCCCTTGATTTTTAACAATATATTTTTTCTAGAAGACTTTTTACAATATCTTCTAAAAACTGGTCAAATAGCAAATAAATGAGATCACAACATGATAAGTCCTAGAATTCTATAGGGTATGAAGGAACAGAAAACAGAAAATAAAGGGGAAAGAATCTAGAGCCAGCATCTGAAAACTCTAACCAAGTACGATAACACTTTATATCATATATCTTCCTGGTTCTTACAGGTATTACATACATATATATAACCCCTAAACATAACTGACAATTGGTATACAAATAACTGCTACAATTAGAAAGAAACAACTGTCTCTAACAAATAACTAATCTGTCTTCTTAATGCCACGTGTCCTTTTCCTATAATAAACTGATAGGGGACGTGGCAGCGTCCTATCACAACACTTCATAATATGCTCTCTTCAGAAGCAAAGTATGTACACCGTTTGGTCAGCTCCTATCAGGGAGATTCTAGACTAATCTCAGGCTCTCATAAGTATGTTTTAGTCCACATGTAATTCTAACCTTTAGTCAGTGTCTACCCTCACTTCCTCTAGAGGTAGAAGTATAACAGAGTAACTAAAAGTGAAGGATAAATAAAGAAAAGTGTGGATAAAAGGCAAGAAAAACCCAACATTTTTTAGGCTGATCAAAATTGCTTTCATTGATAGCTTAAGGAAAACACTGTGATACCTGTGTCCTGTATTTTGAAATCAGTTGAGAACATGGAAAGACACTAGAAAACAGTGGACTCACCAAGAAAAAGCAGAAGCCTTTGAATGGTTCAAGGCCTGTTTTTCATCAATTGTTTGTTTAGGTGAGATGTCAGGAAAATCTCGTCTAAGAGAAAGCTCCAATCGTGGATCAAAATCAAACTTCTTTGCACCATTACCGCTGAGATTACAGCTTTCATCATACTTTACTGGTAGATTATTGAATGTGGCAATCAAATCAATAGCTCCTCTAGAGGGTTCTGCCAGTTCATTGTCGCATCCATGAATCTCTGTATCCATGTTATGATTTTCTTTGCTTGACTCTGTTCTAGGAACTTCAACTTGATTCTCCCTTCCAGCACAATCATGTCCTTGATCCTGCCCAAAATCTGTTGACTTAAGATTCTTGTCACACTTTGCAGCCGGTGGTAACAATGCCCCTGACTCATCTGTGACAGATATGTTGTGAGATGCTAAAATTATCGTGAAGGAAGAGAATACTAAGCTTTTATAAAGAATTGATGACAAAAAGATGAATTGCTATACCTCCAGTTTCATTGTTAAGCTTAACTGATTGCTTTTCAAAACCCAATATGGTTGAGTCCTCATTCAGCACCGTGTCAATGTTGCTCAAATTTGAAGAACTCTTCAGATGGGATGTATCCTGCATATTTTGCACGTATGCACTCTCAGCTTCCAAAAATGACGATGTACAAGTGCTCTGCAGAAGAGTGGGCAAAACATGTAGCCTCTATGTGAATGTTTACGAAGCCAACATAATCTTAACAGGTAATTCTCCTCATGCTATAAGTGGCTTTTACATATATCAATTAACATTTTCCTCCCCATTTCACATAGAACAGACAGTAACCAGAAAAACTGACATGTCTATAAATAACTTTACTAGTTTATGCTAACAGAAACATGGATCTACTTGGCAAATGGGAGGCGGGACCTTACTTGGGCCTCACTCCCTTTCTCAGGGCGTCCATTGTTTTTCTGTGTGGAAGCCACAGAACCACTAGAGTGATTGCTGGAAGCAATGTTTTCAGAAGTAGTTTCCAGTTTTTTCTGTGGAAATGGTAAAGTTTGAGGTTGCCGAATAATCTGGATAAACAATACACAATTAAACAAAGGAAGCAAACATATAAATATATGTCACGAGTAAGCCAATGCAAAAAGAAAAAGAAAAAATATTAATGTATTAGAACTAGAAGATTGAAGGATATGACATGCCTCATGTCGTCTCCACACATGTTGCCACAAGTTCGTCAGCTCGTTCCTCCGAACAGGTTTTATGAGAAAATCAGCTGCACCTTTCAAGATGCATTTCAATGATAAACTAACTGAATCATGAGTAGACATCACTGCACAACCATGAAAATAAATCCAAGTCCATTAGCTTCATCAAACTAAATAAGATAGTTTATTAACATGGCTCACCATTCAATTTAACATACTTATGACAGGAATGTTCTTGCATGTATCATGTTCCATGATCAGAGTAAGAAGTGCAAATCCAGATATTGATGGCAACTCCACTTCTGTTATTATAAGATCTATTTCAGAAGCTTTCCGATTAAGCGTCTCCCATGCCTTTAATCCATCAGGAACTGCAGCAACTGCAAGGAAACATTACCACCTAGATGAAGTTCAAAAGTGATGTATATTAAGATTTCTAAGGAAAATGTAAAATTACCAATGACCCCTGCCTGAAAGAATTATTTTTAACAATGCCCTCCAAGCTTTCAAACATATTTTATAGTAATCCCCCTGAAACAGTAATTCCTTAATGACAAAAAAAAGGGATGTACTGCAGTTAACATAATGGGTAATCAGATCCTCTTTGCGTTACCCAAACCTTCAATAATGGGTAAATAAGTGCAGTTAACATAATGCAAGGAAATTTACTTTGTTTCCCAACAACTAGGGAGAAAAGTAGGCAATGAGATGTACTGACATAAAAACTCGGGTAATCAGATCACCATGTCAACTAAAATAGAACATAGCAAAAGCGTGATGAATATTTTCAAAGCATAAAAACACAAACTGCCAAAACATATGGACCACAGCTGCATAATCATAGGCAGCCAAAGCCACTTCTTTGATGTTCTAACTTAAAACAAAACCCATAGTACATCAACAACAACAACAACAACAAAGCCTTAATCCCACTAGGTGGGGTCAGCTACATAGATCGCACGAAGCCATTGTGCTCTATCAAAAACCAAAAACCCATAGTACATCAATGGTTAGATTTTATGTCAAGATACAACAGATGTCCACGGTGATTTGAAGTGTTAGCATTTGTTTAAATGCTCCATTCACATATAAAAAGGTCAAAGATCGGATGTGATAAGAGAATAGAAATTTCGTGCATGTACTAACAGTAAAGGTAGGAAAAGCAGGGCTAATATAGTAAGCAACGAAACTATAAAAAGCCCCATATGGCCTTACAAGCATACTTACTCTTTTTTCTTCTTTTTGCTACAAAAACTTTTGGAAGGGGTTCAGACTCATCCACGGTCTAAATGTTCGGGCATGGCGAGCCGTCAATTACCCTCAAGCGTTAATTTAGACACTCTGGAGTTAGAATGTCTCCCCAAACGACGCGACTGAAACCACAGCTAAGTGGTCTTCCTAAGGATGAAACACCACTCTATTTATAAGTGTGTCCAACCCCTTCGCCAATTGAACCCACGAACCATGGCTAGCATACTTACTCTTACAAGACATTAATTTAAAAAAAAATTTACCTCGTCTATTGCCAAAGAGGTTTATGTCAATTTATTGGAAATAGGGGGACACAACACAACATCAACAACGGCAGCAAGCCTTATCCCACTAGGTAAGGCTACGGTCTATTAACAATCAAATCTTTTGATATACTTTGACTTTGTCGAGAAAGTTACAATGGAAAAAATATATATCCAGAAATGAACGCTAGAAAAAGCAAAATCCACAGATAGAATCGATAGTGAAATGGATCAAACATCGCATCAGCAAAACGAAGACGTCATTAATTAGGATTAAAAAACATAAAAAAAAAAAAGGAGAGAGTAAAATTACCTTTGTAGCTGCATTTCCGGAGAAGGGCCGCGATAACATGACGAGTAGAATCATCCGCTTCCACAAGTAATACTCTCAGCACCATCCGAGGCAAAATCTTCTCCCAGCGTACCATCTTGCTCTGATCCTCCTCGGTCTCCAACCCGACCTCCATCCCCTGTTCATCCGTCGGCACTACCACTTCACCCATTCTCAAAGAGCATAGTACGACTCAAGCTCAACCAGAAAAAGTAGAGGCGCATGAAACAGAAGTCAAAAATTCAGAACCATGCAAATACAATGAAGGAACAGCTGGAGCAGCAAAATGAAGCAAGGAGGAGAGAAAATCAGAAAAATAATGAATAGGAAGCAAAATCTACCTCAACTTCAACAACAAAAATATCTTAAAAGACCGCAAAAATTGAGTGGAAGACAAGAGAGAGAGGATTTTGAATTCTTTAAAAACCAGCTTTCGTTCACAACCGCGAAAACCGCTAAAAAATATCTCCCATTGAAATCTATTTCTCTCTCTCTCTGTGGGTGTGTCAGCTGGAGCTTGATCCAAAGGAGGGCCCTCATTGGGCCGCTCTTGGGGGTAGGTGACGTGGTTCAATCTGGACCATTGTTTACTATATTAATGGGGAGACGATATTTTCGACGAGCATTGCCACGTCGGCATTCGGGCCACCCACTTTTGATATTGTGGTCAGCAAAACGACACGTGGAACGTCCAGGAAATCCTTTCGGATTTTGTGGCTCTGGGCGTAGACTTGTCTTCGCGACTCACGCCAATGAATGAATCTTCTTTACATAGTTAATTAAAATATCACCTGCCTGCCATGCCACATTGCCACCCCACGTTCTTATTCTAACATTATCCAAAATCTTGGCCAGAATTGCCTAGAATTATTCAACCCTTTTTTGCCACCCATAACTATTTAACGAATAAATAAAATGGATAATCATTCAGAAGACATACGAAGATAGTTTTAGCATTGCTGGTCGAAAATTTAACAAAATTCATTCAAATTTGTGGTTCAAACTTCTAAATTTATTCAGGTCAAAAAAAAACTTCAGGGGTATTTGAGAAACCCCCAAACTATAGTTTCAAATTTAAATTTGTGCAAGTCAAGACAAAATTCTCTCACATATTTATCTTAAAATCTGTAAAAGTTATTCTCAAAAGTTAATCCAAACATCCAAAAAATATTTATGTGGCTAAGAACAGAGACATGCGGAGGAGTAATACTTGTTGGCATTATTGTTTTACACTATACAGATGGTTGGCAGAATCACCTGCATAGCTCAATGAAAGAATAGTTTGAGTCATGCCTAAATGTGTTGTTTGTAGAAAATATTCAGCAACCCCCTAACAAATTAAAAAACAACACTCCACAAGATAAAACGAACCATTCATGCAAGAAGCAGTGTGAGAGAACAACAAAAAGATAATAGTGTAACTCATAATAAGGATGAGGAGAGAAGCTCGGGGATAGAGCCTGGTGTCACCAGACCTCAGTGCTTTGACCATTATTGTTCCTGACCATGCACCAAGTATTACATTTTATAGGCGAATAACACACGATCATTGAGCAACCATAAAGACGTTTTAATGATAATTAAAATTATAGTTACAAAACAGTGTTAGTGGCGA
>JBAGKO010000012.1:19476738-19490063 GCA_037177275.1 Acacia concinna
ATATAAACATATACAAATTTAAACTACTTATTACTAAATTAGTTATTTTCCACTACTCCTCCCAAACACCACTTTAACCTAAATAACTTTTTTTTTTTCCCACTAACGCTCTCCACCGCTCTTCTCAAACAGACCCTAATATCTTCCTTGAACGTCTCAAATTGTAATATGGAAAAAACGTAATAAAATTACATCTCAAACTTGAACCACTTCCATCTTATATACATTTTGTTTTGATAATAAATACAGGATCCTATTTATGTTTGTTCTTTCATTTAATTTTTTTTTCATTACCTCGTTAACTTTAGGAATTTTCCATCCTTTTTATTTCTCACATTCAATATCTTTATTAAGATAGGAACATTTTAGAATATATATCTATATATATGCATAAAATAAAAAATATACTGATGTTAATGATTAATTAACTAATTAACCATTTGAAGGTTAAGAAAAAAATAGCTAATAAACCACTACCACGAGAAGCGATTTTTCGGTATGTTTAGCGTTCTTTTTGACGCTTGAAGAAAATTCGTTACTCCTCTTCTCTGTTCGGATCAGTTCGCCCCTCCCTCTCTCTGCTCAGATCTGAGTTGCTCAACTCTCTCCTTCAGAGGAGAGCTAAGAGAGAATGGGTTCTACTCCAACCGCATCAATCGCGTCCGTTGACCAAGACGCCTCTGTTACTCTATCCTCCTCCCTAGCCTTCGGCGAACCGGAGGCACTTGATTATGTCCGTTCACTCACCGACATCGGAGCCATAACTCGGCTCCTTCATGAGTGCATAGCTTATCAGCGATCCCTTGACGTTGAGTTAGACAACCTCTTGTCTCAGCGTACCGACCTTGATAAACAGCTCCTCCAACTCCAGCGTTCCTCCGAGGTACTCGACATTGTCAAGGCAGATTCAGACCACATGCTATCCAATGTTAGCTCAACCTGTGATCTCGCCGACGATGTCAGCCGTAAGGTCCGGGAGCTTGACTTGGCTCAGTCACGGGTTCGTTCCACGCTGCTCCGCATCGATGCCATCGTCGAGAGAGGTAATTGTTTGGAGGGGGTCGATAAGGCGCTTTCAATAGAGGACTATGAATCTGCGGCGAAGTACGTTCAAACATTCCTCAAGATTGATTCGGAGTACAAGGAATCCGAGTCGGATCAGAGGGAGAGGTTGATGGCTTCCAAGAAGCAGCTCGAAGGGATCGTGAGGAAGAAGCTTTCGACAGCTGTGGATCAGCGTGACCACCCTACGATTTTACGTTTTATCTGGTTGTACTCACCGCTTGGTCTTGAGGAGGAGGGGCTGCAGGTTTATGTTGGCTATTTGAAGAAGGTCATCGGGATGAGATCTAGGCTGGAGTTTGAACAATTGGTGGAATTGACTGAACAAAGAGGTTTGGGTAATAATAATGGTAATGTCGATCAAAACCAAGTTAATTTTGTCGGGTGTTTGACGAATATGTTCAAGGACATTGTATTGGCAATTGAAGAGAATGATGAGATCTTGAGGAGCCTATGTGGTGAAGATGGGATTGTGTATGCGGTATGTGAGCTTCAAGAGGAGTGCGACTCCCGAGGTTCTTTGATCTTGAAGAAGTATATGGAGTATCGGAAGTTGGCCAAGCTATCATCCGAAATTAATGCCCAGACCAAGAGCATGCTTGCTGTTGGAGGGGATACCGAGGGGCCTGACCCACGTGAGATTGAAATGTACTTGGAGGAAATTCTGTCACTTATGCAATTGGGTGAGGACTACACAGATTTCATGATTTCAAAGATCAAAGGGCTTACTTCTGTAGATCCAGATTTGGTCCCCCGAGCAACGAAAGCGTTCAGGAGTGGTAGTTTCAGCAAAGTTGTTCAAGATATAACTGGATTTTATGTTATTTTAGAGGGATTTTTCATGGTAGAGAATGTGCGGAAGGCGATAAGGATAGATGAACAAGTGCCTGACAGCCTTACAACTTCAATGGTGGAGGATGTGTTCTATGTCTTGCAAAGTTGCTTACGTAGAGCTATATCAACTTCAAATATTAATTCTGTTGTGGCAGTTCTGAGTGGTGCTAGTAGTTTACTGTCCAATGAATATCATGATGCCTTGCAACACAAAATGAGGGAGCCAAACCTTGGTGCGAAGTTGTTCTTAGGTGGCGTTGGTGTGCAGAAGACTGGGACAGAAATTGCGACAGCTTTAAACAATATTGATGTTAGCAGTGAATACGTTTTGAAACTAAAACATGAGATTGAAGAGCAATGTAATGAGGTAAGTGGTCTATATCTAGTACCTTGCTTTCATATTTCACCAAAACCCTCAATATGACAGGAAATATGTTTTGAGTTTTGACACGTCTTCTGCCTTGTGCATGTATGTTCTGTTAGAAGCTAGGTAAAGTTGCTGGAGATTAATCATAGAATTATTTGATGGATCATATGTTGGAACAATTAAGAATTGCACAAATAAGATAAGAAACAAATCAAAGAACAATTGTGGGCTCAAATGTTACATTTTACCAAAACTGCAAGAAACATTTAGCGTAACCATCTTAGTTCTTGAACTGAAACTAAATTCTGTTCTCTGGATGAATTGTGCTTGCACTTCAGTAGGACTGCGAGAAAGTCAAGTTTGTTTAGTTGAGGTGTTAATTAAAAGTGTAGCTCTGTTATTTTTCTTGGAAGCAATTGCATACCTATTTTTTAGGCCTTGAGAATCGGTGTCTTTACATGGAAATTCTTGTGAGGCATGACAATTATAATAAACAGAATGAAGAACTTCAACTCAGATTACTAAAGTCCGCTCATTATCAGGAATGTTTGCTGGGTTGAAAAATTCTTACCCATTGCATTACATTTAGTATGCAAAAATATTCTACAAAGAGAATGGGAAAGGGAAAGTTAGTCATGTGTGTTTGGTATGCTGAATTTACTAATAGATCTTCTAGCCATATTTAGGAGAATAGGTTTTCAGGAAAGCCTCTTTCTCATGCTTATTCCAATTCCCACTTTATATCCAACGTTTGCATTAGTACTGCTAGAATGTGGTCATTTTAGTCAAAGATAGATCATATACTGCCCTCACTCCCAAAGTGCTGGAATGTTACAGCCAGACTCCACTTTAGCTTGAGAAAATTTATTGACGGAAAATCATTTACATTATCAGAGACCTAAAACACTTGTTACAGATGTCTTGATCAATAAAATCCAAAGGCTCAGTTATGGATAATTGGGAATCTTGGTGCTTCTAAAATGAACCTTGGTTAAAACTTTGGGCAGCTTGCAAGTATATGTTACGAGCAGTGTATTTTTGAATGTTTTGGTTGAGACAGACTAATGATAGGAAAATACTCTTACAATGCTAGTGACTACTATACATGGAACTTTGAGTTACTTAATTATATAGATTCTCTCCGAGTTCCTTCTTTGTCCTTCTACATGTCAATATGTGGACCAATATGAAGAGACCGTTGCAATCTTGTGTCTTAAGTGTTGTAGTTTTGCTAACCAATATGAAAATCGTCACACCCTGTAGAGTTTTGAAATGTCCATTTTTTCCCCACAACTTTTTTGTCGATAGTATTTACATATATTACTAATTAGACTGTTTGGTGAAATTATTTCAATAATAGGAATTTCAGGTCATCTTGTTATTTATGGCAGTCTGATTGGCTAAATATGATTTTGAAATAACAGAACTAATTAACTGACTCAACACATGTAGGTTTTCCCTGCACCAGCTGATCGAGAAAAGGTAAAGTCTTGTTTGTCTGAGTTGGGGGATATGAGCAATGCTTTCAAACAATCTTTAAATGCTGGTGTTGAGCAACTAGTGGTGACTGTTACACCACGCATACGTCCTATATTAGACACTGTAGGAACGGTCAGCTATGAGTTGTCTGAGGCTGAGTATGCTGATAATGAGTTGAACGATCCATGGGTTCAGAGGCTTCTCCATGCTGTGGAGACAAACGTGGCATGGCTACAGCCACTGATGACTGCTAACAACTATGATACTTTTGTTCATTTAGTCATTGATTTTATTGTGAAGAGATTGGAAGTGATCATGATGCAGAAAAGATTTAGTCAGCTTGGAGGCCTGCAGCTTGACAGAGATGTTAGAGCATTAGTGAGCCATTTCTCCGGCATGACGCAGAGGACAGTTAGAGACAAGTTTGCACGCCTTTCTCAAATGGCAACTATTCTAAACTTAGAAAAGGTGTCTGAAATACTAGATTTCTGGGGTGAGAACTCAGGTCCTATGACCTGGAGACTAACTCCAGCTGAAGTAAGGCGTGTGTTAGGCCTTAGGGTTGATTTTAAACCAGAAGCAATAGCTGCCCTCAAGTTGTAATATCCATCTGTAAAGCCCTTTTCATATTCTTTTGTTCTTTTTCAATTAATATGTTTTTACAACGTTCTTATTTTCGTTTGAGCGGCCAGTATACCTGAGGCTTTTTTTTTTTAACAAAATTCTGATGGCAGAAGAGTAAGAAATCGGGCATTGCTTCTCGTTTTTACTTTCCGATTCAAAAATAATAGACTTTTCTTTTGCAGTACTCTTTGAAGACTTTTAGTTCAAGTTTCAGAACATCATAAGATATTAATCTAACGGTTAGTGCAGTATTTCATGACTTTCAGCTCACTTTTACCCGACAGTCAGTTTTGTAATTTAACCTCTGTTAAAATGTTTACATTGTTCGTGAATAGCATAAAGAATAACTGCACTGGCCGTAGATTATTATAATGACTTTGCTGTTCATAATCTTTTCTGTTTCTCGACTCTTAATTCAGACAGATAATTCATATCGACCAATTAAATGACTTATTTTAAAATAAAATTATTTTAAAGTGTGCTAAATACATATTGGACAAAACATTTTTAACCTACAAAAATCATGCTTGTATTTGAAAAAGTAATACAATTTGGGGAGTATCGTAATAATGGAATATCTACTAAAGAACATGTATCCGAAGTTGAATAAACTAAACGTGAGCGGTGCCTTCAGTGAATTTTGGATCCTCGCACCTATACTTTCCATCTGGTCCAATTCCAAAACCTTTTGGATCAGCAAACACATTCTCCAGAAGCTGGCTTCGAGATGGAAGAGGGCTCTCATCCGCAAATTCAACAGAGTCCTCAATCACCTCATCAATCTTCTTCTCTATGGCCTTCAAATCCAGCTCGCTTGTTAATTTGTTCTCAATCATGTATTGCTTCAATGCAGAGATAGGATCCCTATCAGCATAGTGTGCCTTCTCAGCTGCCAGAAAAGAAACGGTAGGAGACAGTTAACGAACTAGAAGTTGGCAGAATATACAGACAACAAAAGAGAGTAATGTCTGCAGAAACCCAAGTTTATTAACACACTATTACTATGGGGGAATTCCCAGTAGCTACATACTATTCAATGGAAAAGACGGATCACCTCCATCATAACACAATCATAAGACAAGTCACAGTAGGTAAGAAAGAAGAAGAAAAGGGTAAGGGTGTCTAGGGTTCAAGGGGCTGGTCTCTACCAGCAAACTATAATTCGGCCAGCCTTCATTCAAACAAACACTAAAAGTATTCCCTAAACATCAGGCCGAAAAGGAAAAAATCCCTCAACGGAGTCCCACCTTCTCCTCGTCACTTAATCCTGCCTTGGTTACTTCAAGCAGCTCTTAAACTCTACTTTGCTCCCTACTAATGCTACTTCTCTTCTATAATATGGTTTCATATTTATGTTCATCACATTACAATCATTATCATACACATAGAAGCATGCGAGAGGAGGTTAGATTAAGATGTGTGTCTAAGATGCTTACATCTTAATCTGACATGACTATGTTTTGTACTTCCAGTCAAAATATTGTAATATGCGATCTTATAGTTAAAATAGAATTTCAAATAAGGGATTGCAATGTATCATGTTACAGACTCAAACGATGTTTTTGTTTTGGTTCCTCCACAAATCAGAGGATAACAGATGAAGCTAAAAGAAATTAACAGTTTTGGCTAGAGACAGTTCATTGCAATCTGAAATATTGATCCAAAAGATATGACCATCGTTAATGTGCCAACAATCTAGAACGAAACGGTTACTCGTTTATTCTTCCATTAACAGGTTAAAGTAAATTACACCAAACCCCTCAAGATCCATGATTTATATTTGCTATTCAATAGATTAAAAATCCGTTGACAAAGAAACTGAGTGGGCACCCTTGTATAAGTGTTAGCCAACAATCTGAATGAAATGCATTGAAATCTATATATTGTCAGGAGATTAATTCTAATGAAGCTGAGAGAAATTAGTCTCAGCGACATACGGTAGAATATATTTGAAAAACAAAGACGACAATTCTGCATCACACTGTGATATATCGTTAGATATGCAAAGAAACAGCAGCATAATCAGCTTCTAGAATAGCTAAATAGTAAATTTAGGAAAGATGTGAAAGATAATCAAAATGCTCACCAGGGTCACGAAGCTCGTCAGGATCAGCCAATGAATGTCCTCTAAATCTATAGGTCTCGCATTCAACTAAAGTTGGTCCATCTCCTCTTCTAGCTCTTTCAATAGCCTCCTTAGCCACCTCCCTGACCTTCAAAACATCCATTCCATCTACATGAACCCCGGGCATTCCAAATGCTGGCCCTTTCTTCCAAATCTCAGGATCTGACGTTGCCCTGATATGTGACATCCCAATAGCCCACAAATTGTTTTCCACGACAAACACAATTGGCAATTTCCACAGCGCTGCCATGTTTAAGCATTCATAGAATTGCCCATTATTACATGTCCCATCTCCGAAAAAGGCCAAGGTAACATTATCAGCATCAACCTCTTTCAATACTTCCCTTCTATACCTACTGGAAAATGCAGCCCCAGTGGCTACTGGAATCCCTTCACCAATGAATGCAAACCCACCAATCAAATTGTGTTCTTTTGAGAACATGTGCATTGATCCACCCTGACCCCGGCAACATCCGGTAGTTTTTCCAAAGAGCTCACTCATCACAGAACGAGCTGGGACTCCCTTACTCAGTGCATGAACATGGTCACGGTAGGTGCTTACTACACAATCTTCTTTCTTCAGAAGCTTGATGAATCCAGTGGACACAGCTTCTTGGCCATTATACAAGTGGACAAAACCAAACATTTTGCCTCTATAATACATCTGGGCACACATGTCTTCAAAGGCCCTGCCTAATATCATGTCTTCATATAGCTCCAAGCCTTCTTCTTTCGTAATAAGCTGTATATATAAATCCAAACAATAAATATAACCTCAAATACCATGTTTAAACACAAGTTCCAATTTTCAAAGTCAGATTCAATAAAATGTTTACAATCTAAAATTAGTTGACAGGCTATGTAAGATCTGTTGGATGAGGAGAAGAGGGAATCTCTTGGAAACCACTTTGTTATTCTCTTGACTTGAGTTGGCTGTCGATCGCTAAGAGTATATGTATGCGCATTACGTGACCCTTTAACATCTAGTGAGATGAGTCACCAATTGTTAATACACTATATATAAACTTGAACATTCTAGGTACAGAAAGAAGCATTGAATTTAATACCTAAAATGCCAAATGACTCATTCCATCAAGAGCTCTTCTTACATTTCATGCAGAAAATTAAAAAAGAACAGAAATTACATCGGTGTGCGAAGAATCTACATATAAATTTAGGAAAAAGAAAAGAGGTTAGACTAAAATCAAGCAGATTGTTTTGCTTTGAGCAAAACATAAGAAATTAATCTGGGTTCAGTGAAGCTCGACAGGGTGGAAAGCTTGGTTTAGTCTTTTATGCGACGCATTACACAGAATACGAGCGAAACATTTCCCAGTGGAAAATCACATAAACCATGAATCGATATCAAAATAAGGGTCTAAACTCTTACCAGATTGGCGCTCGATTTGGGCTTCTTTTGCTTGACAACATCGGAAACAGCAACAACAGAGGCTCGACGGTGGAAATTGTGCCGAGAAATCTTACAGAGAGCATTGAAGCGAAGCTTGTGCATGGAACCAAGGAAAGAGGAGCTAGTCCTGAAGGGGTGAAAGGACAGAGGATTAGGCTTATCATTGGATCTAGAAGAGGATGAGTTGGGATGAAGGGGTTGGACGAACTTGGTCGCAGAGAAAGACATTTTCGGAGGGGAAGAGAAATGAAGAGAGAAATGGGGAAAGAGCTGTGTGTGACGGTGGAGGGAAAGGAAGGAAGACGAAGGAAGAGGTCTGATATAAACCGAAAAGGAGGGCGGAGGCAACGAGGGAAGGAGACTCCGAAGAGCAGAGAATAACCGTTTTGAGCGGTGGAAGTGGGGCCTTCAACGAGACTGAACTCAGACCGCTCGCTGGATTTAGGCTTTCGCCGTCCATTTTAGATTGCCTGGAGGATCATATGGGAATATGATTAAACCTTTCACAAATTCTAAAATGTAATAACTTATACTATCAGTTTAAAATTTATTATTATTTTTTGCAAATTTCAAAGATTGCAGGATACTATACGTTATTATTCCTAAATCTAAATGTAGGATAATCATTTTATGCAATTCATAAATATGAAATTAAGAATTAGGTCAACCCAAATAAACCTCCAACACCTAAATCCTACATTTTATTCCTCACATTTTGAACAAATGTAAAAAAAAAAAAAGGCTTCTAGATATGAGTTATCCCTTAATATAAGAAATACAGTACAATTTAATTAGTGGAAACATGTGTATGAATAACATTGGAGAGAGAAATAAATATGGTAAGTTGTGAGGAGTCTTTATCTGAGTATTTGTTGGAACTTTGAAGGCCGAATTTATAGCAATGGAAATGAGAAATGACCAGTTGTCAACTGGGCACTTGGATGTGGATAAACCCCACGTCTTTTTCTGCTTTTACACTCGCTTTGTTTGTTTGCCTCTGATGACTAGGCCTGTGTGTGTGTGTGTCCAATGTTCTATATTGCTATCCACTAATGGGCCTACATGTGTCGTATGTGTGCAGTGTTTTTTTTTTTTTGGGTTTTTCCTCCAAATTCAAGTGGTCACTGATTTTTTTTTTCCCAACAGAAGTCAATTTTATTAATCATAAAAAAATATATTACGCACACTAAGTAGAATTGGAAGTGGAAGCAAAACTAGAAATGGAAGTGGAAGCGGAATTTGGCCTGGAAGTGAGTTTTAAATGTTTGTTTGGTATGCTGGAAATAAACATAGAATTAAGAATATATTATATTTATTATTTAGATAAAATTAATGAAAAAATAATTGAAAAGACAATTTCTCCCTCATTAAAAATAGGATAAGCCTAGTCTACCGATACATGCCATTATCATTTTTTTCCTCAACAATTTGACTCATCTCCTCTCCCTGCTCTATCTTTGTCTCCTCAAGTGTTACCGGAAGATATCAGACTTGTTTAACTTCTTTATTTGAATTCATCTCTCTTATCTCTTCACCGTGAGTCTTTGAGTGTTTTTACTATTGCAAACTCATTTATGCTTTTTTTTTTTGAAAAAACTTATTTTCTTGGGTTACCTTATCAATTTTTACCTATATTTATTTATGCTTTTCTTTAGTAAAATATGTACATATGTATTTGGTACAATCTTAGTCATGCGAACAATCCTAGCCATACTATATAGGGCTGTATAATTTTATTCATGTCAAATATATATACTAGGTTACTCCTACTTAAAATTGGTACACACACATATATATAGTGTTGCTAAAATTCTTGTTGCGATTAAATATAAACCATCAACCTCAAAATATAAGTCACAAGAAAATATCCTACTTAAAATTAAGCAACAAACCCCAAAATATGGCCATAATATATAACCATGCATATACTAAAAAGGCCAATAATATAAAAACAAAACCAAATAAAAACTTAAAAGTGTCATTAGCACTTCCAACTAAGCAAGCACCCTACGAACCCTTTCCAACTTTGCATCATACGAAAGGCTTGAGAAGACCGCAAAGATATTTTCATTATTTGTAATTTTACACAGAGCATCATGTCGCTCAATATAAGTTAGCTCCTCTAGCTTGCATAGCTCATCATAAAGGGACTCATGCTTCGTATCTAACATAGTAGCTCTTACAAGCTTTTGAACCTGAGATCCCAAAAGAGCAAAAGCTTCTTGGATGCCTTGCAAACTAGTATTCATCATTTTCTCAAGCCCCTCCAAAAACAATTCATTACGATCAGTGCTGTTTCTTGTCCTCTTCCTGCTTGCAGTTGTGACAATATTGGCTTATCTAGTTGTGGCAGTAACACAAGGGTCTATTTCTTCTAAATCAATATCTTCTTCATTGTTTTTAATATCATTTACATGGATGTCATTTTCATCAGCTTGATAATGTTCATGTCCATGTCCATATAATGACCCTCCTCCCGTAGTCTTTCCCAAAGATTGTGCATAATGTATTAAAATGTGGAAAAGATTTTCCATGAAGATGCACAGCTTTTTTGTTACTCTAGAAAATATAAAAGCAAACATTATAATAGTACTTTAATGTTACATTAACCATAAGAATTATGTAACAATAATAAATATACCTTAATATATTCATCCCATACATTCTTTTCAGCTGTAACACGGTTGTTATCAAATCCAATCCAAATCCAGAAGTATTAATCCCACTAACCATATCATATAAAGCTTGCCAATTTGCTTTCAAGGCCTTCAATCGAGATCTAATGTGAGGATAAGCCTTAAGCCCATATCCAAGGGACTTTTCAGTCAAAATCTTTTGTAACTTTGTAAGAAAGCCTATTTTAAAACCATTCTTAGCAACTAAACAACCTTCTTCATGAAGAGTTAACAACACCTCAACAAGCATAGCGTCCTCCTCATTTGTCCAAACACGTTGCTTTCCTTTTGATGATCCCTCTATGTAACACCTTAATTTTAATAGACTAAATTTCAACAAAAAGTATATCAAATATAACTAGCAAGGATGTTAAATATCCAAATCATCAAAATACATGTTTTGTTCAAATATATCTCACACAAGGTTTCAAATGAAATCCCAAAATAGTTCAGCGGATAGAAATAAATTGCGCAAGTCTTAGGGATATGACAAATAAAACAACATAACATATGCTCTACAAGTACAAAAGAGCCATCATGGCTAACTCATAGGTGCCTTCCTTTGCTTCCTATTAAATCAATCACCTAAAAAATGTTAATATGAAGGGATGAAATGCATGGTCTCAATAACTACTGAAAGTTTATACCACACACAAGCAAACTATATATGACATAAAAGAAGGAACTGATTACACATATATTTACATATATCATGAACTTCATGTAAAATAATTTCAAATCAAATCATCATTGTCAAATCTCTATTTTTTTATCATAACAAACAATTATAATTATGCAATATACAATGTACCTTATATCACCATCTACCCTTATACCGCGGACTGGAGCTATAGGCTAACACATTGTTCAACAGAAACTCATCCATTTAATTGGATTGTCTCAAGCTCACCAGTTTTTAAGATACACCCGGCCAAAAGTATAAAGCTTAAGTCTAGACTATGGCTCCCCTACTTAAAATCAACAAAACCAAGGAGGTGTCCCATGTCCCTAGCTCCAACACAAATCTCAGCTAAAGGAAAGCATGGAAGAAGGGGCCCTAACAAGTGCTATCCATTATGCACTGAGTGATGGCATATCACGTGGTAAAAGATCTCAACATATAAATTCCTTCTCACTCCAACCCATCACAAATGCAACCGCCATGACAGATATATTCAATCACCAGTATATATCATCTCATCAAGATAAGGTACAATAATTCATGCTTCCATTTATACCAAATATCGCTACACATACAAACATGCTTGAAAGGAACAATAATATAATAATGCATTAGATATAATTAAATATTTACCAAGAGAATAAAATGAATCACAATTAAATTTACTCATAACACCATTTATTTGAGAATTTAGAATACATACACATATACATATAATTCAGTCCAATTTTTCTTAAAACAAATAATCATTCATAATTTAATCACACACAATTCCCAAGTATATGGAAGAATATTTAGAGTTACCTGCTACTCTCAACTACACAGGTAAGCACATAAGAGTTACTCCAAGCTCTCGATGAGAGTTTACGAAATCACCAACATAAATACTTATTAATTTAGTACTCAAAACTAGTATAAAATTACTCTAATACTACTCTAAATTTTTCAATTGCTCATAACATTTTCATTACCCAATCACTTATTAGCCACCCCATATCCTTTTTATATTTTCAGTTTTAATACTAAATGAAGTAAAATATTAGTATACAAGGAAATAGATTTAAATATATAAAAAGTATTATGCAAGCGTCTGAACGTGTGTGTGTTTTAAATATGTGCATGTCATTCATTGATAAGTTTATATTTTATAATTAAATAGGTATAGATTTTGAGATATATTTGGTTAGATTGATTGATATTATATCTATTTAATTATCTTTTATATATTTCTTTCATCCTTTAATTGATTATAAGATATAAAGAAATCTAGCATAAAATCTACTCATAATTTATTTTGCAGGAGATATTATATGATAAGATTGATAAAATAAGGCAATCAAATAAATAAATGAAAGGAAAAGGCTAAGGTGATTGATGAAGATTAATTTGAATGATGAAGGAAAAAAAAGATATTGATATATATCATTCAAAAGTGCGGTGCGTGCAGGAGAAAAAAACCTAATACTTTTAGTTGGATATGAAAGAGCACAGTGGCAGCAGCAAAAGAAAAAAAATGGCGTATAGTGGCTAGCGGCAAAAAGAAGGATACATGAAGAATATGAGAGAAGCGCGCAACTGTGGTAATAAAAGAACAACTTAAAGAAAAGAAGGAGATATGATCCGGACTGCACAAAGAAGATTGAAGAAGGGAGTCAAAGAGAACGCAGCTTGTTTATTCTTCCTTCATCTTTCTTTATTTATTTGAATATGGAGTGTTCGTTTTATTTCTTTATGAATTTTCTTGTAGCCATGTATGGCTAATTCTTTTCTTATCTAGGGTAGCTATGAACTGATTCTTGGATTAGAGTATGTTTGAATCTTTTAGATGAATTTTAATATTATACTTTTGTTTATTTAATCTTGATTTATTTGTCTCTATTTAATGCCTGCTCACCATTAAGTAGGAATTTGAGGAATTTAGATTAGCCTTGGAAGATGGATCTTTATTGGACCATAAGATTAAATAATGTGGGATTAAAATTTATTCTTATTTACCATTAGGATAGGAATATACCTCTTGGACCCATATAGTCATATTAGAGTGATTTAGGAATTTATTGCCTCTT
>JBAGKO010000012.1:19490163-19500526 GCA_037177275.1 Acacia concinna
AAATCACTAAAATTTTATATTGCCTCTAAAAATTATTTTGAATGCTCTATGATGTTCTGGATGCTCTAAAATAATTTTTGGGATTTTATGGGAATTTTTGGGGCTTTTGGACCTGTCCAAAATTCAACCTCTAATTTTGTTAAACTTTTTCTCTTTGCACAGAGGTCCTTCCCCAGATTTCACTTCAAAAGTCAGGAGATCTTTATCTCCTCTACAAACTAAAGCCCTTTTCTCATCCCAAATACCTCATCTAAGCCCCAAAAAATATCCAGGTATGACCCTCGTCTACCTAAAATCCTCTATCTAGGCCTAGAAAATTTTTGAGATGTTACATGTAGAACGCCAAACCGATGAAATCACCAAGGACCCCAAGAAAAGGGAGTGTTTCGGCCTAAGGGGGAAAGGGTTGAGGAGTGTGATTTTGATGTAATAGATGTCATAAATGAATTCAGAGGCCAAAATTGTGTAGGATAAGACTCTGAAATTAGTCAAAAGATAAGGGTAGTTCGAAACCCAAGTTTAAGAGGGTAGGGGTTCTGAGCTAAAACAGTAGCATATATGCATGCCTAATGGTTTTGTTATGTTTAGGCATTGCAAAGGAGTTGTCTAGTATTCCAAGGAGCAAAGGAAAGCACCTACTTCACGTGGAGTAATCGGTAGTTAGAACTTCTAACCTTGACTCCTAAATGCTTTCCTTGTCTGCTTTGTGCTGTTGCTTGTTTTACTGTGTTATGGTTGAGCATAAATGTATGTGATGTATGAGATATATGACTCTGTGTTTATATGCCTTGGCAATGTGATAGAAGTAGAGTCATGTGTATGCTCCCTATACACGGTGAGTGCCGAGAGAGAGGGCACTAGATGAGTAAGTACGAGCATAGCATATTGCATGACTTGCATTGCATGATGCTGTTATTAGTTATGGTTCTACTACTAAGGTTTCTGGAAACCTTACCCTTTTCACAATGCAAGTGAAGGTACCTCAAGAAGCAAGGAAAGAAGATAGACAGAGATTGCTTATTTTGCTTCCCTAAGTTATGTTGGATGATTGTATAATGTATTATACTAGATACTGGATTGTTCTAGACTATTTTGTATGCTACTAGATGTAATGTAATGTATGAGAATGCCTTTACCTAAGTCGTTATGATGTCCGAGTGACGTTAGAATCATGAGATAAGGGAAAAATGGCATAGCAAGGTAATTAGGGTCAAATTGGCACTAGATTTTTGGCTAGTTGGGCTTAAAATTGTGTCAGCAGTAGTTTGAGCAAATGACTGTGTCAGACCATAAGTTTTTTCATGCTAATAGAGAGTATTTTTAGCTGCAAATGGAGTGGTAGAACACGTCATTTGGAGTTTCGTAGCAAAAGTTATGCCTTCCTAAAGTTAGGTCAAAAATCATGGAAAATTGGAAAATGACCAAATGAATAGTGCCAAATTGACCATATAAACATTGCAATTTTGAGGGGCTGCACGTGTGATATGCTATGCCATCATCGCTTGAGATTATTTTTCCCTTATAGAGGAAGGAAAGTGATTTCCAATGAGCTTGGAATCACCGTGTTTCGATTTTTCTAGAATTAGTTATGATTTTCTGAAGTTGGTCGAAATTAAGAGATTGATAAATAGTAATGCGATAAAGGCAAAAAAATTTCCCTCGTTTTCCCAACTTGGAGTCATAACTAGTTATTCCAATAACTCTAATGTGATAAGGTAAAGGCTATAAATGGAAGGTGTGATATAACCTAATTTAACAGTATATACACCATTTTTTGTACCTAGCCAGACTAAACAATCTTTCCTTTCCAGAGTAGGTAGCTTAATTTTGTAAATGAGTTATGATTCTTGTTTAGTTAGGCACTCAACAATGCTAGCTAGCTACCAACACTTATCCCTTATCAAGTCAGACACTTTTAACCCTCTCATATGCTCATCCACATTCAAAACAGACAATCTCTTAGTCTCTAGATCAGGTATCCACTAATCCTTCTAGATATTAACATCTCTCCCATCTCCTACTTGCCAACATGATTTTTTAGACAGCAATTCCCTCCCTTCCAGGATGTTATTCTAGCACCAAGAAGGTTTACCACCTTTCTTAGCATTTAAAAATTCATAATGAGGAAAATAAATTACCTTCAGCACCCTACACCAAAGATCTTGGGGGTGTTGAATTAATATCCAAGTTGTGTTGGCCAAAAGAGCTCTATTAAAGCAAAGTAGATAATGAAATCCCATACCTCCATCTTTTTTAGCACTAGCTAATGAATCCCATTTTTTCTAATGGATACAATTTTTTTTGCTCATATGCTCCCCACCAGAATTTGGATACCAAGCTATCAATCTCACTACATGTTTTCTTAGGAAACAAAAAAATATGTCATGGGATATACTGGTACTGCCTTAATAAGCGCCTCCCTTGCTGCAGGAGTCAAACTTTCTGCTTCTAGTCCTACAGCTTCATCCCCACCTTATCCCTCACAAAGGCTAGAGCATAAGACTTAGACCTCCTACAAATAATTGGTAGTCCCAAGTACTTACCAGGCTAATCCACATGCTTAATATTCAACAATCTAGAAATTTCATCCCTTACCTCCTTAGGTGTATTAGCATAGAAAAAGAGGTAGGACTTATCCAAGTTGACCTCCTATCCGGACGCCTTACAATAAACTAGAAATATTCTTTTCAAAATCAAGCAGTTAGATGGATCATCTCTCATAAAGAACAAGGCATCGTCTGCAAAAAAAAAAACAATGAGAAATCTCAAGGTAATTGTTGGATAATTTGATACCACATAGCTCTCTCCTATTAATGTGATATTGGACCATTAAGGAGAGAACTTTAGTTACAAACACAAAGAGATAGGGTGAGATAAGATCACCTTGCCTTACCCCTCTTTGTGGTTTGAAGCTTGCCACACTTCTGCCTGAAACTTGAAGATCAAAGTCCACAAAAGTAACACAATTCATCACCCACTTAATCCACTGCACACACAACCCCATATTTCTCATCACTTCCTCCAAGAAGTTCCACTCCACCCTATCATAGGCCTTATTCATATATAATTTCAGAGCCACCTCCCATTTATTTCCCTTCTTCTTGTTCTTAAGTAGTGGAAAGTTTTATGGGTAATAATAACATTGTCTTGGATTAACCTACCCGAGATAAAAGCTCTTTGATTTGGGGAAATAATTTTATTCATCAATCCCTTCAATCTCAATGCTAAAATTTTTACAATGATCTTATAGACAACGTTGCATAAACCAAGTGGTCACTGTTTAGCTCTTATATATATATATATATAGATAATTCTTTTCCTAGATCCAAGATTGTGTCTGTGTATGACACTTATGAAATGAATAAGGGGGGATTTCAATTAGGGACCAAATAAGGGAATTAATATCAGAGCAATCCATAAAAAAGTGAATGAGTCATATGAACAAGAGAAATACTTGTTCATATGACCCATTCACTTGTTTATGAGCTGTTCTGATATTAATTCCCTTATTTAGTCTTCAACTGAAATTCCCCAATGAATAAATTGGTGACGTTAACAATAGTGATTTTTGAATATTTTCAAATACTCTAACACAGCATAACTAATGGACTCAAGGGATAAAGTTTGTGAAATGTCCAATTGTGAATGAACTTGAGTTGACGAGGATGAAGCTACCACACCATCATCATGAACTTATCAAGTGGTAGTAGGGCTTGCATTTCTTCTAGAAGCCCACAATTATTGCACACGCTTTGAAACCACAAGTTCAGAAATCCAATGGGCCTGGCCCTAGTTTCACCAAGACACTTTTTAATTTGAGGCCCAGAGAAGGCAAATTGTACACATTCTCAAGTTGCCTTGGCCGAACAGGACTCAGGACGCTCTCACCTCACCAATCTTCTTCCTCGTGCTCTTCAACTCATTCTCATGTTTAGGCATTCAAAGAAGTAACCATCATTACAAGTCCCATCTCTATTAGTATCAGACTCTGCCTCTTACAATACACTCATTTAAATGAGGTGCCTGGCTGCTTCATTGTTGTGTGTTTCTCTTATACCTAGCCTTTTTTTCATTGGTGGGGAACTAAACTCTATGATTATTGATTAGCTTGAATTAAGGAAATGTGAGCAACATGTTGATGTTGGAACAAAAGAGAGTGGTTGGCATATTCCATCTTTTTTATCTGGTCGCAGCTTCCCCGTGGACCGTGGTCCCAAAAGAAATCCCCGAACCGTTCTGAGCCTCTTAACTAGTTTTGCGCAATGTGTGATGCTCCCTCAATAACTATCCTACGGCTGCCACGTGGATCTGAAAGGACATGTCACTTTGCGAGCAAAACCACACACTACAAAACACTGCACGCCCTTTATTTCTCGTACTCTGCAATGCTTCAACTTCAGGTGTCAGTTCAATTCGAGTAAGATAGTGCAGAACACTAGAACAGTCTCTCTCTCTCTCACTCGTCTCCTGGTTAGTTCAATTTTTCAAGTTCCCTGGGATTTTATTCTTGTAATTCTCTCATTTCGTATGCCAGTGTGAGTAATTAACGCCCCTTTTAACAATGCAATGCCAGAGAGTGTCTTTTGCTTCCGTTCTTTTCATTATCTCATATGCACTCCACGATTTTTACCTTGAATCGTTAAGAGTTAAAATATCGCATGCATTTCATGGAGGAAAGAGCACATAATTCCTTTAGCTGGGGAGTTTTAATAGCCCTACGCAATTTGTTCATAAAGAAGCCCCAAGTATTTTCAGCCATTGTTGTTAATTGTTGTCTGCATGGGTAGCAGCTAACATTATCTGCTCTTGTTTGATGATTATTCATCGAAAACCTGTCAACTGTATTTTAATGGCGTCCTTGTTCTCCAGAATTTAAGTAAAATCGGAGATGGCAGTGCTGAGTGCTTCAAGCAATTTAGTATCCAGAAGTGCTCATCTCAATCACGGACCGTCTGTTTCAACTGACTCTAAAGCGACTTCGGTTGGAATAAGGTTTCTAAAGCAGACAATTACTCATAATGGACTAAGAATTTTGAACCCAGTGGATAGCCTGCTAGACATCGCCCCAATAAAATCTAGTGCACGGCAAGCTAGGAGGACAAAGGCTTTTAAATGTAAGGACATGAAGCCTTCAGGTGTCATCGTCTGTGGTATGACTTTAATCTTTGTGGGAACTGAGGTTGGTCCATGGAGCAAAACTGGCGGCCTTGGGGATGTTCTTGGAGGTCTCCCACCAGCAATGGCAGTAAGTTTATCGTTATCTATTTTCATTATTCATTTACTAATACTACCTTTGGTCCTAAATCATGTTGCATGAGTCTCTTTAATTAATCCTTCTGCAGGCTAATGGGCACCGAGTTATGTCCATAGCTCCCCGTTATGATCAATATAAAGATGCATGGGATACAGATGCTACAATCGAGGTGTACAATCTAGCCATCATCTTCATGGAGGAGTTTTCATCAGTTTTCACATTGTTGTGTTCTTGCGTTAAAGTTTATCTGAATTGTTTGCTACAGGTAAAAGTAGGAGACAGAGTTGAAAAAGTTCGCTTCTTCCATTGCTACAAAAGAGGAGTTGACCGTGTTTTTGTGGATCATCCAATGTTCCTTGAAAAGGTTTGCAACTTTTCCTGTTTTCTCAATTTTTAGCCTTGAACTAAAGAACACTTGCATTTGGAAACTTACGAATGACTAACCTTCAAGGTGTGGGGGAAAAGTGGAACCAAATTGTATGGACCATATGCAGGAGAGGATTATGAGGATAACCAACTACGGTTCAGCTTATTCTGCCAGGTTCTATATCCTTATCATATCTGTTACAAGAGTTTTCTCATTACAAAAGTAAAGAATTTTTAGTTGCAATATTGTACAAATAGTATTCAATAGAATGCTTTACTTTGCCTCTTGTATATGATTAAAATCTGTAGCACATTTCTGATACTGAGGCTGCTTGCAATTTCTGTTATATGATTGTATTCAGAGTAACTCATCCATTTTGGTTTGTCTGTATGTACACCAGAATTCGTATCTCTAAATTCAGTAGTTTTTCTTTTCACTGAGCTTATTTCTTTTGATTTTTAGGCAGCCTTAGAAGCGCCAAGGGTTCTGAATCTGAACAGCAGTAAATATTTCTCTGGACCATACGGTTAGTTCTAAGGAAACAAACTTGGTTCTTCAGAGATGGAACCAAATCTTTAAACCTTTCTATTAATGCATGACAATCTAATTTCCTGTGTGCAGGTGAAAATGTCATATTCATTGCCAATGATTGGCACACTGCCCTTATTCCATGCTACTTAAAATCTATGTACAAGCCCTTTGGCATCTATAAGAATGCCCAAGTAAGTCTCTAAATTATGATGAAGTATTATACTTTATATTATACTTAGTCCGGTTCTAGTTATAAGACCTAATTAAAAATTTGATTTGGTCTTAAATATAAAACCCTTATCCACATTTTCTTTCATATTTAACTAATTTTTCCCAAACTATCCCTGTCAATACTCCCTTATCTATTTGTGGTTATTAGGATCGGAGGGTAATTTTGGAAGATTAGGTTATATTATAACAATTAACTAATTTAACTAATATCCTTAATTCCTCTAAAAATGTTAATGGGGTCTTATAATTAGTACCGGAGGGAGTAGTATTTACGAACTCTAGCATTTTCAGCCAAATCAGAAGCTCTTCAAATATTCGTTCTGCCTTCTGTCATTCGCAGGTTGTTTTCTGTATCCACAACATTGCTTACCAAGGCAGATTTGCATTCAATGATTTTTCACTTCTCAATCTCCCCAATCAGTTCAGAAGCTCCTTTGACTTCATCGATGGGTAGGCTTTTAATAACTTGTGAATTGTCCCCACTGAACAGCCTGAAGATTTGCATGTTTGAAATATACAGGCATATTAAACCAGTGATAGGGAGGAAAATAAATTGGATGAAAGCTGGAATTCTAGAATCAATCCTGGTGTTAACAGTTAGTCCATATTATGCCATTGAACTTGCTTCCGGCGTTGAAAAAGGAGTGGAGTTGGATCACATCGTTCGCAGAACTGGCATTATTGGAATTATCAATGGCATGGATGTCCAGGAGTGGAATCCATCCACTGACAAATACATAATCGTCAAATACAATGCTTCAACTGTAAGAGCGATAGATCTATAAGAAGTGAAATCATCTCCAATCTTTGTTAATCATAAATATACAGGCTGAAGTGACATGTTATTTTCAAATCTTCCTTTCTTAGGTATTGACAGCAAAGCCTCTTCTGAAAGAAGCTCTCCAAGCAGAAGTTGGATTGCCGGTAGACAGAGATGTTCCTCTCATTGCTTTCATTGGTAGGCTGGAAGAGCAGAAAGGTTCTGATATTCTTGTGGAAGCCATTCCCCAATTTGTTGACGAGAATGTTCAGTTAGTAGCCCTTGTAAGCTTCATATTCATAACAAAAAATATTAATGTCCTGAACCCTTTTATTTAAGTCTCAAAAGAAACTGCAAATCACATTTAAAGCTATGTTATTTATACTTGCCATTGGTACAGGGAACAGGTAAGAAACAAATGGAAAAGCAGCTTCAGCAGCTGGAGACATTGTACCCTGACAAGGCCAGAGGAGTGGCAAAATTCAACGTTCCCTTAGCCCATATGATGATAGCTGGTGCTGATTATATACTGGTTCCTAGTAGATTTGAACCCTGTGGGCTCATACAGTTGCAAGCCATGCGCTATGGAACTGTAACTTTCCTACATGACATATTCTTCCAATGCTTAGGATACTTCTCCAACTATGCAAACTTGAAAATTTTCTTCCATTTTTGTCTTTCACTTTACTAGGTACCTATAGTTGCCTCAACTGGTGGATTAGTGGATACAGTGAAGGAAGGTTTCACAGGATTTCAGATGGGTGCCTTCAATGTTGAGGTACTAGCTGCCAGCAATTGAAAATTTTAGTATGACCATAGTAGCATAGTGACTAAGTACTTGCCATTTTTGGTCTGGACATTTTTTTTTTCCCGTTTTGGCTCCAGTGCGAAGCTGTGGATCCTGCAGATGCAGCTGCCCTGGCTAGAAATGTGAAAAGGGCCCTTCAAGTTTATGGAACTCCAGCTTTGACAGAAATGATCAGGAATTGCATGGCTCAAGATCTTTCCTGGAAGGTAAGTAAAGGAAGAAACCTTGTAGGATCCCAAAAGCTGTGACAAACCATTGGGAAAGTACAAAATCAATGCTAAATAGAACTCCTCCTGTCCTTAATATTATTAAAATATATTTGAAGAGTCGATTTAGTTATAAATATAAGATATAGTTTTCATATTTGTTAATATTTTCCTAATTTACTCATAGTGATACTCCCTCAACAATAATCAAGTGTAAGAGGGAATGAAAGAGTTAATGAAGATGATTAGGATAATATATAAGCAACTTTTGTTGCAATTGTGGACAATGAACACGTAATTAAAATTAGTTATAAGTCATGATTATGCAAAAAATGTTATGTTCTTTCTAACTGTACCCCTATTTATAAAGTACCATGAGAGATAATGTATTTATTAGGGGTAAATCAGGAAAAATTAGTTCAAATTTTCAAATAAAAGTTAAAAGTTGCTTATAAAGAGGACCGGCCTTATGAGAGAGAAAGTTATTTACAAAAAGAACCGGAGGGAGTATTAGAAAATACATGTATTGTTATCTCAACCTTGAATAACTTCATTTATGTTATGGAAACAGGGACCTGCCAAGAAGTGGGAGGAGGTTTTACTTAGCTTGGGGGTTGCAGGAAGTGAACCTGGCATTGATGGAGAAGAAATTGCCCCACAGGCGAAGGAAAACGTGGCAGCTCCCTGAGAATCACCTAGAAAAGTATCTTGAGCAACTTTTATGGAGATACTTCAATTTATATCTTCAAAGAGAGAGCAGAGAGAGATGGTTATTGCCTGCCTGAGTGTATGGTGTAAATAATTAGTTTTAGATTCATAATTTAGTTGCAATTCTCTGCAGAACAGTGGAAGGCTGGATTGAGGGGGGTAAGCATTTCCTCACCCAAGAAAAGAAAAGAAAAACAGGAAGAAGAAAATCCTAAATATGTAATCAAATTTTATAATGTGTCTTAGCAAATGCATGGATCACTCACCCATTTTTCCGAAAACCTGGTCATCTCAAGAAAATGCTGTCCAATCATTACTTGATTATGTGACCATGCTTTCAAACATGAATATTTACTTATTATAGCTTCACTGCTTATGATCGAAATACTTCCAGACATGTAGAGTTAAATTGTTAAGCGAATTTTGGAATATTGTGTATGAAGTGAAAAAAAATAAGGGAATACACATAAAAAAAGTTCCAAAATAAGAAATTATTACTTTCAAGTTTCCATTAACAACTCCGGAGTTGTTAATGGAGCTTTTGGGTTGTTACCTAACAGTAATTTATTTATATCTTGAGATTTTTTTTATATATATTCCCTTAATCAGAACTTCATCACAACTTTTTAAAAAGAATAAAGAGTTTAACAATAATAATATATTATAAGCATTATGTGATGCGTGTGTGATATTTGCAGCTCATTTCTCAATCTCTACGCAATACGTGCAATTCAAACTAGTTAGAAATAATAAAAACTTGTAATTAAATGTTGGGATGTTTTGACGATTTTTAGTTCAATTGAATAGGTACGATATAACATTTTAATTTTGATTATTAATGGAAATTTGATTTGTACCTATCATTATGTTATTATTTTTCCTTTTTAGGTTGGAGATTAAAAAAAGAAGAAGATGACAATACATTGGGGCAGAGGCAGGAAAACTAAAAGATTTTAATGCAATCTTTGGTCTATAAAATTTCAAATCATATGTTTTAATCCTTAAATAGCAAAATGGTCTTAATTTTTATTACAAATTAAAAATCAATATTTTATACCGCTAAAGAGAAAAACATCCCATGATTTAACCCAAAATAAAATAAAATGATAACATTGGTTGATGTACGCCTAATTCTCCAGCGATGCCTTCAAAGGTTGTGGATCACAATTTTTATCTGCTTAATCTCAACCCCAGACGTTTAATTATTTGTTTAGTTGATGTTAATTATGACATAAGTTATTAGTGTGTTTGGAAATCCGATAATGGGTGATATCGGACGTTTTTTGCCAAAACGATCATTTTATATTGGGCTAACTTATTTTACATGTTTTGGATGAAATTAGGTATATTGGACTTATCTTATTTATAAAAAAAAATGGTGTGTTTGGAATAATGATAGAATAACTGACTTATTAACCAGGGGCGTGTGGTAGAGCGGTAGGGGCTCTTCCACCCTTAACCTTGGTCAGGGGTTCGATCCTTGGCATTAGGTATGGAG
>JBAGKO010000012.1:19504259-19525559 GCA_037177275.1 Acacia concinna
TTTAAATAAAAATTTAATTTGGTTCTAAATATAAGAAATCTATCCACTTTGTCTAACATATTTAACCTCTTTTTCTTAAACTACCTATATCAATACTCCCTTAATTATAATTAGACATCACATTGATTTTTGGATTTATAATTTTCTTTAACTATAACTTCCCTTAACTAATTTAAATATTATCTTTAATCTCTCTAAAAAATGTCAAGTGAGTCTTATATTTAGAACTGGAGGGAGTATATATGATCTAATATTATATAGGAATATTGATTATAAAAAAAAAGTATTATATAGGAATATTTTTGGATGATGGGATCATGTTTGTTCAAATTAATTTTTTTATATTTTATTTCCTTAATCAACTTAAATTATTTAAGCAGTCTTTACTCTTTATATTATCGGCGGGAGCCTAAAGAGAGTAAGTAATAATGATAAATACAACGAGGTTCTCAAGAAAAGTTATATACACAATTGATATAAATTAAGTAACCAAATTACTCCATCCAATTTGGGAGTTAATTTTAATCATAAATAAGTAAATATAAAATGTATTTTTATATCCGTCAATCTTTTCCTAATTTACCTTTATAAATAATTTCTTAATTACAATAAGGAGAGGGGAGGATGAATTAAATATGACTACAATATTTTAGATAATGCATGTGATATTAACAAATTTCATTAACTTCCTTAATATAATCAAATTAGGTAAATATATATTATATTAAGAATATATAAGAGTCCAAACTATTTACAAACACATGTATGGGGTGGGACTTTCAAGCTGTAGGTAAACAGTTTAAATATTAGAATCATAATAGAAAGATGACAAGTAGAATCATTAATATGCTTTCATGCGTATATTGTATACAAAGCTCATAATAATAATGCTTAAAGATGCCCCTCTACATCATATCAATAAAAATAATTTGTAAACTTGACAAGCGTGCATAAAACATAAAAAGTACTCTGAAAAAGCACCAGAAAGGTACCAACATCCATTGACTCTCAAAGTGAGATCCTCCCTCGGATTCCAATTCTTGTTTCCATTCATTTTTTTTTTAAAAAAAAAAAACGTAAATCCACCTCCAATTTTACACAGAAAATAGGGATTTCATTGATGTGAAAGGCAAATAAAAAGGAGAGCATATAAATAAACAAGAAAGCAAATGAGAGGGAAAGAAGAACGAGTAGAAGACTGAAAAGCATAATGATATGTGAGAAAAGAAAGGAATATATAACAAAAGTGACATATAAGCTTCTATGACCATCTAATCCTGCCTTAGGATATATGTATCATTCATGAATATTAGCCAACAAAAGAACTGAAAAAGGATATTACATTGTTAACAAACTGAGCTATCCAAGCTCACCCTTCTTTTCCTTTGGGTTTGTCCTTAAGTTGACCAACAAACCAATTAAAAGGGTTCAAAGATACAAAACCAATCTTTTTGAACCCATTATATATGACTATGTCATTGGATGCTCCCTCCACCCAAGACATAATAAGAGTTTAATCAGTAAACTTGGTCTCACTGTGTAAGGTAGAATCCAAAGCGCCCATTTTTAGATTCCACCTCCCATCATTTAATACAATATTGAATCAATATGATCCCTCTCCTACTTCTACAAAGTTAATAAAATAGACTATTCTTCTAAACCAGACATGCTTTGAAACCTCCCACCCCCAATTGAAAAGACCTTTTTCTTTTTCCTCTTGACCCTTTTTCACCAGATCTCAATTTGGTTAACCTTGAAGCAGAATATTGATTCGATCTTTATCCTTCTATCCAGATTTTAAGATGATGAAGAGTTTTGTTCTGAAGCTTTTACTGCAGAGACTTGTAAAGCACCTTCTTCCTCTACTGCTGATTCTGCCTGTTCCTCTGCTGCTATTGAAGCTGATGTCACTGTTACATGCACGTTTTACCCTTCAACCAATACTCATGTTTATAGATACAAATGAACACAATTAAGCTAAATCATGAACAAACGTGTTAACATGATTTGTTAAAAATGGTGACTGTTATTTGATTAGATAAGTGAACAACCTTCGCTAGGAGTAGTTGGCATTGGCACTGAAGAAGGAAATGAGGGAACAGGTTGAAGAACTGGGAATTGAACCATTTGAGGATACTGATGAATTCCATAACCATGAGCCTGCCCACTCTCCACAAATTGAGTATAGAATGGGTAAATGTTACTGTTCATCACCCCTGCTAGCCCAGATGGCCCACTGGCCGATGAATAGTATGGTGAAAATTGTGGACCTCCATGCACACTGTAATAGTTCTGCACAAAAAAAGCAAAATGTACCTCTGTCAATTAAAAGATGGAGCAGAATAGAAAGAACTTCAAACCCATTTTTAGTATACATACCAAGGGATACATGGAGTCTTGTGAATAACCAGAGTATCTGTAACTAGAGCCAGAGAATGGAAATCAGTTAAAGCGAGGAACAGAGAGAAACAATGAGACATGAAATAAAAGGGCATGCAAAATAGAGAGAATGCCTAGCCTATAGATACATACATACATACATACATACATACATACATACATACATACATATATACATGGTATGTTTACCTGTAAGGTGAATATGGAAATGTGTATTGCCCAGTGGGTTGACGGAAAATTGTGGAGGAAGAGCCATGAAGTGCTGGCTGCAAGCCCACCAACCCAGGTGCTGCTCTGAACCTTCTCATACCTTTATCATATGATCAGAAAGTGATGGATTAAGAAAACACTAATAAAAGTATCAGACAGTACATTGGTTTGAATTCACTTTTTTATAACAGCTACTGATATTTTTAAAGTTGATGGCCATTCAACATGTTCATAACTGTTGCCTAAGGTGTAAAGAATGAGGCATTGTGGTCATTACTGGTTGTTTATCAGATAGAAAGTTTTATCTGAAACTTAAAGGAACGCAAGAGATATGGATTAACCCTGAGAATTGATATGAGGAAGAAAAGAATGGGGAAAAAAAATAAAGGAAAGGAATGAATTGAGACCAAGTTGAGGAGCTAAAAGAGGCCGATTCTTGTTTGCACCAAGAGAAGCAAGGTTGCAGTTTGCTCTTCTTCCATCAATAACAGGATTAGGGTTCTGACATGCTCGCATGGCTGCTTCTGGATCCTTAAATGTGACCTGTTAAGAAATGACCAAAAACGAAACAAACCTTGTTATGTTCAACATTGCAAAACCAACGGAAAGTGGAAACCCAAAAGCAAAACAAAAGAAGAAAAAAAGACAAAAACAGATAGGCTTACAAAGCCATAACCCTTGGATCTCCCTGTGTTCTTTTCTGTGATAACAACAGCTTCAAGGATCTCTCCGAACTGCTCAAAATATCTCCTCATTTTGTCCCTTTGAGTCTCCCAAGCAAGCCCTCCAACGAAGATTTTTGTCAATGTTGTGTCATTGTATTGCCCCACCACCATTTGGAATTGTCTTTGTTGCGACATTATCAACATTACACCTCAGAAACAACCTCTAACAGAGGAAGAACGTAACGACGAGAAGAGAGGGAAAAGAAATATCACCCAGAGGCCAGAACAATAATCAATCCAACAACAAACTTAAGAACCCAGAAAATGTTGAGGGGATAAAGTGGATGTGTGTGTGTGTGTGTGTGTGTGTGGATATATAAAAAAAAGCAGGGAAAAGGGGGTGTTTGTTTGATGAAGATTACCGCCAGTGGGGATAAATTAAAAACCGCTCGTGCAGACGCGTGATTCTGTTGGTTTCTTTAAAGGAATGGGGATATTTGTTGAGACTAAAAATGAAAACTTTTTCATATCATCAACGATTCTTCAACCAACCCTCCTCAGATTCCTCAACTACGATACCCTCTAACGAGAAATAGAATCATTACTATGGAGGGTGGACGGCAAGGAAAGGAAGAAGAGAGAGAGAGTGAAAAAGAAAGGAGGAAGAAGAAGATGGTGACGACAATAAAGCTGCTAGTGGGACCCACGAATTGGGTGTCCAATGAAATGTGGAAGACCAACAAAGGACCAGGCTTCGTTGTGCTGTAAAAACAAAAATAATAATGAATAATAATAGTATTATTAGTTTGTGGGAGGTGGGTGCTCTCTCTGTTGATGGAGAGACAAAAACATAGGGTTGCTTCGCTGTCTTTCTGGGCTGGAAACTTTTCTTTCTCTGCTCTTGTGTCTGATACGTAGAAATGGCTGTGTTTGGTGTGTGTAATGTGTTTTGCAGGAAATATTTTTTAACGTTTGGTGGGTGAATGTATGTATATATGTCTGTGTATGTTTGCTTTCGTCGTCCCCTGGTCTTAAAGTCTTAATTGGGTGTTGACCAGCCATTATATTAACGGTGAAAAGTACAGTACATTGGGTACTCTTCTGTCAACCACTAGTTTCCGGCACAATCCTCTATGATTTTTCTAATAATCTTTTTTGGGAACCAAATGATGAATCACATTATTTATTTAATTAAATAAGTAAATATTACTTTTATTATTGTAGCCTCTCCATAATTAATTCATACATACATGTAATTTCTATCATCTCAATAATTGATGAGAATGCCTGCCTGCCTTCCTGCATGCCCTCATCTACAATGAAAATATAAGGAGTGTATTTTTTTTTAACCAAAATATGTAATGTATATCATGTTATAGACAAAGTGAGAATTTGAAATGGAATACATAATAAATAGGGAAAAAGACAAATAAATACCATCAAAACTTTAAAAACTCTGATAGATGACTCGAATTTAGTAAAGTACAAATGAGAGGTAGAATACTTATTTGGAATATTAAAATTGTTGGTAGTGACTAAAACTGAATATTGAGTTTTATTCATGCCATATTTAATTGTAATAACTGCAAACAATTTTAGTATTTTAAATAAGTCATCTGCCCTTCATTTGTTCTTTACCAAATTTAAGTTATCTTTAAGAGTTTTTGAAGCTTTGAGGGTATTTATTTGCCTTTTTCCCTAATAAATATTTGATCTTGAACCATTGGTATTTGAATATTTGTGTATTTTTAAAGTCTGAACCCTTTCAAAAACAAATGGAAACAAGATTTGTTAGCATCAAATGCACAGACTGAGGGTTGCTTAGAATAGATGTGCCTCCCAACATAACTAGGTTAAAACAATGTTACTTTTTTATCTTTCGTAAAAGGTGGTTTTAGCTAGCCCTTTTATTGAAACCTCAAGAAAAAAAACCGTTTAAACATTAACTTCATTTGAGAAGAAAATAAGTTTTTACCTTCACTTGTACATAAACATAGTACTCTCTTCAATAAAATCTAGTTAAAAATTTAATTTAATTATGAATATAAGACTTCTATTCACTTTATCTCTCGTATTTAATCACTTTTTTCTAAACTACTGCTGTCAGTACTCCTTTAATTATAATTAGACACTATATTGATTCATAGATTTGTAATTCTTTTTAACTATAACTTTCTTTAACTAATTTAACTTAATATTTTTAATCTCTTTAAAAAAGTCAATTAGATTTTATATTTAAAACCGATTTAATGTCAATAAGGCTTGGCTCAAATGACAATATCTCACCCTTTATATGGAGGAAGTTTGAGGATGGATCCCCATATGGAAAAGGGGAAGTGTGCAACCATGCATGCGTGTGTGATGTGTTTAGGGTGTGAGCCGTCCCTCCTATGAGGAAGGCAGGAATAGGTTTTAGAAAGGGTTCACTTATCTTTGATTCTTTAAGTTTGTTCCTCATTTTGGTTTTGATTCTTTAAATTTCATTATGTTCAAACTATTTATCCTTACAATTTAATAAAAACTTACATCATTTTGCCCTTTAAAGGGTCAAAACCTATTATCTGAAACTTAAGCAATCAAAACTAAAATAAGGATAAAGTGTTGAAAGATTATATTAACCATAAAAAAACATAGTGCCTTGATGAGAAATAGGCTGAATATAAAAATAGCAACACAACTTTTATTTTTTTTGATATTATTATTAGATATCCGATTCGTGAATCGTAATTGATCCTCCTAATATAAGTATCTCGTCTAATATTTGAATTTGAGATCCAAAGAAATTTAATGAGATATTACACTATTATACCAGTTCTATATTATTTTTTTTATTGAGTACATGTATCATCTCATTTGAGGCAATTTTGTTGGAAGTATTGTTAGACATCAAATATAAGCATCTCTCCTACCGAAGATTCAAACATTGATTCGCTGCGATAAGAAAAACTGACCTTTTTAACTACATTCGACCCTGTTAATTATACCAACTCTTTGTTGATATGGAAACAAATGTTAAAAAGGGTACTGTATATTGCTGTGCAAAACCTGTTAATTAGGCTCGTGTGATTTTTTGTCACAAATGGTGGTTCAAGCGTCCAATGAAAACAAAGGTGAGAAAAGTCTCCCAATAAAACCCATTTTCCAATTTGAAGCCCAAATTTTGTAATATATGCAGTGCAAAATATTCACGGCTTAGGAGAGAGGGTCCATTATATGAATGTCCATCGCTTAGCCCAGTCCAGAGCCCAGTCACCTCAACAAACAGCTGTTTTTTTTAATTAAAAAAACACTAGTACATATTATGAGCAAACTTTCTAGAACCAGTGAAAATTTTAAACATTCTTTTTAATATAGATACATCACGCCTTTTTTCTTTCTAAATCACTTTTTTTCCCCCTTGATTTTTAGAAATTCTATTGCTCGATAGATACATCTCACAGAAATGTTTTTTTTTTTCTTTTTCAAAAAGAGCGCAGAAAAGAAGGGCTAAATCAAATAGGTTCTTTGACCTGAATAGTAATAATTTGAAGACTTTTGAGGAGACAGAGAAATGGGATTGATGGCGCAGGCAACAATGGAAAGAAACATGAAAATGAGTTAAAAAAAAATTAAATTACATAGCGATAGCAGAAGGAATCTCTCAACAGAAAAGGTATACGAGGTCTCATCAACCTCATGAATCACACAAGCCTAAGGGAAATAATTTATTCTACATATGCTTTTTCATCTTTAATTATTGTCATACGAATTTCCGCCAGGCAAATTGCAAAGCAAAGCCACACACACACACACACACACATATTTATCATATGCAGAATTATCTATGGACAATATTTCCATCTTTGAAAGCTACCTATTACGTAGAAAAAACAATGGACACATGTATACGAACCTCAGGAGAAGGAAAAAAAAAAGGCACATAGAATTCGATGAACATTACTAGTATATTATATCGATGGTTGTTCCTTAAATGACTGAAATAATGACGATACAACGGGAGTATTAAATTAGCACATGTTTCGGGCCAAAAACAAAAGAAAAGAAAAGCATATGTTGCCAAACCAAAAATCAAATTTAGAGTATATTACATGAACCAATACTATTGTCTGATTCTTCCCTTCCTTACATGAATGATTTTGGCGTTTACCCCATATTTGAATGGAAAGAAAATTAGGGAGGAAAAAAATTAGGGGAGAAAACTTTTAAAAATATTAAGTTTTTTACAATTTATGGACATTTTTAAAATCAGTATCCATTTTCTTCCTATTTTTCTCTGCATCCAAACACATAGGGTAAACGAGGAATGAGAAATGGACTTGTGACCCATTCCCAACCAAGAAGCCAGACTAAAGAGGCAATATTATATCAGTTTCTATTTATAAGACCCAGTTGACTTTTTTGGAGAATCTTAGGAAAATCTTAAGAAAGCTAATTACATTACTTTAAGATATTAAAATTTATTGTTTTTCTTCAAATTATGTTGTTTGACTTATGAAATAATATATAAATTAATAAAATATTATATATGATATAATTAACTAATGTAATTAGCTTTCTTAGGATTTTTCTAGGATTTTCCAAAAAAGTCAACTGAGTCTTATAAATAGGAACGGAAGAAGTATAAACTAAGAAAAAAAGTTAAAAACATGAAATATATGATATACTCTTTTGGTTCAAAATATAAATGGCTTAGAACCACCTTCGCAGAATTAAAGAAGAACAGTTAACTTAATTTTTATAATAAAAAAGTTTAGGTAAATTAGGTTTCAACTAAGATATGCCTTATGGCTTAAAAAACGTTTATGGGGATAATTACATATTGCTTGCAAACAAGACTTTCACATTCATAATATGAATTGAACTCACAACCTTATTATGAGTTTTAAGTTAACTCTTTAATTATCAACTAGATCAACCTTTATTAGCTAGAGTGGTTGACTCACTAAATCCATTTTTTAATTGGAACAAAAAAATTAACTTCATCTGTATTTAATGAGGTTTCAAAGGAGATATGTTTGAGTATTAATTACGGGCAAAATTGGCAACTATGCATTATTTACTCTCCAAGTGATTTATTTAAATGTGGAAAGTTCACAATGTTATAACTTACATTATGAAACAATAGAGGGAGTCTCATGCGTACGTACGTACGTCCTTACGTACAAATTGAAAGCTAAGCATGGAGTGAGCTATAAACATGTAACATTCTCATATACTTTAATTAAATAATTAAAATGAAAAAAAATTAAGTTAAAGGTTGATGATTATCATTTAGAGTCAAATTAATGATTATAGGAAATATGGGTCATTATATAAATTGGATTGGATTTTTCCCCTCAAATTATAATTTGGAGGTAAATATGAAAATTTTTAAGAAAAATTTCAAAAAAAAAAAAAAACACAAAGACAAACACACACATAACTTATTTGGGTGTTGAAGTTTAATTAAAAAAAATCTAATTCCTTGTTTGAAAATCTAATTCCCATGGGGTTAAGCCTAAAACAATAATTTGTTGTTTGGCAAGGAAATTTTTATATTATTTATCTTCTTTGAGATGATGTCAAGAATATAATGTGTGTGCAAATTGGTGAACTTGGAAAATTTTGTATTGCTTGCTGGTTGAGTTGACAGTAAATAGCATGCATATATGTATGTATGTGTATATATATATATATATAACTTGATGATGTTGATGGTTTATTGAATGTGAATTAATGTGTATCATGGCAACGAGGTCAGATTAAAATATGGATTTTTAAAATAAAATTCTATACATCTGCATATGAAATTTCACCAGATGAAACCAAAACATTACCATACATTTATAGGAAAACAAGTGATTTGTCGACTAAAGCCTCAAGCAACTGCAAAACGGAGTGAGATGTACTCAAATCCTTAGTTGCATAAATCATTGAAATTATTATATTATAAAGCCTAATTACGCGTAAGTTTATATATATATATATATATATATATATATAAATTTCTTTTTTTTTATTTTAGTTAAAAAGGAGGCCAAACTAACCCCTATGGGAATTGAAACCACCGCCACTCCTATATATAGTACCTTAAATCTAACACGCTATAGAGTTTGATCTGTATTTTGTCAGAGAAAACATAAAACTTGTACGATAATTTGTTATGGGAACAGTTTTTTTAAAAAAAAAACAAGAAAACAGAAAACGCGTTTGAAAAACTTTTTTTACTAAATTGTTTTTAAAAATAAAAATAGTTTTAAGTTGTTTTATTATTTTTATTTTTTAAGGATATTATTTACTCACTATCGATAATATATTACCAATAATGACCACCACCACGTCACCACCAACAGCCTCGCCTCCACATCAATTCAAAAAATAATTTTTTAAAAAATAACTATCTAAACAGATTTTTTATTTTTTATTTTTAAAATTTATTTTAAAAAATTATTTTACAAAATTATTATAGAGAACAAAAAATAGAGAATAGAATCAAACAAGCCGTGGTACCTCAAACTAGCTTGGTGGGGATTGAACCTACCACCACCCCTATATATTATACCTTAAATCTATCACGATATGGAGGTTGATGTGTATTTTGTCAGAACAAATAAAGAATAAATAAAGATTACACCCTTGACAAGTTGACAAGGTTGTTCCCATATCAACTCATAAATATATACAACTTGATATTTCTAAAGCCAGTTGAAACTTGATTTTTCTTTGTTCCCATTAAAAAAAACTTAAATAATTAAAACAACTTAATGATGTGTATCAATTAAGTCTGTTGAGTTAGTTGAGATCATTATAATTAGTTGCTGTGGCGTTACCAGATGATTTAATTTTGGGAATGGAGAAAGCTAAGAGAAGGAAAATATACTTATAGTTAGGGTTCCTTATGATACAAAATATATGTATATATGAGTGTATGTGTTTTTTAATCATTTTCTTATCATGTTGTGTCAAGAGCATAAATATATGTATATATGAGTGTATATGCCATTTCTTTAATTTCAAGGTCAACACATGTTGATTAATCTTTTAATATATTAGTATTACATTATATTTTTCTTTTTTGAAAAGTTTAAGAGCACAGGGGCCTATTTGATTCTATGTTCTATTTCTATGTTCTTAGATTGATTTTGTAGTCTTTTCTTTATAATTATTTGGCCCGTATTATCAAAAAAAAAGTATTTTTTTAAAAAAAGTATTTTTAAAAACAAAAAGTTGAAAATATGATTAATTCATTATTTTAAAAAGTTTACATAAATGGTGAATGAATGATGAAAAAATATTTTACTTTATGAACATAAGTTATTAATGAAACTACTATGTTTTCGGCGGCCCTTCATGCCTTCAATTTTGTAGAACATAACAAACGTAAAATAGATGTTATGATTTTTTCTCTTCCCAAATCAAATTTTACCTTTAATTATTCATAACACATAACAAAAACACATTTTGGAGCATGTTTTTATTTTTTTCAACCAAAAAACTACTTTGAAAACAAGAAACTAAACAAGCACTAAGTTCTTCTAGCCAACTAATTAACTAAAATATATTCCCTACAGTCTTAATTATAAGATTCATTTGATTTTTTATTAGATAATCTTAAAAAAGCTAATACATTACTTAATCATATAATATGTTATGTTTTATTATATTATATATTAGTTCATAAGTCAAACAATATAATTTAAAAAAATAATAAATTTTAATGTCTTAAAATAATGTAATTAGCTTTCTTAAAATTCTCAAAAAAAAAAGTTATCTAAGTTTTATAATTAAGACTAGAAGAAGCATTTACAAATCTCGGTGTCAAACTTTTATCAAGATGTCTAGTCTTATTCAAGAAAACAACTCTGAAAATGAGATTTGCCCTAACTCCCAAAGCATCAATCAATCTTTGAGTCATTTTAAAACGTCTATAACTATAAGTTTAAAAGGTCCTTGAGACCTTATGCCATACAAGTCAAGCCTAAGCTGAAATGGGTCTCTCAGGCCTACGCGGCCCAACTTCGGCCCTCCATTATATTAATAAAAATCTCTTTCCGATGCATACCAATTTTTTTTTTTTATAATAAAAAAACATAGGTTCTGGAATTTTTGTGATTTTTGGCAACCCTAGTGTTTCATCGGTTTGTTTTTTTTCTTTTTTTCCGTGATACGTGTTTCATCGTTTTTGTGATAGAATAGAGTATATTCGTCGAGGCGGCCCGACCGACTCGGTCCCCCCCCCCCCCTCCTTCTGAATTCTAATCTTCTTCTATGAAGAGTATTTCGTTCTCAGTCACTTCTGATTTCTCCGAGAACCAGAAATCTGTTCGATTCGGCGAATTAACCAGTTGTTTCGTCTCCAATTCTGTATCGCTTCGTAATCACAATATGCTCCGTTTTGTCTGCTGTGTGATATAAACAGTAAGAACTCAAACTCAATAATTGCCATTTAGTTTAGGTATTCGTATTCTAGATTCACTTGTGTCATTCTTTTCACTAATGCAAAGCAAAATTGGACTTGTGGCTATTTTCATGAACAGTCTGACTTGCAGTTTTACTCTGTATTTGGTTTCGTTTTTCTAATCTTTTTTTTTTTCTTCTTTTGGCAGCTCTCATGGGTGAGTCAAATCAAGTTCACCAAACTTTCCTTTCACGAATTGTTTTTTTCCAAGCAGAAGGTGGATGGAAGTAACCTCGAGGCGAAGATGCTTTGACTTTGTCTTCCAGTGAGATTTTTCACATGCTAATTTCTATGAGCTTGGAAAATTAATTTGTTTAGGTTTCCAACCAACAAGGAAGTTTAGTAATTTTAGAAGAAACCTAAGATTTGCGCGTGCTTTAATCTTTACGCTCCACCTAACGAGCCGTTCATTTCTTACCTCTTTGACTGGATAGACTTTACCAGTTTCTTCATTGGTATAGCAGCCAGCTGCCCTGCTTGCCCCAAATTCCTGATTAAAATATTATTTCATCCTCCTTTTTAGCCACGTTCTAGTCTTATCATTTGAATCGTAATAAAGTTCAATCCAATGTTGTGGTTCTCTTCTATTTACCAATATCCATTTGTAGCTTTCCAACTTTGAATTCTCTGTCGGAAAAAAAAAAAAGAAAATGACTATATTGTCCACTTTTACCTGCTTGGCTTGATATGGGACCGGATACGTCAACATTTTCTTGCATTATTAAGTAATAACTGATAACACTATTTCCTTGCATCTTTACCTGCTTAACTTGATATGAGTCATTACTGATTCCTTTGTATTAATATATATATATATATATTTATATGCTTGCAATGGAAAAGATGTTGGAAGATGAGCCCGCTCTATAAGACCAATGACTGTTCATTATAAGATATCATATTGCATTTAGGAATTTCTTACCAGAGGCTATGATGGCTCTCTCTGAGATCTTCTCTCAACTTTGCACCAAGGCCGTAGTCTTGTTGGCTCTGATTCTGATACAACTCATGCTCCTTATAAAGAAGCTCAGGTCAGATACACGTCCAATTACTACCACCCAATATCTCAAACTCATCGAACAGAAGAACCCCACGATTTGTTTCTCCAGGAGGTTGAGGCAAGAAGGTGCAGAGTGCAGGGTTTGCTTATCTGAATTCCAGGAAGGGGAAAAAGTGAGGAACTTGAAATGTAAACACACATTTCACAGAGATTGCTTGGACAAGTGGTTGCAGCAGTATTGGGCTACCTGCCCTCTTTGCCGGAACCAAGTTCTGCCAGATGATGTTGTGGCCAAGTATCGTGAGCTGCAGAATCAGGTAGACTCTGATGGGAATGATGAGCAGATTATGTTCTTGTTATCCGCGTTACGTGGAGGAAGTTCTTTGCGCAGATTTCTTTAGACTTTGCCTTCAAGATAAGAACCAAATTAAACTCTAGTTTCTTGTGTTTTTTACAGAGGGACTACGTCTTCTCCTTTTGGGATCTCGCTGAATAATTGGATAAACCCTCTGATGTATGTATTTGTATGTTTCTTGTTTAAGATTATATGATAGAAGAACTATTTCAAATTTTTCATTGTTCTGCTGCATTTTCTCGTGATGAAAGTTCTTATTTGAGCTTACGGTTGGAATTTTGTAGTGAAGGAGACGAGTCATGGGAGATATTTTTGAAAATAGATAGAGGTTTTATTTAATCTGAAGTCCTCGTCAGAAGTGAAAAATCCCAGGCATATATATATATATATATTGGGAGAATCCCTTCAGCATGACCAACCCTTTTGAGGATTAACTTCTTGTGAAGGACTGTCTGGCCCGAATGGATTTTCAACATGACGGAAGCTCAACTTGATACTTGAGCAGAGATGACATGTTAGCAACTACAAGTACAAGGCCATAGATAGTAATTCTAAGGGGACATTCTTTAATGCACTGATGAAATGTTTGGTAAAGTTGGGAGGCTTGATGCTCAAAGAACCTTTTTTTGGGAGAGTGAAAATTTGCCCACAAACCAGCATGGCCTGAAACAGATAGGTATTTATCTCGTGGATAGCTCGAAGGAAAGACATGTAGGGTAGGGTGTACTAAATTTGCAAAGCGCCAAGATAGAAAGAGGAGGTCATGCAACTTAGAAAATCATATTTGTAATGGTTTCTCTCACAGAAACCAACAAGCCATCAAATTACAATTGGGGTTGGATACTCTTTTTCTGTTTGCAGTCTTGTAAAATCTCTCCTGAATAATTACAGTCAATCATTACAGCTAGAGGATTAATATAAAATTTTGTTTTGCTTTGTTTTATTTTATTGCTTCTCTTGTAAAGTTATACGGTATTCTGATTTTTTAAGGGGTTAATTATTACATATTGATCAAATTGTGGCTTCAGTCCATATAATTTTAAATAATTGGTTTTGATCTTCAGAGTTTCTTAAAAACTTGATCTAAATATAGGCATACGGCTAAATCAGAACTTGTGAAAAGTGTCAAAAGATCACTTAAACTTCAGATCATATTCTTATGAAATGTCGGGACGAAATCCAAGGATTTAAAAATATAGGATCAAAACAAAAATTTGATCATATTAATAATAATATTTAACACTTTTCTTAGTATGTCTATAATTATGTTAACGACTCTTGTGAAGTGCATGAATAATGAGTTTAACAAGAAAAGTCACATAGCTTATGGAAACAATAGATAGTGGCAAGTAGTAGAGGCAGATCACAAAGCAAATTATGGGCAAAGTTTAGCAACTGCACTGTGTTAATTGGTAGGGTCACCCAATATTGATTTGGTAATCAATAGTCAATAATGACAATATGCGGTGGCAGATGAGTGTATTCAATTTTTTAAAAGTACCAACCAAGCAAGCATGCGTGGTTCTCTTTTTCAATCGTCGTATCTATATAATTGGTTTTATGTCCGGTACATGCACTCACTCGCCTTATAAAAAGCTAAAAGCAATTTTAAAATTTTACTATCCTGTTAAATTTAAGAGAAGGGGCTAATCTTTTATAACGAAATCAATTAAATTTAAAATTTATGTTAAAAGATGTGCTCATATTTAATGCTCTCAAAGAAGATTGTTTTCAATAAAACAATAGGAGAAATTTTTGTGTGAATCTAATTATATGTCATTTGTGGTTTGACCAATTTAATTGTAATAACTCAGCAGATGATTTGACACATTTTAAATATTAATTGACTTATTAATAAAATTAAAATATTTCACAAGATTTACCTTTTTATTATTTGTGAAATCTTAATTAATGAATTCATTTATTTTAAGAAAAATAAAAATGTAAAAATCACAAATAGCCAACTAGAATTAATATTCGTTAAATTATTGTATTTTAATTTACCAAACCACAACTAATGTAGCGAATCAAGTTCATATAAAATTTTTTTTACAGATACAATTGTCTAGAAAACAAAAATTTAAGATTTTTACCATAAAATTCCATTATAATTGATTTTTTTTTTAAATTTCTTTTGCCAGCATACAATTCCATTATTAGAGTGTGGGAAAGGTATCATCGCAAGGAGAATTGACTAATTGAGGCCACTCACAGACAACAAAGTCCCTTGATGAACTCACGGGGAATATTCGCTCAAATAATTTCTGATTTATTTTAACTTTCTTTCGGAGGGTCAGGATTGGTTTGCTTTTATTAACAGTGTTCTGCATAATTTTTAACTGTTAGAAATATTTTCGCAAATAGAACTTGAAATTTTTTTATACATTATATTGAAATCAAAACGATGGAATAATGTTAAGACTCAGTATTTTAATTTAAATGGAAAATTATAGTTATTTCATTCAATTTGACTGTTATATTTGTTTTATCCAGTCAAAAAAGTAAAGCAACCGTTTATTTATTTTTACGTTATTATATAAACAATGAAATTATATTTTATATGGTTGACCTTATATACTTTATACTTAAGCCCTCTTTCGCTGTGACTTATCATAAGTGACTTATTTTTATTAGTAAATTATGATAAGGAATTTATAAAAATAAGTAACTTATGAGAAGTTAATTATATGTTTGGATTTTGGATAGAAAAAGTGACTTATTGAGAAAAGAATAAATTACTTGTGTTTGGTTTGAGAGTGAACAAAATAGCTTTTAGAGATAGAAAAAGTGATTTATTTTTATAAGCCACTTTTTTCAACTTATGAAAATAAGTGACTTATTTCAATAAATAACTTACTTTCATAAGCCTTTACCAAACACCTAAATTTAGAAAGCCACTTTTTTTTTCCAGTAAACGCTTACAACCGCTCAATGCAATGTGATTTATCAGAAGTGACTTATTTTTATAAGTTAAAGTAACTTATAAAAATAAGTAACTTAAGATAAATCAATTATGTTTGGATGGAGGGTAGCAAAAGTGACTTTTTTTCATAAGTCACTTGTGTTTAAATGAAAATAATAAGTAGAAAAGTGACTTATAATGAAAATTTTTTAAAAGTTATATTTTAGGAAAAAAAATGTTGTCATCTATGTGAAATAATAATACTGATTTAATATAGGGAACAAGAATTTTATTTCCACGTTGTCCCTATTAATTTTGGGGGGGAAAATAATAACAATATAGTACTCAAATTAATTGTTCATTTGTAATTAGATAACCAACATAAGACTCAATTGACTTTTTTAGAGAATTTTAAGAAAACTAATTATATTACGTTCATGCATTTTATAGGTTGTTATTGCATGATTAATCACTAATTTTAGAAAAGGATTCTTGTAACAAATTAAACTCAATTAAGGGTAAAATGGTCAAAAATTGTTAAATTGTTGATACAATTGATTCTTTAGATTTTTTATACTACCTTTTGCTTAATTTTTTGCATTGTAACATAATCTTTAAGAAATTATGGTAAATGTAAAAAATAATAGATCAAGACTTAATTTTAAAATGACAAAATGAGGACCAAAGTGCTACATTTTGTACTGAAGATGGGAGTATTAGGTCTTTGAATGGGGAGCTACAGTGGTGTGCGCCATTACTGGTTTTGGGAGCTGAAGGAAGAGCAGAGGGTTGAGAGCAGGACTAAGAGCTAGAGAGAGAGCCGGAACCACCATCATCGTCTACCTTCTCCTTCCTACCACCACCATCAACACTTCCCTTCTTCATCGTCGGGAGCTGAGCAGAAGAGTTGGGAGAGCACCACCATCACTCTCTCTCATTGTAACACCATCATCGGAGAGAGACACAGTCACAAGCGAGGATTCAGAGAGAAAGGAAAGACGATGAAATTGAAAACCCCACTGTCACATTCTTCCTTCCACCGTCATTCTCAATGGAATGATTATGTGACACCGTCAATGAACCACCATCGTCCCTCTCGCTCCACCGTTGACCACCGTCGTCATCATCATCTTCTTTGTCTTGCACCATCATCGCATTGTTATTCTTTCTCACCTCTGATGAGAATTCTGACCACCGTCGCCACCCAATACCCACCATTATATCCATCCAAACATCTAAATACCATAAGTTGCTTTTTTTTGTCAATCACTACCTTCAAACGCTGGAAAACACTAGCATCAAACAGGCCCTTAATTGTTTTGGATACTTTTTGAGGTAAGTAGCTTATTTTAACTGCCCACTCCAAACACTTCATTTCACGAAGTTACTTATTTTTTTCAAAAAACACCCTAAAACGCTCCAATCCGCTCAACTCAAACAGGCCTTTAAGCTTTCCTTAAAAATGCTCTCTCTCACACACACACTCTACAACTAATTACTTCAAATCAGATTAGTGCAATTATTTCCCAAAAAACAAAATTTATAATAATTAAAATTATTGCCAAAAATTATTTAGAAGATAAGTTATGAATTCAAAAAATACAATCAATTTAATTGGAAGCAAACACCTTAAGTATGACTAAAGCATACATTTAATCCTTTATTTTTTTGCTAACATACATTTAATCCTTTATATTTTTGTTAAATATCATTTTAGTCCCATATGTTTAAAAAGTATATTTGTTATCGTTCAACATTAATACCGTTAGTCAAATCTAATGGAACATGTTGACTTATCAAAGTCATGTTATTTTAATCATACTTGACTACCACACCAACTCTATTTTTTTAAAAAAAAAAATCATATTTTAAATAAAATAAAAATAACAAAATAAACTTTCAGTCTTAAATCAATTTTAACATATGCTTTCCATTTCGCATTAGAAACCCTTCTCTCACGGCAAATGCATCATCTGTGACTCTTCAATAGCTTCCTCGATGAATCATCAATTACAACAAGAGCCAATTTTCTTCTACGGAACTTGGTTCTGACTTGTGACGAGTAATATGCTTAGCTTCACCTTCTTTTTTTACTTTTTTTTTTTTTAATTCGGTCATCTAGGTAATATTCTCCATTCACACATGTATATGGTTTTCTCTTAAACCTTGTAAAATAACTCCCTTATCCATGATCCCTCCCGATATGGTCCAAAGCATTTTAAAAAAATCACAATCTCACATTCCTAGTTTTAATTTATGTTTTCGTTTTGTTTATATTATGATCTTCAATGGATGAGAGATTAATGCTTCTGTCCCAAGGTTTCAAAAACTATGATTCCAAAGTAATGATTAATAAATCTGTTTTGAATTGATCTGTTTATGCTAGTCATGGAGAAAGAAGGTTGTTAGTCGAGAAGGAAGTTCAGTGGGGAAGGGGAAGGAGATTGAAAAAAATTTATTTAAATTAAGAGCTTACTATTTAAATTAAAATGTGAATTTGTTTAGAAAGTTGAGTTGATGTGGCAGTCAACTATAATTAAAATTATATGACTCTGATGAGTTAGCCTTTTCCATTAGATGAAATTAACCGTATTAATGTTGAAGGATGAAAAATGTGCTTTTTAAACATAAGAGATTAAAATGATACTTAATATAAATATAAAATACTAAATGTATACTTTAACCTTATAAGTACATACAACTAAGATCCTAAATTTTCTCTAAGTAATTAATTATATTTTTTTCCCACTTCCATAATCTTATTGTTGCTAGATTTCAAATGTTAACAAACGCCAGCTTCCCCGTAAGGCCGTAAGAGAATATTTAGTTTTATTGCTTCAGTGAGACACTTGTGATGTTTTGAATCTTTTCTTTGAACAAGTGATAGCTTGTTCAAGAGAAAATTACACATAATTATATGTAAGGAAATTAAATTTAAAAAGTCTTTAAAATTTAATTTTGTTTGCCTAAAAAATGAAGCCACTTAATTTGTAATAATTAAGTTTTTACTTGTAATATAGTTTATTATATTTAACTTGTAAATATGAATTCTTTAAGACAAAAACTGTGAATTATTCTTTTGATTTTTTTTGTATCTACTTTTCTTGCTTGAGACTTATGGATAATTTTTCTTTGTTCAATAGTATTTTATATCATTTAAATTTTATTTTAATTTCAAACTTTTGTTTCAATATATACTTAAAAAGGGTTAGCATTTTTTAATAAAAAAACAAGAAGAAGAAATATTCATATAAAACAAGTAAACTATTCTTTCTTTAAAACAGTTTTAATCTATTAATAAAGATAATGATTTAAAGGTTTTTAAGGTTAAAGTGTATGTTTAAACCTTTATGTTTGCATCAAATTTCATTTTAGTCCCTTAAATAAAATGTGTTTTATGATTTATTTTTTTAATTTACATGATTAAAAATAAAGAAATATAATACTGAAGGGGTTAAAATGCATACGTAATCATTTAATTGCACAATTATCACTTAAACTTGATGAATTAACATTTTTTGTCGATGAGGCTAATGATGTTAAAATTAAAAGGGCTAAAAGTGTATTTTTATAAACTTAAGCAACTAAAATGACACTTAATGCAAATATAAATAACTAAATATATAATTTAGCCTATTTTTATATCAAAACTTTAAGAAAAGGAATATATCATAAAAAAGTAACAAAACATGTGGAAAAAATTTCAAATGAAAAAAAATTATACATAGTTTTAAAAAAGATAAACTTTTCATTATTTGATAGATATTATAGACTATTTGACTGTACCAAATTTGAATATTAATTGTTGAGTCTAATTGTAATTGGAGATAAATATTTGAAATCATTTTCTGTAATTGAGATTTTACGTTTGGTCAAAGTGAATAGTCAATTCATATACACATTCATCCATGTGAACATATTCTGCTCAATACTATATTACATTTTAAATTCCATAACTTTTTTTTTAATATAAACTGAAATCATTATCTCTTCAATGATGTTACATCATAATCAGGCTAAAAAGTCTACCATTCATCAACGTTCGCCTCTCTTAAGAAATAAGGAGGATGATTAAAAAATAAAAATTACTGTATATATTGTGAGCATAATTTCTCTAATCTTAATTATAAAGTCCAGTTAATTTTATTTTAAAAATATTAAGATAACTAATTATATTACTTAATCATATCATATATTATATTTTATTATATAATATATTGGTTCATAAGTTAAACAACCTAGTTTAAAGAAAAATAATAAATTTTAATATATTAAAATAATATAATTAAATTTTTTAAAATATTAATTAAATTTTATAATTAAAACACAAGGATTATTTAGGTAATGCCTTGCTTTTTCCCGAAAGGTTATTTCCCTCTCATTTCTTTTGGCCGAAGGTGATGAGCATTTAACAAGATAGGTCCTGCTTTGTTGACTTTTATGATATGTCAATTCTACAATTTTAGGCTGTTGTCATCAGAACGATTTTATCATAATAATGCCTTTTTGTCTATATCAAGGGATGGAGAATTTTGGATCAGTCTTGGAATCTAAATCTGGTCAGGCCCAGAATATGGAGAATCATATTGTTAACTCAAACAAAGGGAAGTCAAGTGCTGGGTCTTCTAAAAGGGGGCAGCGTGCCCATATTGTGGTAAGTGGGAGCACTAAATCGATGGACTCTGTAATTGTGGAAAATGGGGGAGTGAAGCTTTTGAACGAACAGGGTTCGTGTTCGGTGATTGATCAAAATTTGAAGCCGAAGCTCCTCCTGGGAAATGACAAGATAAATAAGGAGTCTGAAGGTAGAGACATTCTGAATTTACAGCTGCAGGGACTAAATGAAGAAGATAAGCCTCCTGATGAGTAAGATTTTTTCGGATACCTTCTCTTATTTTATGTTTTAATGATTATTTCGTCATGGAACTGTAGAGGAGCGGGTAATCGCTCTTTTCCTAGACTGCTTAAGGATATAGTTAAAAAATATGGTATTAACGTCATATGTCTGCTTGAAACTCGGATTAGTGGTAAGAGAGCTGAGAAAACTGTTAGAAGCTTGGGTTTTAATAATTGGATCAGGGTTGAAGCGACAGGATTTGCAGGGGGAATCTGGTTGTTGTGGAATGAGGAGGAAGTGTTAGTGGAGTATATTGATTCTTCTTCCCAGCTCCTTCACGTTAAAATTCTGGATAGAGTGTCAGGTGAAACAACTTTTGTTACATGTATTTATGGGGAGACTACGGTTAATAAACGTCAACCCTTATGGGATTCCATTAGAAACATTTCCGCTACAATTAGAGGTGCATGGGTGCTTCTGGGAGACTTTAATTG
>JBAGKO010000012.1:19534949-19559934 GCA_037177275.1 Acacia concinna
GACTTCTACCTACATGAAGTGCTCACCAACTTGCAGATGTCTTTACCAAGCCTTTGGATCTGCAGCCTTTTCATACTCTTACTTCCAAGCTTGGCATGATAAATATCTATGCCACAACTTGTGTGTGTGTGTTGGGGGGGGGGGTAACGGAGTTAAATACATAATTGTTGTAATTGTTAATTAATTGTATATTAGTTAAATAATTGCTAACCACTTGTAGTTTATTAAGTTAAGCTGTTATAACTAACTTAGTAAATAGAGCTTATGCGTCTTTGTATAAGAGTATATATGTTGATGTACAGAACTAATTTTTGCTTCAATGAATAAGAGTACATTTTTCCAATTTCTCTCATCTGGTATTAAAATATGTGCGTGATACATCACAATTATCATATGAGTACGTATTAAAGTCGATTATAATTAATGGACTGATCATCAACCCATTTAATTACTTTGAAACCAAATAATAATAATTGAAGCAAGGCCACGTTAAGAATTTTTTAACAAAAAGCTGTGAAAAGTAACTCAATGATTAGAATTTTCCAATACTTAATTAAGTGTTTATCTAGCATAACGAGCAAATCATGTAAAATATCGCATGATATATAAAGTCATGTTTATTAAAAAAAAAATAAAGTTATTATAATCTTTGGTGGTTAATTTGAACACGAAACTTGAAAGCTTGCATGCATCAGCCTAGAAACCAATTACGAGGTTTAATAATTCAAGGCACATGATCATTCTGTTAAATTATTATGCATGTATGCATGGATATTAATATTAAAATTGCTTTGGATCGTTCTTTTTTTTTTTTTTTTTTATGCCAACTGGATCGTTGGTTACATGTACCAAAGTCTATGTAGAGTGATTATTTAAAGTAGCGTGACCAAGATGATATACGTGCAGGGGAAGAAAAGTGAAAACGCGAGAGTTTTTTTTTTTTTTTTCAATATATTTTAAGAAAATCGGTCAAAGTCTCTATTTGAGATTTTTATTGATAAGAAGGATCTAATATGTTTCTACACATAGAAAATAATTGTACTCTACATAATTTAACTCATAGAAAGTGACAATACTCGAGTTTTGACCCTTCTGATTAATAAAATTAATTACACATTGCAGGAACTTTTTACTAATTTTCTCTTTTGATAAAAACGGGCAAATCTTTATACACTACGTGTCTAAGAGTTGTGGATAGATGTGCTATCAAATAATATAATTATTTTCTTCTCTACCACGTATTTTGATTAATGGGTTTTTCTTCCTGTTATGATACAGGCGCTTATTTGTCTTTTGCAAGCAGTATTCTTGAAACCCATTACGAGATTTAATAATTCGAGCCATATGATTATGTTAAAATTCTTATGCATGCATGAATTAAGATTAATAAGCTTTGGGTCATTGAATTCATGTACCAAAGTCTATGTAATTATTAAAAAGTAGTGTGACAGATGATACACGCACAGGGGAAAAGTGTGAAAAAATGATAAATTTTTATGTGTTTTATATTTTCAGAAAATCAGCGGAAGTTTCTATTTAAAAAATTTATTAGTCAGAAGAACCAGATCTGTTTTTAGACACAAAAAAATACCAATACACTATAGGATCTCAAACATAGAAAGTAAACTTATTTAAATTTAGTCAAATTTTCATACAATGGCTGCCTAACAAATTTGTGAATCAATGTACGATCTGATGATAAACGTGCTTATTTGTCTTGTGCAATTCTATTTTGGTTATAAACGACACTTGCGGTTAGGATTGAAGATTTGAAATTTGATATATAGACAATATATGAAACAGGTAGAGACGCCAGAATAGTAAAGTACTTTTTTATTCTCTTTTATGATTGGTTTGTTTCTGACCTTCTAATTCAACAAACAAAGAAGATCAAAATTTGTAAAAAGACCTCACCTAGCAGCTGGTGGGATATCGCTGACAATGGAGGCTTAACCTTTGAAAATTTGAAATCCAAATACCACAAAAGAATCATATATATGTTTCCCCTACCTATTTGATGATAAAGCCTCTGAAACACGCCTCATTTTTATGATGCCCAAAAAAGCCTATGATTATGCTTTACGCAATTAATCTCCTTAATTATTATAATTTTATGAACAGAGACTTCTTTTATATACATGTTTATGTGTCTGATCTATAGTCAGGTTTCGCTTTGCTTTGATTTGTTTTCCAAAATAAGTGCGTGCGCACACAAATATATGCTCCTTTTCCATCCTTAATATAAATACATATTTATTTATTTTAATTAGATTAAAGAAATTAGTTAATATGGCATGTGATTTCTAAATTGCCATAACCATATATCTTAATTCTCTCATTCCCTCATTTCCTCCTTGATTATGGTTGGGTGAGTATCAATAGGGATATTTAAAAAAATATTAACAAATGTAAAAAATTATGTCTTATATTTAAGACCAATATCAACTCACCAAATGTTTTACATTTTATTGCTAACTATAATATAGGTGGTGTTAATTATAACTAGGAACTTAATTATTCAACTGCCACCCAATTCTTTACTGCTAGCTATAATATAGGTGGTGTTAATTAACTTGTTAGCATGCTTATCAACATCGTCATTATCGTTTATCTCTACCAAATATAGTATCGTCACAATTTGCAGGCCAATAGCTCGCTAGTTAGTTGTTTCGTTCTTTCTTTTGTAGAAAAATTGCATAGGGGTTCCAACTAAAGAAATATATATTAAAAAAGTCTAAAAATAGAAAAAAATTACTATAAATTTTCAGTTAACAACCCTATATATTGCGTCATTGACAACTTTACGGGACTTAATAGTAATTGTTTTCTTTTTTGAGATTTCTTTGACATAAATTTTCTTGTTCGGGACCTTAACACAATTTTCCTTTCTTTTTTTTTTTAGTTAATATCATTGTTGGTGAATATATATCGTTTCATTAAATTTAGATTTTGGCCCCTATATTTTTATAAAGAATTGTTTTAAGTATAGGGACCAATACCAAAATTTGTTAAATTAAAGGTATAGTGGTCAACTATTAAATTCAGATCAAATACTTATGAAATGATTGGAATCAAAACAATCAATTTGACACTACATAGAATGAAATTAAAATTAATTCGATCAAATTATACGTATCAATATATATAGTATTAACCTGTCTTTTGGGCACCTTTTTTGTATTCAACTTTAATTTCCACAAGTTTGATGCACTCCTATAGCAAATTTTTCGTCCCCTGTTTCTGATTGTAAATTTTTTTATTCTACTTTGGCTCACGTCCATGCATTTTTTTTTGTTTGGGGGGGCGGGGGGGGGGTTAGTTTCTACGTATTTTAAGTTGTATGGAATCTTCAACTTCGATTTTTCTTCTTCTTTTATATTTCCTTTGCATGGATTGAAGAGTCAGCAATATTGTATGTATTCGCAAATTAAATATATCAAAATCTGCAGTGTATATGTTTGCTGGGGCCCCGTGATAAGAAATGAAGCATATATATGATCTTAGATGAGTGGGGCCATTACCTTTGTAAATTATATGACCATGTCCACCCTGCAGGTTACTTCAAAACTATTTAGATGTCGTGTCCCATGCCAGCTTTGGTTTAATAATTGAAGCTGAGTATATCTTCTTTAACTTAAATTTAATGTCGCCTGATTATTAAGTATTGAACCCAACCTTTTTAAGTGTATATATTAATTAATTTGAATATGCCATGTCCTCACTTTGTCGTTTATTATGTCTTGTGGGGGAGGTTTACAGCTATAGGTGATTATTTTTATTACTTATTATTAGGTTATAATGATTTGCACAATTTTTCTGATCAGAAATTGTTTTCACATTGTTTCATGTGGCATGATTGATCGATTAGTTTCTTTGTTTTAGTTTTCTTATTACCTTATCTTTTCTCTATACTGAACCATTGTATTCATTGATTGAGAAATTGGTCGTCTAGGATAGTAAGAGCTTCTTAAGTGAAATTCACCAACAAAGTAAGAATGATGAACAAGTGTTTAAGGCTCCCACCATGTCCGGTTTGGGGAGAGATGGATGTACACAGCTTTAACTTTGTAAGTAGAGAGAATGATTCCAAAATTTGACCCCATTACCTTCAGGAAATATGTCAGCAACTTTATCTTCGTGTCAAGGCACATTTTCTCATTATGTTTAAGATATTTAAAAGAAAACCTCCCTGCAAAAGAAATGAGAAAAATTGAAAAAAAAAATCATTAATTGGAAAACCTCATTATGTTTAAGATATTTAAATAGATCAAGATATATGTGTAGTGAACTATTATAAGAATACGTAGGTATCCGACATTCGCGAAAAGCCGAAAACCAAAATAATTTTAGAATACAATTTTTTTTAAAGAAAATCATGAGTTACGTTGTTGGCGATTGAATACTGCTCTAGGATTACATATCAACATGTATGTATGCTAGCGTATGAGAGGTAAATTAATTACGCTCGTTATAATGTGGGATCTAGTTTAATTTCTAGTGCAAATATCTTATATTAAGAATAGTAGTCATATTACTTTTATGACTGTACCCCAATCATAGCATTTTATGGATTGAGTTTAATTAAGAAGGCACACTTGTTTATTGAATTGTTTTTTATTTAGATATATAACAATATCTGAATCCATATATGAATTGTTCACTGGCCCGTCCCTTTCAAATAACCTAATTGTCATGAGTTTTGTCAACTATTTTGTCCAGGAACGAAGGATACAGCTATAGTAAAAACCCAAGCCAGCTGGTAAGAACCAAATTTTAGTTATCTAGTAGTGTTCAATTTTTCTATTCTTGGATTGCTCCATGTCTGTTCAAATTTTTGTACCGAATTTACTGAGCTCTTTGTGTTCATATATGTTGACATCTCAACTCTTGTAAGGCTGTTCTAACTTCTAACCATAAAAACAGATCACACCTACTTTATAAAATAATATTGTCATTGCTTAATGCGTGCAAAATACCTGCTTGATTAATTAATACACCCCACCTCTTTCTCTGATTTTCTAAATCTGTTTTTCGTCTTGCAGCTTTCAATCTGATTTTGGTAATATAATCGACTCCATGTAATTAACTGTATCTACAATTATTAATTATTAAATTTTCTCAGTAAAAAGAATTAAGCGCACTCTCATTTAAATTTATCAATCTCCTCTCTCTCTCTCTCTCCCTCTCTCTCTCTCTCTCTGTCATTTGGGGGGATGTGTCCCATTACTAACTACCATAACAACGGACATGTTAATAGCGAAATTAAGAATTAATACTTGGGAGTCTAAAGAGCAATTAATTATCATATTGGCGGCAGAGAAGTGCTTAATTCATCGTAAGAATGGCATGAAAAAGAGCCACGTGTATATATACATATGAAATGGCGATATCTCTCTCTCTCACACATAACTACCTAACCTTCGTTGTTTGCTCCTGTTTTTGTCGTTTCCTCTGTTTCCCCCTTCACCTTCCACCTCCTCTTATTTCTCTCTGCACTCTCTCCTCACAACAGTTGTTACTCGTATATGTGTAGCTCTGTAATCACACCTCACACAGCACAAATAAAACACAATAATTGCAATCCCCAAGTTAATAGCCCTCATTTGAATGAACCTTCTTTCACATGTATATTCTCTCCATTTCAAAATATAAATCACCTTCTAGAATTAATAATTATTTGGCCCACATTACTATGAGTTATTAGCTAATGTTTATTTGTCCATTTTCTTCATGTAATTAATACTTCCTCCTGTCATTAATATAAGATATTATTCGTGGTGACATATATAAAACTTGTATCAAGCACCGGAGGCACCACTTTAATTCTTTTTATAAGTTTACACACTTAGAGAGTAATTAATGATAATGTTTCAATTTTGTCCTAACAAATGTAATGAAAAAAATTGAATTAATTCATATGAGAAAGAGAGAAATATGAGAGAGGGGTTGATAATATCAGTCATAATTGAGGGTATTGAAAAATTACATCAATTTAAGATATATTCAATGAGTTAACTATTTTTTCCATGTGAGAATTATGTAAATTGGTCTTTTAAAAAAAGACCCCGAGTGGTAATACTTAAATGTGTCTCTTCATATTTTCTCTATTCATTCAAAATCTCATTTAATATAGGCAAAAAAAAAAGTATATTTAAGACAGATTTAATGACTAAACGATATTTCATAGTTCTGTTAAGATAGTTAAAAGTTACTCATATTTAACACTAGATGAATTCTCTATTTTAACGTTTTCTTCAACTGTAGAAGTTAAAAATAAAAGGAAGAGATCAAATTATTAGGTGCAGCGAAATAGATAAATATAGGTTTGGGGTTGGAAGAGAATCTCAGGCTTGCCACTGCCGTCTTAACTCATTAATTATTAATTAATTAATCAATAGAGAATTGTTAACATGTCTTTTTTATGCCTCGGCCATAATGGTGTGGCGTTTTAAGATGATTGTCTTTAATGTAATCATGATTAATTATTCATGATGACATAAGGTTAACCCATACACACCCCGTTAGAACCACTAGTTTTATTTTAACTTTTCCTTTTTCCTTTTAACTTATGGCAACTTAATTAGTAGTACATGATTGCCAAACTGATCATGAACTTAAAATTGCAACAGATCATGTAATTCGTGTTAATTAAAACAGATAATTTAAATGTATCCTGATCAGTTCGATTGTTTTGAAGCTAATTAGCTCATGAACGAACCCTCCTTTTATTTTAGAATAAAAATTTGAATTTAAGAGAGCCGTAATGAAGGAACCACCCAAAATAAAAATATTTAGTAAAGTAATGCATTGTGATTAGTTATTAATTAATAGATGGAGAGAATAAAAATAAAAAAGAAAAGAAAAGAAAAGAGAGGAATTGAAGAGAGATATCAGTGGTGCCGGTTAGTAACTAAAAGTGGTTGCTCCATCGTCTATCAGCTAAACAACGAATGATTAGAGTCAAGGAATTTGGAGCATAAAGGGAATCATTAGTTCTGTGACCTATGGGCGTTTCTTAACTAATTCTATTCATTTTCTTTCGCTATTATATATATATATATATATATATATTCTATGACGTTACCAACATCTTTCTCTCTATATATTTATATTCTGAACTCCAACTAATTATTATAAACTCCAATTAATTTGTATACATATAATATAGACATTACCTAGTATTTTCTCATCACTTCGACCCCATACTACATCTCATGCGTCACATTCATTGTTTAAGGTATCTCTAATTTGCATTATTTTGCCGTGTCTGTCTTTGTATATATACACATATTTTCTATGCCACCCTCATTTTATTATATTTTATTTAAAATAGACAAATGTCTAATATCCATCCAGATTAGAGTATGCTCAAACAAATTTTATGGATGTATTTGTAAACAAATTATTTCTAGGGCCGTCACACACACACATGCACATATCGGTAACATGATTTAAACTTGTGCCTTATGATGAGTCATATCCTTACCAATTGGATTAATTTTAATTTCCTTTTAATATATTTATGATATAATCTTGTGAAACATGTTGACATGTGAAATATTAATTTATAATTGTTAACTACTGATAAGATAGTGCACAATCTTTTAAAAACTCTGAGATGTAATGGCCGAGTAATTGATTATAATTTTATTGTTCAAGATGGGGTCTATGACTCTCCGTTGCACCTTAAAAATAATTACAATTGTGATCATATTGAAAGAATAAAATATAAGCTGATATGACTCTACTTCTAGAAATAATCATAAAAAAGTATACTATTAAAATTCAACTAAATTATATTATTTAGTTTGGTTTCATTCCATTTAATTATAATGCGTCTCCCACATTTTCTAGCTGACAAATATAATTAACCTTTCTCGGAATTTGTTAGGTAGATCAATTCCATAAATAATCTCAACAACAATTAATTAAACATTTCACATCCTCATTTGGTATTAATTGGTCCAAACATGTGGGAAGAGATACTGCTATTAAGATATTATGTAGTGTATGAAATCATTTCAACAATTAAACTCACTTCGCCTATATAATTTATTCACTTTTAAAGTAATTAGAGACATCCAATCCATCATTAAAAGATTCATCATTAAAGAAAAAAACTTGCTCGTGTTTGTATAAAACAATTGCCTCGTACCTTTATGAATCCCGGGGAGCTAGTCATATCAGAGGAATTTCACTATTGGTTTTTGGACTAATCAAAATAAATATCGATGACTCGAATTAATATTTTTAATTTTGATATTTCGTTTTTATTTTGAAACATACAAAGCGCATAATATAAATCATTTCTCATCAGATAGCTTAGGGAAATGCTGATCGAAATATACAATTAAAAAAAAAGTTGAACTGGTAGTTTTGCTCTGATTTGATTAAAATAATTCAAAAGATGAAGTAAAAAAGTGATTAAATGCTGGTATATATAATTAGAAGTGGATATTATTACTCTTTTCTGATAAAGATATAGAGTTTCTGGAAATTTTTGGCCAATCACCGATAGATGGTTTCCTTCGCAAGTGAAGATGAAAATGAGGAAAAGTTTGTAGATAATATTTCTTTTTTATTTTCAGGTATAATGATCAGCATAGTTTCTTTTCAAACCAATTCATATAATAACTAAGAAGACGAGCTTTTGTTGTTTGCAAAATTAATATTAAATCATGCTATTGTCTTATGAAAATTTATTAATCAGCATTTGGATATCTTATTTGACAATAAATATCGGAAGAAAGGGAAGAAGGAGAATGAAACAAGTCTGTGCAACACATTTGGTGCAAGCATCTTTATTAAAAAGTTCACATTTTTCGTCGGCACAAACGTGTCTCGGATGTCAAAAGCAATGGTATGAAACATTTTTAAACACCATTGGATTGGCTTATCTAATAAGTCAATATCTAGCCACCCCGAGAAATCCCATTTTAATTACCTCTTACCCACACACACACGAGTGTTATTTATTGTTTTATTAATTATACTATTTTTTATACACTTATTAATTATATTAACTTTAGAGTAAAATTACCACCCCTTCCCTCTTTAATCATCTAATGATGTTCTCTCTCTCTTTTTTTCCCAATACGCATATATAGGCATGCATCCTCTTGTTGAAAATAATCATGTTTGAGGTATTATCATATACTCTCTCCATCCTTTATTATAAACTTCAAATAATTAATTTGCGTTAATCAATAGAAGAAATAAAATTAGTTAAATGGGTAAAGTTGAAAGGGGCACAATAAATGTCTAGACAAACCTACAATGAAACTTATATTTTGGGACACACCTATTGATAAATTTGAAACTTATAATAAGGGATGAGAGGAGTACTAAATGTGGTCATGTTTGAGATTCAAATATTTTGTCCGTTGCATTGTAAAAGACTATCTCATTCCACTAAACACAACTCTCTCGAATGGGTGGTAATGATATTCTCCTTGCATATATAAATTATATCCACTCTGTTTGAAATTAAAACGTGTTTGATTCTAAATTTATTTTTATAAGCATGTTTTTATATCAATAATAAAATTTTGGGGAGCAGGCACATTACACAGTCGCCAACACAATAAAAAGATTTTTTTATAGGGCCATCAAATTGTGTCAGATTCAAGTATTTTAGGACTAAATCGGAGTATAACTCCCAAAAACAATTTTCGCACTCAACGTAACAAACTCAAATTCAAGCAATTTAAACCCCTTCCACTAAACCTAACACAGGCTAGTAATGCAAGAATGATGTTATATTACTACCTCCTATTTTAAATAAAAATTTAATTGATTTTTTTAGAAAATCTTAAAAAAGTTAATTGAATTACTTTAAAATATTTATATTTATAATTTTTTTAAAAATATTTTGTTTAACTTATAAATTAATATATAATATAATGATACACTATATATGATATGATTAAGTAACTTACTTTTTTTAATGTCTCCAAAAAAAGTCAATTAGATATTATATTTTCTATATTATTGTATTAGATTCGAACATTTTAATGCTCAATTGGGGCATAGCTCTCCGAAAAAAAGTTTCTGCATTCAACAGACTCAAATTTAAACAGTGCAAACCCCTCCCACTAAACCTTATACATGTTGGTAATGCAATAAGAATGATTTTGTATTATCATTTTTCCTATTTTTTTATTATGTCTGATTTTTTAGTCATTATTGGAATAGATAATAAGTGAGACTCAGATCATATACACACGTATTCTTCTCTTGATCGTACCAAGTCATTATTGACTCTATGCGAAGTACAGGCCTATATTTCCAAGGTAAGAAAATATAGTATACCTAACTAAGTTTCCTATAAGGAATCTAAATATATGATCAAAATTATTAATTCACTTATATTCGTTGCATAATTATACATGCACATATATCTTTGTATGCAGGAGATGAGGAACAATATATATATATATATATATTTATAAGCTGGGAAGAAGTTGAAGCTTAAAAAAAAATCGAAGGTAAAATGAAGGGTATGGAAGAAGAATGAAGAGTGATGTATGCGATGGTGATATATATTATATGCATAAACAAAATCTAGCAAATAGTCAAAGGGAGAGAGGCTAATTAATTAAGAAGCCTGCTTGGTGGTTGCATATTTATAAAGTGTGACACTTCAGGGCTGCTGATGATGCCAGCCAGACGGTCAAAATGAATAGAAATCACGACGCTGATGCTTAATGAATTATTATTCATGATCAACCTTATTATTCTTCTTCTTCTTTCTTAGACGTGATTGTTCAATTCAAAGCCTTTATCTATACGTACCCCATTTATCATTATTTTTTTTTCTGGTGTGTAATTAATCAGTACAGATTGATATAGACAAATAAAATTAGACAACCTTAATTATTTCGTTTTTCTTTTTGTGAATTGAGTTTTCGACATACACGCTTCTCTATTAGAATGTGATGAAGCCTCTTTTATACTACTTTCGGTCTGAATAAATATAAGATTCAGTTAATTTTTTTTAAGATTATACAAGCAAATTAAATTATTTTAAGGTATTTTCTATTTAATGTTTTTCTTCAAACTAATATGTCAAATGTTTAAACTGATATATAATTTAATGATACATAATATATATATATTATATATAGTATGATTAAGTACTTTATTTAATTTACATAATCTCTTAAAAAAACCAACTATATCTTATACTATTTAGTATCACAAGGAAAGATTAAATAAGTCAAATAAATTATTTAATCATAATATTATGTTTATCATATATCAACCGACTCTTGTCTGAATGGTCAGAAAGAATACTAACAAGTTGGTGCCACTTGATATAGACACACACAATAGAAAGATCAAAATAGCTAGTGAGTAATCGTATACTGTAATCCAGTGACATGTAAACTCTTTATAAGAGGGAGGAGGCCGTTAGGATGCGGTATGATGAAGCCACGTAGGATAAGAACGAAAGAGGTATATATAATAAGAGGGTGGGGTAGTAAAGAGTATGAATGTATATATGTATGGGAATGGTGGTGGTGGTGGTGGTGGTGGTGGGGAGCTGGAAGAGGAGAAAGGAGTGTAGTTGGGCGGTGGTTGGAGGAGAGAGAAGGTGGACCGTGGTTGTTTAATGGGTGCTTTTCCTTTGAGATTTTAAGGTCAGAGGTCGTAGTTATGGATGTGCGCGTGCGCCCTTCCCCTCTCTACTCTCATCTCATTTCACCCCCCACTGTGGGCCCCTTATGTGATACCCGCATACATTTGGGCCCCACTCCCTTTCTGGTAGGTGCCTTCTCCCTCTCCCCCTCCTTCCCCTCCAAACTAACCCCACTTTCTTTCCCCCTTTTCTTCACCATAGTACCACTATTTTTCATTGGCATATAATAATAATATCCAATTTTACTTTAGAAAGTCTTTGCTGTAGGAATTTTTGGCATCGTCAAAAAAGTTTTTTTTTTCCTAAGAAAATTAATTTAGCTTTGAAAGTGTTTAGCAAATGGGCAGCATGCGAATAACCCCTAACTTTTAACAAAAATAAAATAACGGTTAACATTAAATTTCTAACCTTTAAGACAGATTTAGCATTTTTGTTGGGGCAAAATCTGTTCTTTTTAATTAATAGCTCATTTAATTAATACACATGCTCTTTTCCTTTTAATTCTCGTAACAATGTACTCATATTGTCTCAAAACAGACATACAACCCATGTCTTTTTTAATACACGTGCATACTTTTATTAAAAACAATATCCTATTTGAGGCTGTATATGACACTAATCCCATGTTTGGATGGAAGAAAATTAAGAGGAAAATAAAATTAGGGGAGAAAACTTTCAAAAATAATAAATTTATTTACCATTTATGAAAATTTTTAAATTTAATATTCATTTTCTCCTTGTTCAAATACACCATAAATATAAACATCTCTCCTATCAAATATTAAATCTTGGTTTGCTTAAGGACTAGCCCCTCCCACAAATTTGGTACAAACAAAACATGCTTTGCATCAATATTTATTTATTTTTCCAAAAACTCAATATATGAATGTCTATCTAATCAGTTGTATGATTCATGAGCTGCGCTCTGCTACACTCTTCGATTAATTAACCGAGACCAAAAAAAAAAAGTAATGACAAGTATTTTTATATTTTTCCTAATTCTTATTAGTATATTAAAATTTAGTAGCAATCTAGTTCAAAATAAAATGGAGGAATATAAATAATATTTTAAGAATGTTCGGACTATTTTGACCTTGAAGTTATGTATTAATTAAAAAAAAAAGGTTCTTGTTACTTGCTATACCCATTTGTGTTCCGTTAAGTATTTGTACTTATATATGTCACGATGGAGACACTCAACAGAATTATATTAAAATTTAAAGTATTAATTCATGATTGATGCAAAGGAATGATGAAGCGGTATAACACTATAGTATTTAATTAGCAATTTTTTTTTCCCAAAAAAAAAAATCCTCCTGGATCTTTTGGTCCTTTCTGTGCCACGCCACATATATATAGTCTTGCTCCATTCCAGTACACTACCTCATTATCTTCCCTTTTCTTTCCCCCTTCTTTCCTTTCTTGTTATCTTCCCTCAATGTTCTCTCTCTGCTGCTTGGGTCCCCAGAAAATTTCGAACTAACACTTCAAATCCACTTCCTAACTGAATCGACCTCTCTCTCTCTCTACCCCCCCCCTCCTTCTGGTTTCTCGTCACCTGAATGCCGGAAAGCATGAGTATCTCTGTGAATGGACAGTCTCAGGTCCCTCCTGGCTTCAGATTCCACCCCACCGAAGAGGAGCTTTTGCAGTACTACTTGAGGAAGAAGGTCTCGTATGAGAAGATTGACCTCGATGTCATTCGTGACGTCGATCTCAACAAGCTCGAGCCATGGGATATTCAAGGTATGTAATGGTTCATTAACGATATTCTTCTGCTTCTTCTTCTTATTGTTGCTTGGCTTTTCGTATTGATGAGGATTTCTGGGTTTTTCTAATTGCTAGAGAAGTGTAAGATAGGAACCACACCGCAAAACGACTGGTACTTCTTCAGCCACAAAGACAAGAAGTACCCCACCGGAACACGAACCAACCGAGCCACGGCGGCCGGATTCTGGAAAGCCACCGGCCGGGACAAGGTGATATACAGCAACGGGAAGAGGATCGGAATGAGGAAGACTCTCGTCTTCTACAAAGGCCGAGCCCCTCATGGCCAGAAATCCGATTGGATCATGCACGAATATCGCTTGGACGATAACACCAGTGACACCAACATTGTAAGTAACAATCACTATCATATTCGACATAAACCTCTCTTCTTTGTGAATTTAGTATATATCCTTATTGTTGGTGAAATTTAAGAATGTCATTTTATTAGTAATTTGACTTGAACTTCTCTCCTGCGAACACACTCTGAAAAAGTGAAACCCAGAAGATAACTTCTGTGTTCGATAATCCAGAAAAGCAGTGTAAGATTTGCCATGTGAGCCTGGAGCAATTGTAGAACTTATGGGATTTTGTTGGTGCCATATATAAATTCAGGTGTCGAATGTGATGGGAGATGGAGCCCAGGAAGAAGGATGGGTGGTCTGTAGAATATTCAAGAAGAAGAACCATCTGAAAACCCTAGACTGCCCCTTAGCTTCGTCCATTATTACCGGAGAAACCAACAGAAGAAGCCACAGCATGTACGACGACGATGAAGGAGCTTTAGAGCAGATACTTCAGCAAATGGGAAGAAGCTGCAAGGAAGAGAACGAAGTGAATTACAGCAACAACAATAATGGAAGATTCTCCCTATCAAGCTTTAACAATAATAATGGGGGCGATCATAATAGTTCTAACAACTACAATGAACGGTTCTTGAAGCTCCCATGCCTGGAGAGTCCAAAATCCTCAAGCTTAGAGAATAATAATATAGAGACCAACAATGTGTACCACCCTATGATCCCAGAGATGGAAGGGTCCTTCACGACCGTTCATCACATGGATGCATCTAACGGTGGAAGGCTCGCCACCTGGGCGGCCCTGGATCGTCTTGTTGCCTCGCAGCTCAACGGCCAGACTGAGTCTTCAAGGCAGCTAGCTTGCTTCAGTACTGACCCCACGAGCAGCACCATGATGGGATACTGTACTAACGACGTCGTTCAAGATCTGCAGATGCCCACCCTACGATCCTCCTCATCGTCCACGTCAACGTCCACGCACAGAGCTGCGTACGTGAGCCCTCACGCACAAGATTACAACAGCAGCGAGATTGACCTATGGACGTTTGCCAGATCAGCATCATCGTTGTTGTCGTCGTCCTCGGAGCCACTGTGCCATGTGTCGAACACGCCAGTGTAACATGCCAGATAATTAAATATAGAAATAATCTTGCTATTGTTAGCCCTTGTTTTCTGAAGTCAGAGGAATATTATGATGATGATTATTATTATTATTATTACAGACAATTAATTTTTTTTCTCTTTTCTGGCCATAAATGTGATAATTAATGTTGTAGTACTTTATGGGGGAATCAGTAGAATATTATTATGTGAGATAAATAAGAAAAGGTGATGTTTTTTTTCCGATGGTGTGGCATTGTCAACCACGGGTCTTTGATTAATCACGATGTCTACCATTACTTTTTTGTAATTTTAATTTTTTCCTCTAGCCCTTTTTACTTTTACTTTTTTATCATTTTTTTGATACATTACAGCAGTATCTAGAAGACTTGAAAGCTCTCTCGTTAATTAATCCTTTTGTTTTGTTTTTCTAATTGTAATTATAAGGCTCTAACTTTATCATCTTCTAGGTTTATTATGATGATGGATCAATAGGGTCATGCTCCTAATAATCTTCTCTTCAGCTTTGTGTCACGTGGTTTGTCGGTATGTTTGAGGAAAGTGCAAACCCAATCGCTCACTTTGTCCTATTATACACTCTCTAATATATGTCCTTCAGAAAAAAAATTAAAGTATTTATTTATATTTTTTTGGAAGAAAAAATGTAAGTATATTGTAAAATCCAAGCATTTGATTTTAAATTATAGTATGCACTTAATTGAAAATTTTACTTCTAAATTCCTTAATTTAAAAAAGTTTTAAGCTAAACAAATGCAGTATCATAATATTATGAGTGGTATTGTAGCGCAGCTTTACAAAATAGGGAAAATTAGTTAATTTGTTGGGCATACACACCTGAATTTGAGTGGTTGCAAGTGTAACTATTTTTCATATATGTTCAACATATCTTTAGTTCGATGCAAATTACTTTTTTTTTTTACCTTCCGATGCAAAAGACTTTTGTTTTGAAGACTTTGGCACGTAATTAAATATATATTTCATACAAATGAAAAAGAGTTGCATCAAAATCTTTTGGCCAATAATAACATCTCCGTCCGAACAGTTTCTTTTAACCTAGCTATTTTCCCTTAAAATAAATATGATTAAAATTTAAAACAGAAATATTTTAAAACAAAAAAGTTCAGAAAGTTGAATAATGATTTTAAATAGTAATATTTAAAAATAATTTATAATTTTGAAGAAGATAAGATCTGGGTCTGAGATGTGATTTTTTGCTGGTTAATTTGTTGACATATACACTGTTATCTGTTATGACTTTTCAGTTGTAAATGCGTGAGCGCAATATGGTTTGAAAGGTAGAAAGAAATTAATCAAAGGAGGATAAATTACAAAGATGAACAGTAGTGATCAACAACAGGACTTTAATTAAACCAAAGTCAATATATAATTATTTTTTTAAAGGGATTGATTACGCATGTTTTGCATATTGATTTCGTCACTAATTATATATAGCGTAAAAACGGTAGTAAATAACAAAATGAAATTACCAGTTTCACAAACTGTACTTCATATATTCCATGCAGAAAATGCCCAAAGTAATGAAACGTACTAAAATATTACTTCTTCTTCGCCTTTAAATTTCTTTCATTTTACCCATGCATACACACACGCACAATATATATTATATATTATACTAGTATATTATATTTCTTGTTATCTTTCACCCTCATGGGTTTTGAAAAATTTTCGTAAGGTCTATTATTATTATTATTATTATTATTATTCTTTAAGTTGGCGGTACACGTACAAGTGTCTTGTCTTTACTCTGGCTTTAGAGTACGTTGCGGACAACACTAATTATTTAAATAATCAAAATTTCAGTCCAGAAGGTTTATAATTCATAATAAACACCAAAATTAGCAGGCACAAAACCTTATCTTCTTCTAAAATTATTGTTCCTTTGATCACTCATATTTCCTACTGTGGCCATCGGAAGGTTCGTTAATATGCCCTTCAAACACACAAATGACCAACAATTCGTCCCGTTTCTTTACCTACCAAGCAAACTAAATTATATATCTAGTGCCTTCTGTTTTTACTCCCAAATTAGAAGTTTATTTCATCCAAAGAAATAAACAAAAATAATGTCTAATTAATTAGCTTAACCATAAAAAAGTTTTGTTAAAATATCTTTCAAATTATAATCACCAGAATTAACTAGTGTTACATAATTCTGATACCACATTACATTTTAAAAAAGCAGGAAGCTAGTAATTATTATATGACAGTAACGTTCTATCCTATAAAATTATTATGATTTTCATAATTTTTCAACATAATTATTGTTGACCCAATTTGAGTTAAATTTCCTTTTGCATGTAAGATAATACGCTCTTCAAATTATTTAGAGGCGAAAAAAAGGACTTCTCAAACCATAATACAAAATCGAAATAAAATACCTCTTCAAATTTGTCTGAATGTTTTGGTTTTTATATATGTGGGTATGTGTCTCTAGCTCAAAGACTCGAGATTCCTTAATATAAGGATAGTTAATTGGTGATGTTTGGTTAAAGGGGAAAATTGAAGAGAGAAACGTCACAAATATGGACAAAGCGTGGCGTTAAGAATAATAATTCTTAGGACTCTGCTTGGTTAACGACAAAGACGAAGTGGGATATGTATGTCTGATCATGAAATATTTTAAAAGTATAATGAGAATAATGGAATTAGCCAGAGACAGAGTATGATCAAGAAAGAAATCAACAAAGTTATAACGCTCCAAAATTAATATTTAATAACTTTCTGTAGCTAATTTCAAAGTCATTATTAATCCACCAACCATCCACTCATATATGCGTATTATATTACGAATTAAGGCACTAATTTATTAATTCTTTGGTAAATGAATTAAGTCATTCGTTCTATATATATTCTCCACGTACATTTTATATTCCATTAATTATTAGATAACGACCCCAATCCTCATCTGATCTCCACCTGAACTACCTTCGTCTTTGTCTTCTGCATATTAATTATTTCCTCCATGTTTGGTGGAGTTATTATATTACAAGTTAGTATTTATAATCATATAATTTCATTGTATAAATGAAAATTATGACTCTTGTATAAGATTGATAACGGTTTGTCTAACTTTTCTTTTTTTAAGGGTGTGTTTGAATGACATTTTTAAATTTAGGTTTTAGCCAAAAAGAAAGTAGGAAAACAATAAGTAATTATTATAAATTGTGGTTTTAGCTCAAACTTACGTTTGGAAGTTTAAAACTTAGATTTACAAAATCTTTTTTTTTTAGTTTTTTCTCTTTCTTCTCTCCTCTGTTTCCTCTTTTTCCTCTTTTCTCTTTTTTTATTCTCCTTTTTTTATGAAGAATTATATTGAGGTCCTAAATAAGAATTAATATTAGAAAGGTTCCAATTGATAAGTGAGGAGCTATTATTGACAAGTTGAGAAGTTATGTTGATAAGCTGAGGAGCTAGCTGAGACTTGTCAAAGAATTAATTTCTTTACTTAGAACCTCAATGTAATTTTTCTTTTTTTATACAATTATCATAAAAATTAATGTCTTTTTTTTTTGTCATTTTATCATAAAAATTATTATAGTAATATTTATCTAAACATTATCATTTTATCAAAATCATTTTTTTCATATAAACTATTCTACTCAAAAGTTATTCTCTATAAATTATTTTACTCATGAGTTTTTTTTTTAAAAAAAACTAATCCACAAACACCTTAAACTGCTAATGCTTTTCTTGATTGGCAAATTATTTTTTTATTATAGTCGTACTGGTCTAATTTCTCGAAAACTGAGAAAAGCAGAGAAAGAGAAAGTGTAGTTCTTCTGTTGTGTTTCTTTGCTTCCTCCTTTATCTCTTCCAAATTGTTTTATGTGACTCATTATTGAAGCCAAGTGGGTCAATTATTCAACTTTTAATAGCTTTTCTCTATTTCTCTCTCCCTCAGCTCCTTCTCTAAGAAAATACTTGTACTTTGTCAACTCTTTTATTGAAAATATTAAAATTATGAATCGAATTAATTAGATCGAGTATGTATTATTGTTTTTCTTCTGGAATTACAATCCATGGTAAACGAATTTTTTCCCCTTTTTTAAGGTAAAGAGATAAAAAAATGAAAAACAACACCGATATGTCAACATATTTAACTCATTCTAAAAATTCAGGGTTCGGTTACTTGATAAAAAAAACCATGTTTTGGTGCCTTTTGCATCATACAAGCATCAATTCGATATTCAATATATTTATATAATAAGTGATAAGTAAATGGTAAGATTTTTTTTTTTTGTGGGAAGAGAACATGTATGTTTTGAAATGACACTGATATTGTTATATACCAAGTTAATTGGGAAAATAAAGTTCCAAATATAAGTCCTCTTTTCTTTAAAGAGAGAATGTATAAATTTAGTAACAAAGCAATATTGCTATGAGTTTTTATAAGAACTATATATTTTCAGTGTAAAAAGTAACAATAAATAATTTATTTGAGAGCAATTATATCAACATCATTAAATAGAGTTAACTTTCATTAAATAATAGAGATAGAAGACTGGTGGGACCTACAGAGAAAAAGTTAATGGAAGTTATCTCTATTTAAAAACGATGTTATATTGCTTTGAAAATTGTTGATTACCACGTAATATTCATAGCAACATTGTTTTTCACTAGATTTTTACCTTCGCCTTCTTTAAATTGAAATGTCTTAATTTATTGAAGATAATGTGTACAATCAAGATATTTGTATTTATGAAACAGAGTGGAAGCCTAATATTGGTCATCCTCAAATTCAACTAACTCGTGGACTTATGTTTTTTCACGAATATAATAAATTTTTGTGTTCATATTTACACCTACAATATGAAATTAGTACAAGTGGTAGGTTATTGATATATCAGTTTTATGTATGGACAAATATTATTTAAGGGTAAATTTCACAACTAGAGATTACATAAGAGTACTTAATATTTTATTATTATGGTGCACTCTTTTTTATATGGATAAAATATTTAAGAGACAAATATTATACAAAGAAGAAAGTCTAGTATTGTGTGAATAAAGAATGACTAGAAAAGGAAATAGCTTGTAAGTCACGTTATTGTTTGTGTAAGGGTCTGTTTGATATAAGAAATTTATAAGGGATGGGAGGAAAAATTTTTATGAGTCAGATTTAAAAAAATGAAAAAGTAAGATTATAAAAAGAAGATGTAAGATAAATGAGTAAGAAAAATTAATTAAAAATTTTCAATCCCACTTCTTTTATTTTTTTTTACATTTCACTCAAAATTTTAGGAGAATAGCATTAGGTTCTAAGGACCCAAAAAATATTTTAAAAGTCCAATTCTAGATTACTCTATCAAAAAAGTTCTTAGGGGCCTTTAAGTGATATAAATTCTAAATATAAATTTAGCTTATTTGCAAGTGTATAGAAAGACTATTGACAAGTTCATCTATGTTAATCAAACCAACTCCCGTTAAGAAGTGTATATTACTATATTGACAAGTGATAGAGTAGTTATTGACAAGCCCACCTTTATTAAATAAAATAGCTTCTGTTGAAAATGTGTATATGCCTATATTTTCATTTACAAGTCATATAATAACCATATGGTAAGTCTATTTATGTCAATAATATAACTAGGGACTTTTTTGGTAGACAGAATTTACAATAGGATTTTTTGTTTTTCTGGTCATTGGGGCATAAGTGATATTTTTTAAAAAAAAATTTCCCTCCTCTTACTTTCCCTACCCTACCCTCCCCTCATACCAAACAAGCTGTAAGATAAACTAGTTAGTTGCCTTAAACACGCCACTTTTTTTTAACGAGAGAGAATGCTATTTTCATTAAAGTAAAGAGAAAGTAATACAAAGTCCAAAAACCTATAATCGTAACCCTAACAACAGGACCAAAGGAAACATTATTCGTTGTAAAGTTTAATTTGCAAGAAAAATTTCCACCGTTTTTTCTCCGGAAGCTACAAGTCAGTCTCGGTCGCCGGCATTGATGTCATTGTAAAGGGTTGGGGTTTGAAAAAAAAAACCACCATAAGGTTCCACCCGTTTTAAAGAGCAACCAAAATTGTTGTTGAAAAGCAACAATAAGAGAATGCATAGAGGCAAAAAATGAATACATTCTCATTTTCACAAAACGGACCAGCTTGAAAGCATTTTATTTTTCAAGGGTAAAACTAAACCGAGTTAAATGTTTGAGTACCCTAATTACTGAAGTTAAAATGTACATGAGAGAGACCAAATATAATAAACTGGCAATGATTTATTATAGTGCATCTTGCGGACTTAAGTAACAAAGAATTATATTTAACACGTAAGAAACTTTAAGATGTTATTATCACAATAATTACTGTGACACGGATTGTCAACTTTAATATTCAGGTTTCAAGACCTAATTAATCCAAGAAAGCATATGAAGTCTGAGTGATGTGAAAACGTAGGCTCAACAAATTAAAATGTGGATAAGAAAGAAGCATTATGATAATTCGATTAGGTTAGGAAGATTTAGAGTAAGAGAACAAATAGAGATACGAATATTGTGGTTTTGAAATTGAAAAGTTTCCTTCAATGAAAGGGAAAACTTAACGACATGGTTGTATTATGTAATAGCTATTTGGCAAGCAAGCTCTAGCTAGTAGTGCCAGTTGACTATGCGAAAGAAATTTAATACTTAAACCTATTCCTTTACGTTTCATTTCTATTTTGCATCATTGTTTACTGGATTCAACATTACCTTAATGATTCCCTTGAAACTTTCTTGTCCAAAACCTGATTAATTTTCACAATTAGTTCTCTACACGTATCCTTTTTATATTTGGAATTAATTTAATTTTTTTTTTTGCTTACTCTTCACTCTTAATTAGCTAGATTTGACAACCTTGTTCCTTTTTTTTTCTTTTTTAAAAAATTGTCCACATAAATATTTGATGCTAAATATATATATTCCTTCCGGTTCACAATATAGGACACTTAAACTATATCATGAGAAATAAGAAATCACAATTAAGTTCTAACTCCAATATTAAATATAAGATCTAATTGAGTTCTTTGGAGAATCCTAAAATAACTAATTAGATTACTTGTAATTTGTCATTTTTCTTCAAACTATTTTATCTAACTCATGAATTCATATATAATATAATAACACACTACATGTGATATGATTAAGAAACTTATTTACTTTCTCTAATCTCTCCAAATAAAAAAATCAAATGAATTTTATATTTAGAACTGGAAAGAGTAATTTAATACGTCATAAAATGTAATTTTTTCCACTTTTACCCTTCTTAAGAAATGTATTTAATTGTATTGGGAATGTTATTTTTGAGAGAAAGGGGATATACTAAGCGAGCAAAGTTAGTTAGAAAGTGAGTATCAATTACAAAGGCAAAACAAGGGAGTAGAGCTTTAATTAAACTAATAGTGGCTTATATTCTAAATCATGCCTTGTTTTTAGAAACGCCTATATTATGAATTAGTGGGATTATACAAAATTAATAACACCAAAACCAATGCCTCGTTATCACACACAATCTAAAATTTGTTATATTCAAGAAAATTGCACAATCAAACAACTTCTAAACTCATTTACTCACACATATTCATGTTCATGTGTGGGTCTGAGTAATGAATTACTTCTATATTCCTATATATAAGATACTTTTAACATTTTTTTATATAAATTAAGGAAAACCTTAAAGTTCATGAACCTTCTACAAAATTCAACAATTTTCCAACTCTACCCTTATTTAATATTCATTATACCACACACATGAATAAAGTCAATATAAAATTAAATGAAGGTAAAACATGTATATTCATAAAAAAATTTCTTCCTTTTCCTTATAAAGAGGACTATTCTCTCTCTCTCTCTCTCTCTCTCTATATATATATATATATATATCCTATATATAAGACTAGAGGAGTATGATATACTACCTTTGCTCTTAAATATAAGCCCAAATTAAATTTTTTTAGAGAGATTAAGGAAGATAAATGAGTTACTTAATCATATCATATATAGTGTATTATTATAATATATTGAGTTAAGGTGAGCCAAGCACCCCAAATTATTTGTGAAGGTGTAATCAATACCCTGAACTATTTATAGGTGCAATTTTGTCTCTAAAGTATTAAAAATGGAGCAATTATCATCTCCAAGGTAATATACCCATAAACATATATTAAATTACTGTTCATTCTCTTCATCAAAGTCAAAATTCTTCCCTCCTCTTTTGATGAAACATGCCAGAGGAAAAGGCATTATTGAAGGCAGATGAAGCAATTAATTTTATGGTGACACAGTATACTACTGAGAGTAGAAATGACCCTAGGGTAAATGGGAAAGAGATGAATAATATCGATTAAAGATACGAGGCAATTTAGAGGAAATAATTTTATGGAATGAAGACAATTATGCCTTAGGTAATGCATGATTATGTTCACTATTCACTTTTCTTTAATTATATATAATTATGTCCAGCTTTATTTTTTGTTAAAAGCCTAGAGTCATTATTGTATATGCATAAACGTACTTTCGGAAATCAATATTATTGTATATATATGTCCTGTTTTTAATACTTTCAAAATTGCATCATTTTTAATACTTTAGTGTCAAAATTGCACCTCTAAAAATAGTTTGAGGTATTAGGTGCACCTTAATCCTAATATATATAAATTTATAAGTTAAATAATTTAGTTTGAAAAAAATGATAAATTTAAGTGCTTTAAAGTAAGGAAAATACTCAAGTCAAGTTCTTTAGATTCATTTTGTCAGATTCTCTAATTATATGTGGCCATATGTCATATGTTTGAATTATTGTTATTTAATTATAAACTCAAATATAATAAATAGAACACATAGTTAATTACATGTGATTGAAGAACCTGACAAAATGTATGTAAAAAATTTGATGTAAGTATGATCTTTAAAGTAATGTAATTAGCTTTTTTAAGATTCTTTAAAAAAGTTAATTGGGTCTTATATTTAGAACCGAATGTAGTAATAATTATCATTCCAAGATATATACGGTAACATATAACAATTATTTTCTTAAATTTAACAGGAAAAAAAGTTAGAAAGAAATTATTTAAGAATCCTCTTTTTGAATGTTGCCAAAATAGAGGAAAAAAAAGATAAATAAAACTGGAAACAATTTTTTTCTTTTTTGGGTGGGGGAGAAACGGATAAGTAACGAAAATGATACAAATAACAATAAAAAGTAAAGTAGAAGTTGACTTGTAGCTAGATTTGCGGATTCATGAAATAAAGGGGAACCAATATCATGTCTCCTTCGATCGGAATAAAAAATTTATAAGTATATATTACAGTATATAAATTATTAAGATCAGAAAAACAAAATATAAAGACATAACTAAATAATAACTTCTAAAAAATAATTGGATTCCCATTCAACCCCCTAATCATTGCAGTTTGACTCTCAAAATTCTCCGATATTATAAAAGTAAAAAAATTGGCAGTTTCGCCAATATATGATATATATGTAGTCATAATTTAGAATGTTTAGTATGCACTTTATAATTGTCAGTTAATTAAAAGAAAATCACTTAGTTAAAAGTAATTATAATCACAAAATTCAGGCAAAAACAAGAAAATTAGAGTAAAAAATTGAAAAAGCTTTATATAGTAAAGGACCCATCATATGGATTACCACACGCATTGAATAAATTAACTTTTATAGCTATGCTTCAACTAAGATTTAATAATAAAGCTAGTGACTAAATTGGTTATTTAATAGTTTTTTCTTGTTTGATTATCTTTTTTAATTTCGGATTATCTCCTTCTTGGTGTTAGGATTAATTTAAGGTGGTATTTTCCCATCAACTTCTTTTTTTTCCCAGACAAAAGTTCCACCAGAAGGTCTATAAGCCTATATGTATAACTATGAGGACGTCCCCATCTTAGCCGACCCAACCATCTCATTATTATCCCATTGGTTTTGTTAGTAAATTTTTCCCTTCAGCAGCCAAAACTCTATGATGATTTTAGCTAAATTTGACAAAATTTTACATTGCTAGCTAGCTAGTAATGATGATGAATGTAAAGAATAATTTTACAATAAAACAATATATATATATATATATATATTGAGGTATGCATGAAAAATAACGACATGGGAAAAATACTCCCTCCGGTCCTAATTATAAGGACCTT
>JBAGKO010000012.1:19569825-19592576 GCA_037177275.1 Acacia concinna
CAACTAAAGATGCTATACACATATTTTGAAAAGATAACTTAATTAATAGGGGTAAAAATACACAAATAAAAGGATAATTTTAATTTATAAGATAAAAATAAATATAAAAAAATCAGAACCGGGATTATCCTGAGATTTTTAAGGGTGATCTCAGTCCTGGTTGGAATCAAGGAAAGTGATCCCGGTCCCAGCCAGGACTGGAAAATTCCTGAGATTTTGGGATTTTTTGAACACTCCTACTTTTCAACACAAGATCAAACCGGACACATGACCGATTCACTGGTTTCCCATCTAAACCTGGCCGATCCGATCTAATTTTTTATACCATGGCTTTATCATTCTTTGTACGGTTCCCAAATTAAATCCTAATTCAATTCATGTGTCGTGATCTCTTAAAAAAGGAAATAAAAATATAGATTGATGGTGACTTCGTTTCTGAAATAAAACTGAAATATATTTTATTTTATTTTTTTATAATCTTAAATCAATATCTTATTAAAATCTCACTCAAATCCCTTTAATTTAGTACTAACGACTCCCTAAATATATTAAAATACATCTGAAATTTATCTAGAATTAAGTAAGGAGTGGTCATCAATTCAAAAATATGAAAAAGTGTGTCTCATATTTAGGATCAATACAAATTCCCTAAATATATCTTATATTAAAGACTAGTCTTAATTGGTTTATTTTATAACACACAATCAACATGAGTCTCTAATGAATTCATCTGAGACAAACATTGAAAAATTCTTGTTGATCACTTGAAGGTTTTTGACCATGATTCAAAGGTGTGATATTTTGATTCTCTTATTATTTCCTATTATCTCTGAATGTCATGATTTATTACGTAAAAATTCAAAATTTATTCTTCTCTCTAGTATATTATGATTATCAATTTAATAACAATTTATGCATCCAGATGCAAAGTATTGAATATGTGAGAATATATGGCCAATAGTGTATCTTTTGATTTTGAAATTAAATGAACAAAAGTTATATAGCTATTGAGTTTTTTTAAAAAAAAAAAGATCATTACATATGTGGTTTTTTTGCATATGGGAAAAAGTGTGCTAATTAATATGGCTGTTTTGAGGCTATAAATAATATAGCCATAACGTTAATAGTTGAATTATCTTATATGATGAGAAGTTTTTGATAGTTTTGAAAAGTAATTTTTACAGTAGTTCTGAAGATTAATATTTGATGAAATTGCTATATTATTGATAAATATGGAAAATCACTAAATTTAAGTTTGTCTCTGTTTTTTTAAATAAAAATTAACTTAGTCATGAGCAAGATAATAATCAAACATGCGGTGCATATTAAATATTGAAAGCCAATAGTTGGTCATTTTATTCAATGGAATTGAAAAAATGGATTTGACAGGGTTGGTATATTTCCCTTGATCTCCGGTTTAATGTTACTACTCCTAGTCCTAAATATAAAATTCAGTAAAAAAATTTTAAAGAATCTTAAAAAAACTAATTAAAGTACTTTAAAGTATTTAAATTTATTATTTTCCTTCAACCTATTTTGTTTAATTTATAAACTCATATATAAATATAACGATACACTATATATGATATGATTAACTAAATTATTTATCTTTTTTAACCTCTCCAAAAAAAAAAAAAGATAATTGTGTCCTATATTTAGGATTGGAAGAAGTATATTATATACTACTACTCGCATGATTCAAAACTTAAGTTTTAAATAATTAAGTTATGCAATTAAAAAAGTTGGTTAAACTTTGTTAAAGACAATGAACATGTAAAAAATGCAACTCATCATTTTAAGTTTCTAAAACTCTTGTTTATAGAAAATGTGAGTGGGAGAAAAAATGAGTGAAAAAATATGAGAAATACATCATCCAAATTGAAGCTTACAAAAAAAAAAAGAAAGAAAGAAAGAAAGGAAAAGACCCCTTCAAAATGTTTGAAACTTGTCTTTTAAATCAGAGGGAATATTATAAATACTACTATCTCTAAATCTAAATATAAGACTCAATTGACTTTTTGTGAAGAATTTTAAACAAACTAATTACATTTTTTCTGCCGAAAACAAATTATATTACTCTAAAACATTTAAATTTATCGTTTTTCTGTAAATTATTATGTCTAATTTATAAAATGATATATAATATAACGATACATTATATATGATATGATTAAATAACTTATTTATCTTTATTAAAATCTCTAAAAATAATCAACCGAATCTTATATTTAAAATTAGAGATAATAGAATCCCCAAAACTCAAGATGAAATAGAAAAACTCAAGATTCAAACATTGAATTGCATGAAATAGATTTACTACTTGTGTGTATGCGCGCGCAGGCGCGTGCATGAGTGTGGGCGCGCGTGCGCACACGTATGTGTCTATGTATATTATAGTATTGAAGATCAATAGCTTGTAGAGATTCATTATAGAGAAAAATCCTTCAAATTTAAAATGTTTGCTTGTGTAATGATCACGTAGTGCTAATGACCAAACTTTCAAAAAAAAATTAAGTGCAACAATATTTTGCCATAGAGTAGCATATTAAAATAATAAGTATTTGATGCAATGTGACTACGAGTCATCTAAGCAAATTTGAAGGCAAAAGAAAATAGTCATATAAGCAAAGTTCTACGAATTTATTGGAAGAATGGAAGTAAATAGAAAAATTTGTTGTGAAGCCAAAACACCACTAGGTGTGGAGGAAACTCTTGGAAAGCTATACTGCTAACAATTATCTTTAAAGTGGTTTATGAATACATTATATTTATATTTCTAGTTTCGTAAATGAACTTCAGTTGGCCCTTTTTGGCCAGCGGACACTAATTATGGCTACTACATTGTACGAGTATTTGATAAAAAAGCCCAATGGTTTTATTGGCTGGGCTATATCATGGTATGTAAGTAATTAAGTAAACGATCTTCAGTCGGGACTTGGGCGTTTTTAAAAAGCAAGTTTAAATTAAAAAAACAGAGAGAGAGAGAGAGCCATGCTTGCCTGCGTTATTGAACCCTAATTGAGGCCTACTAGTTCTAGATGGGGCTTGAAAATATTCTTGACAACGAGTTGAATATTTTCCTTTTTTGGAAAAATTGCAGTTTAATCTCATAATAGATTTCACTATAAGAAAATTCCATAGGGATTGCGGTAGATATTTAATTTAAATGTAAAATTGCCTTATTGCCCGATTGATTAAAAAGAAAAAAGAACAGGGAGAATCACATAAATAATCATATAAACTTGTTAAAAATCAACACATGAACTTATCAAAATAATCATATAAATTTGTTAATATAGTCACATAAAATTGTTAAAATAAATATATCAACTTGTCCAAATAGGCATATGAACTTGTTAAAGTACGCATATAAACTTGTTAAAAGAGTCACAAACACTTGCCAATGTATAATTTGTCCAAATATGATTTGGTGTAGGTATTTGTCACCTATCACTCTATGACTTGTCAAAATAAATACATATGCTTGTCAATAGAAGCTGTAAATAGCCACTTTATGACTTGTTGAAACACGCACATACACTTTTTAAAATAAACACATAATTTTGTCAATGTATAATTTGTCAAAACATACATATACGTTTATGAAAATAAAAACATAAACTTGTCAAAATAAGGACATAAACTTGTCAACGTATAACCTGTCAAAATAGTCACATAAACTTATTAAAATAGACAAATGAACTTGTTAAAACATGCATATAAACTTGTCCAAATAAACACATAAATTTGTTAATGTATAACTTGTCTAGATAGTCATATAAATTTGTCAAAATGAGCACATAAACTTTTCCAAATATACATATAATCTTGTTAATGTATAACTTATCAAAATAGTCACATAAACTTATTAAAATAAACAAGTGAACTTGTCAAAATATGTACATCAACTTACAAAAACAAAAACATTAATGTGTCAAAAGAGATACATGCCCTTGCCAATGTATAACTTATCACATCAACTTGTTAAAATATATAATATCATTTGAGTCTATTGCATTCCTACATACGTAGTATTATTGGTTTCCTAGACATAATATCATAGCATTAAAAACTAGACTGGACTGGCTAGTTCAAACTGAAACCGGTGAACTGGTTTGGTAACCGATCTAGTCCAGTGAATTTTAAAGGATTGAATTAGATCAGGTGACTCGGTCCAACCTAGGGTAACCCGGCCGGGTCACGGGTTACCCTGGTTTGGTTTTTTTTTTGAAAGCCTTTAAAAGCCAAACGATGTCGTTTGGCATTTGATTTTTAAAAAAATAAATAAAATGCGCTAACACAGACACACACAGATTTGACTTTCTTAGGTTCTCACTTTCCTTTCCAAGATTTCCCTTTCATGCATTAGTTTCTCTTTCTCTCCCATGGCTTTTTTCAGTTTCTTTTCTTCCTACATTTCAAAACCCACCCACTTCGTCATTTCATCGTTTTACCAGCATTCTCAACACTTAACCACGATTCATCTTTGGTCTTCAAAATCAAAATCAAGGTAGCACCTTTTTGCTAATTTGTTGTTCTCCTTTCCCTCTTGATTGAATCTTGTCTCTGTTTTGTGCTTTCTCTGTGTTTCAATTAGTTGGTCATTGCAGCACCGCCATCGTCGATGCCATCGTTGCCATGAGTTCTGGTCGTTGTCGTGGGGGTCCGGTCCTCTCATCAATCATTGTAAAGTGTAGAACTCTAAAGTCTGAACTCATCGCTTATACCATGTTTTGAGTTTGTCTTCGAGGTTTGTTCATTTACTTTGAAAAATATTTCATCTTTGTAGGTCTCAGTCAACAAGTGAGATCATGGAAGATTGGAAGAATCATTGAGTTTGTGGCTTTGTGCTAAGAGGCTAAACCTTGAAAAATCTTGTCTCTGTTTTTCAGAGAGTCTATTGTTTGATATGCACGTGAATATTGATATCTAAGTTCTGAGAAAGTAGCCTCATTGGTACACTGGAGTTTATGGAATTTCTCTGAAACTGATGATGACGTACTATTTGGTTTGTGCTTGAATATTGATCATGCTTAGTAGCTCTAGTTTATTTATACCGGGTTTTGAAATTTTTTATCATTGGAATAGAGATTTTTAATGCTACATTGGTACTTTATAATTTGAATTTATTGACTTACTCTGAAATGTGAAATTTGAATTGGCTATTTGCATTTTTCCTTCCTGTATGTTTTGACTTACTCTAGAAATTGAAATCTAAATTGGCTATTTGTATTTTTTTTCCTTCCTATGCGTTTTGTAGCTTTTGTTGGATTAGTTATACACTTATACTATGTTCTGAGATTTTTATTCATGGAAAGTAATACAAATGTTCAAACAAATGTGAATTCGACCACTAATGATCCTAGTACTGCTAGTGCTATACGTAGAAGCAATGATCCTGAGTTGCAATGATCAATTCATGGCCTTGGAAAGTGAACATTTATACATGCCTTTTTTATTTATTAATCTATAGAGGAGGTGGAATTAATAGGATGAAACAACATCTTGTCAATGTTATTGGACAAGTATCTCCTTGCAAAAAGGTTCATTTTGATGTAAGTAATAGGATGATAGAATCTTTAAAAGAAGGTGCAAAGAAAAAGATTTCTAAGAATGTTGAAGAGGACTTTGAAGATATAGAAAGTAACAATCAACAAATTCCTTTAAAAGTCCCTAATACTAGTGCCAACAAGAAAAGAGTTCATGGGAGTGTTTAGAGCTATTTTCCTTCTAGGACAACTCTTAGTTCACAACCAACCATCAAAAGCATATTGTCAGGCAAAGAAGCTCAACACAGAGTCAAGATGGTTATCGCTAAATGAGCTCTCACTAATTGTATTCCATTTAATACATTTGATTGCCCTTTGTTTCAGAAAGCGATTGATGTTATAGCTTCAATTGGTCCTAGATTTAAAGGCCCCACTACTTATGATTTTAGAGTGGACTTATTGAAAAATTGGAAAAAAAGAATGTGAATTACTCATTGAGAGTCATCAAGCTAAATTGAGTGAAGGGGCTATACACTTATGGCTGATGGTTGGACTGATGTAAGAAATCATACTTTGATAAATTCTTTTAGTTTATTCAACACATGGTATGGTGTTTGTGAAATCTGTTGATGCTTCAAATTTAATCAATGATGCTAAAACATTATTCATCTTGTTTTGTGAAGTAATTGAGTGGGTTGGTCCTGGGAATATTGTTCATATGGTGACTGACAATACATCTAACCTTGTGGTGCTTATTGTTTAAATCTCTTGTTGAAAGATATTGTAAGTATGCCTCATGTGTCAAACCTTGCAACAAAGGTATCTAAGATAACCGTATTTGCTTATAATCATATAGTTTACTTGTCATGGTTGAGAAAAAGAGAATTTTGGAAAGAAATTGTATGTTCACGAGCAACAAGATTTGCTACTACTTTCATTATTTTGCATAGCATTTATATGCATAAGCATGATTGGCAAGCTCTAGTTATGGACAAACATTTTGTGGATAACAAATTAGCAAGAACTAAAGTTGGAAAGTTGTTTAGTTCACTTATATTGGACAGTCGGTTTTGCGGCGATTGCTTCCAAATTGTGAAAGTCATGTCTACTCTTATGAAATTATTGAGAATTGTTGATTCTGATAAAAGCCCTCATTACCTAATGTGTATGAAGGAATACAAAGGGCAAAAAATGCAATCAAGGAAATGTTTCAGAATATAGAGGATCAATATAAGTCGTACACAAATCTTATTCAATATTGATGTGATAGGCATTTGAAGTGTAACCTTCATGCATCGGCATATTTGTTGAACCCTGCATTCTTTTATATTCCTAAGTTTGTTCATAAGCAAAGGGTAATACAAGCTTTCATTAATGTGTTTGAGGCACACTCTGGTCCATCTCATGATTACGTTACGATAATGCAGCAAGTGGCTGTATATCGTGATCATAAATAATCTTTTGATAAAGATTCATGTAAAGTAATAGCTCAGAGACCCTTGTAAGTATACATATTTAATAGCACTTATAATTATTATAATTTATAACAAGCATTTAACATTTATATCTAAATGTTGCAGGTGAATGGTAGATGTTCTATGGGGGTTCAGTTCCGGAATTGCAAAAGATTGACATTCACATTCTTAGCCAAACTTCTCCATTTTCAAGGTGTGAGAGAAATTGGAGTTTATTTGAGCATATTCACACTAAAAGGAAAAACCGATTGGAACATGAAAGACTAAATGATTTGGTTTATACGAACTATAATCTACGATTAAATAATAGGTAAGTTAAGAGTTATGATTCTTGCAATGGAATATGAATTTAATTACTTTGATGTTGACATTACATATTGATCATTGAAGGAGTTTGATGAAGAAGTAGCCGAATTATAATCCAATTGACAAAGTAGATTTTTGGATAGTTAAAGAAGATACAACTCCTGAGTTTGATGGTATGGGTTTGACAAATCTTGAGAGTGCAATTGTTAATGACAAGGGTCATGAAGGTTTGTATCTCTTACAATGAATTATGATTATATTCTTATACAAGTATATTATTTATTTTCCATTACTATTAATATTGATTCTTGTAATATAGGTAATGAAAATATGGATATTCCTGAGCCTCCATCTTTGATTGATGAATATGGGCCTAGTTCTTTTGGTTTCCTCCCATAGCTTCGTCTCCTAATCCTATGAATTTAAATGAAGTCAATTACAATTTCAAGAGTTATGATTATTAGTTATTTAGTCTTGTGCCTATAGATTTGGATTATTACATTTCTAGGTTATTTTGATTTTTGATTGGTAAGGACCATTAAAGGATTGAAAGGATAGTGGAATGCTTTTGCCTTTTATATTAGTTGGAGAAAAATCCTTATATACTTAGTGATGATTTTTGTGGGTATAGATTTATGAGGTTATATTGCACCATTAATTTTGAATGCTATGTATGTTAAAATTTACATTATATATTTTTATATTTTTCAGATTAACCCCCGGGCTAACCCACTAACCATTGACCCAGTATCTCAGCCGGTTCAGTTCTCGGTCCGATTTTTAATACCTTGCATAATATCACTACTCCAAGTTCTCTTTCTTCCTCTTCCTTTATTGATTGCTTGCTACCATAGATGGTACCTCATGAGCATGTATATTCTTTTCATATGTGACAAGCCACCATAAGCATTTGATCTTCATATGGTGGATTTAATGACGTGAAAACTTTGGCATTGTATACCCTCTTTGTCATGAGCCATCCCATTCTTATAACCATTGTATAACATGGACACCACAAAAATCTCTAAAATGTTAGATATACATTCACTTTCCAATTCACAAAACCTAAATAACAAAGTGATGGCTTCAACATTTTTAAAAGGGATACAAGTTATAATCAGACAACATCAAGTCAATTCGAAATTCCGGCAACAAGAAATTAACAAAAGTTTGTGACATAAATAATTTCTAGCATAAACACTTGGAAAATAACTAGATTAAGTATTGTCATAATCAAAATATTGAAGTGTAACAGTTGGTAAGATCTTGGTATTGTCTGATCCCCCAAAAAAAACAAAGCTTAAATATTGTCATAACCAAAATATTTTTTATTAAATTATGTATGGACACAACTAATGAAGATTATTAATATCTGTAGATAACTAAAAATCAATTAATTATGTCAATTCCTAGGAAGCAAGAGACATGCTATTTGTCAGGCTGCGTAAAGTTGAAGCTTATTTTCTGAATCACCTAATGTTTTATATGTTGCTCTGTATATGTTTCTTATCTTCTTGAATTTTGAGATTTCCCTTAATTACAACATGAGCTTCCAAAAGTGAGAAGTAATAGGCAAAAGGGAGGCGTTATTCTTGAATTGAAACAGAGTTGCCGAACAATTTTTCTTTTAGAGTTTAGGTAGATATAAACATGAAATAGATACCTGAAGTTTCCCGCCAATACTACCAAAGCTCATGCCGGCGACTCGGTGTCAACTTCTTTCTCTTGAAACCTTCAAATTCTCAACAATCTCCATAACCATGTTGGGTTAAGAAGTGGGGCCCCTTCCCTGCAATGTGATAGCCCCTTCAATACAGTCTCCCATGTGAGAGCAAGCAGCATCAGAAGAAGAATAAGAGAAGATTGTACGTCATGGGTCAAAGTGGGTTCTACAGTTCCACTCTAAATTAGGAATCTTGGAGCTGCTGGATATTTGACTAATACAAAGGCCTTGGTAGTTCTGCCTAAAGTGGATGATCGCATCATTATAGAAATAAACCCGACACACATCTGGTTGTTTTTGGGGGTAAGAAGGTAATTTAATATTCGGATTTTATAAATGACCCTTTTTTTTATAGTGAAATTTAGTAAGGGACTTTTTTACAATTTTTTCTGGTCTTTGAAACTTAAGTGTCATTTTCTCAACTTTTTTTCTAAAAGAAAAAAGTCAATATATATTACATTGAAAATGATACATAATGCAAAGGGTTAAAGGGTAAATTACCCTCTAACGTTTTCAGGGAAAAGCAATTTACCCCCAACATTTTTTTTGGAGCAATTTACCCTCCAACATTATTTATTTAGAGCAATTTACCCCAACGTTTTTTTTGGAGCAAATTACCCCCCAACATTATTTATTTGGAGCAATTTACCCCTAACATTATTTATTAGGAAATCTATGCTTGACATAACGTTAGGGGTAAATTGCTCTAAATAAATAACGTTAGGGTAAATTACTCTAAAAAAAGTTATGGGGTAAATTGCTCCTCCCTGAAAACGTTGGGGGTAAATTGCTCTTTAACCCTAATGCAAATATAAACGAAAAATGAACTAAAGAGACAAGGAAGAAAAATTAACAACTTGTTCCAGATTTAACCTACCATCATGCAGATTCTACTTAGAAATAAGTATGAATAGATCAAAAGGATATAAGCATTTTGGAAATGTCATTTTCAATTATGGACTTTTAAAAATAGAAACAACTCCCTGTGAGACTTTAGGTGTGAGGCAATTACTATATTGTTATTTCAAAAAAAAATTAATTACTAAAAATTTCAATAACAAACGATCAACATGAATCTTTTGTCATTTACCATATTTAAATTTATTATTACATGTTACTCACTTATTGTAAAACTTTTTAATAACTGCATTCTTTTACTGTCATCTCAATCGTGTTGATGAATAAAAAATAATTGAAATTATAGGGGTCCTTCCTCATGCAACATTTTTATGATAGTCTTCACATATATGAGTAACTGAAAAAAAATATGAATAGAGGATTAGTCCTTAGCTTATTGAGTTGAGAATATCTTGCGAAAGCAAAAAAAAGTAACTGAAAAAAAAAAGCAAAAAAAAGAAATCCTTATGGCCAAAGAATAAAACAAATAAAATCCCCACATATAGAATTTGGGGAAAATCCCAAAAAAAAGATAAGGGAAGTAAAAAAATTCCAATACAAAACGGCGAAATCAAGAAATCTCAAATTAGTATTTTTGGACTTTTTGCGTAATTACAGAAATGCCACTGAATTTTTAACAATACGAGTATCATAATTCATAACACGAGTATCTAAATTAACAACACTAAAAACATTTAGGTATTACGGTTTTAGCTATGAATTGTTTGTGTTGATTTGTTAATTGAAGTACTCTGATTATGAATTACGATACTAGTGTTGTTAAAAATTCAGTGACATTTTTGTAATTACACAAAAATAAACTATAAAAAAACTTATTTGAAATTTCTCAATTTCACTGCTCTAAATTGAAATTACCCTGTTAACCTGGTATTTTTTAAAAGATTTTCCCTAGAATTTACATCTCCAATTCCCACGGCCACTATCACCTCGTACATTGCCGCGAGGAATCTGAATTCAGATTGTCTGAAAAATAGTAATAATTATTGTCTGTGAGTGTCTGCACTATAAAAGCACTTAGTACCCGCATGCTTAGAGGGAAAAATGCCACTAGTATTACAATAAGATTGATTTAAAATTAAAGTTTTTGTGGATTTAAAATTTTGCAAGAATTTTTTTGGGAAAATTCTATCTAAATATCAAATGAAATTTCTAAACCCCCAAAGGGCAGCTGAATTTCAAAAAAGACAATTTGGTCTTGGGGTGAAATCTAGGTTTTTAAATTTGACTATGGTGACCTCTGCTGACACATATTAATAGGGGAGAGAGAGAAAGATAGAAGGTGATTAAGTTGAGCTTGTTAATTCATTACGAGTTTTGTCATTTACGTTATGAGTGTTGTTATTTCCGTTACAAATTATGTTAAAACTTATTCACCAACTTAAAATGCAAACACAAAACAAGCTTGTTAATCTCATTACAAGTTTTGTTATTTATGTTATGAGTCTAGTTACTTCCGCTCTCGATTATGTCAAAATCTTGGGTTCACATTTTAAGTTAGGTAAACACAATGGATGCTTGTATGTCTTGACATAATCGGTAGCAAAAATAATTAGACTCATAACATAAATAACAAAACTCGTAACGGGATTAACAAATTTGTTCTAAGTTTACATTTTAATTTGGTAAATGAGTTTTGACATAATCGGTAGCAAAAAAAACAACACTAATAATGTAGATGATAAAACTCATAATATGATTAACAAGCTCATCTTAATCACTATCTCTCTATCTCTCCTCTGTCAACATCTCCCTCTCTCTTCTATTACTCTGTCACTGTTTGTCACATCAACCAAAATTAGAAATTTCAAATTCTCCCAAGAGAGCAAAGTGTCATTTTAAAAATTCAACAAGTTTTTGTGGGTTTAGAAATTAATGTGGTATTTATCTGGAATTATCCCAATTTTTTTTCAAAAAAAAATGTATAGAATGAAGGGAGAAGGTGGTTTGACTAGTCAATGTAAGTTAGAGTATTGAAGCAGGGTTTGTAGCTGATTAGTAGGACAATAAGTGCATGGATGTGTGTACAATTTCTATTTCTATTTATCTTTTTCTGCCTAAAAAAGATGCAATTGAGCTTTACTATCTCAGCTCACATGCACTTGCACTGGCCTTACGTAGATTCCCTTTATTTATTTATTTATTTATTTTAAAAAAATGCAAATAAAACCATCCCTACGTTCCTAACATCATTTATCTTATTTATCTTACTCATTGCAAATATTCTCACTTTAGGACATTAAGAAAAAATTACTAAAATAACGATCATCATAGATTCTTTCAACAATATTACAATCAAAATAAGTCCCATAGCTAAATCTTACATTTGATTAGAGATTAACGGAATGAGACAGGAATATTGTGTCATTCCTTATTCTCTATCTATATAGGTCACACCTTACATGTACGTTTTTATAATAAATTTTAAGGTGCTGCTTAATTTTATATATGTAATTGAGTTATATTAGAAAGTAATAGAAAGCATGATTGGGGAGATGATAATAGTGAGGGTGTTGGGAGCACGTGAGGCCACAAGAGAACCTCTCAACTTGCCGTTGCTGCCTCTCTCTCCCTCTAAAGCTATTTTTATGCTTCGCCCTACAAAAGTATCTTTCCCCTTGTCCTCATTCCCCATGTACCCACGTTTTTGCTTTCAATTATTATTCCTCACCATCTCATATATATATATATATACACACACTCCCTCCCTTCTTAAATATAAAATAGGTCTTATATTTAGGATCGGAAAAAGTATATATATATATATACTCTTCTACACATTCATTGTCATATCTTAAGTCATTTTATACTCATACATATATAATGAAGGTATCAAATATGAACAACTAGATTCAATTTAAAATTTTTAAAAAATAAAAATTAGGTTTAATGAGTGTAAATTGAAAATTTTATAAATCTATTGCATTAAATTTTGGGTTGGAACATGGTATCCAATTTATAATCATTTCGTAATCATTTTTAGTATGGCTACATGATTTAGGCAAATTCTAACATTGCCAGCTTAATTGAGGTAATTCTTAAAAACAAAAATAACATTCACACAAATTTAAACTTAAGTCATGGTATCCACTATTCAATTTAGAATTCTTTACTATTCATTTTTTCTTGTTTTTTTATATACTCCATCTGATCTTAATTATAAGAGTCCATTGACTTGTTTAAAAAATTCTAAAAAAATTATAAGAAAGCTAATTACATTACATAATCATATCATATATTGTATTCTATTATATTATATATTAGTTCAAAAGTTAAACAATATAATTTAAAAAATATAAATTTTAATATTTTAAAGTATTGTAATTAATTTTTTATAATTTTTTTAAAATTTTATAAAAAAAATCGACAAACACTTATAATTAAAAATTAAAAATAGGAGGAATTAATATAAGCACACTTAATAATAGCTATTTGAATGTTTTAAATTATAATTTATCACTAACATGCATCTGAATTCTGACATGCCTGGCTGTCCAAGTCCAACATATCTCATCAAATCCGATACCACTAAATTCCAACAAGCCTTTGCTCATCACATTAAAATCAAATCAATGTTGGTCAAACCACTTCCTTCATTACTCATAAACTCTTAACTCTATCCGTTTATCAGATTCTTAATACCCACCACCACCCATAACACCGACCTCATTCTTCTAACCCAATCATCTTATTTTCATTTTAACTGTCCTTCCTTTTCAGTTCATAATTTCTCCGGTAACTGAGCAACGTTGTCTCCAGCTGAGACACAAACTACAAAGCTTAATTATCATCCCCCCATGAATCTCAGCTCCTCGCTTTTATAACCGCCTTTCTCCTCCGCTGATCTCTCTCTTTCTGGACTCTGTTCTCTGCATTTAATGCAACCCAGCCTTACAGTCGTACGGTTCGGTAATGGGGAAGAAGAAGGGTGGTGGTAGCTCGTGGTTGAATGCCGTGAAAAGAGCCTTCAGATCTCCAACCAAACACCAAATCGACGAAGACAAGGTACAACATAACTGAACTGTCCCCATTTTCTCATTTCTTAATGGACACTAAAATAATCACAGACTCAACTTCTTGTACTGTTCTTCTTCTCTGGGTGTTGCGCAGAAAAGAGAGAAACGGAGATGGATCTTCGGAAAACCAGTAATAAACCACGAATCACCGATTTCCCAACAAAACCCAGCAGAGGAGAAGCATGATGCATCCGAGGCAGCCACAGATCAAAAGCACGCGCTGGCTGTGGCGGTGGCCGCCGCCGAGGCCGCCATGGCCACAGCTCAGGCGGCTGTGGAAGTGGCCAGACTTACCAGACCACCTAATCATACCAAGCACTATGCAGCTATTGTGATTCAAACTGCTTTCAGAGGATATTTAGTAAGCGAAGAAGATCAAACACTCTTGACAGATCTTAGCTTCCATTTTTTGTTTGTCCAGAAAGTTAACTTGAGAATGCTTCTTTTGAAGGCAAGAAGGGCTCTTCGAGCCTTGAAGGGGCTTGTGAAGTTGCAAGCATTAGTAAGAGGTCACAATGTTCGGAAGCAAGCGAAGATGACACTTAGGTGCATGCAGGCTCTGGTTAGAGTCCAAGCTCGGGTGGTTGATCAGCGCGTGAGGCTGTCACACGATGGGAGCAGTAGAAAATCCACGTTTAGTGACACCAATAGCCTCTTGGAATCGCGTTATCTTCAGGACATTTCAGATAGAAGATCAATGGTGAGTGATGTTAAGAGGCTTTTTTTTTTTTTTTTTTTTGGGGGATGGGGTTTTGAAATTAACGTTAACTAGTTGGTTTAGCTGAGAACTTTTTGATGATTTGTTTGTGGGTTTGAAATTTGGAACACAGTCAAGAGAAGGAAGCAGTATTGCAGACGATTGGGATGAAAGGACACACACAGTTGAAGAGATTAAAGCTATGTTGAGGCAGAGGAAGGAGGCCGCTTTGAAACGAGAAGCTTTCTCTCAACAGGTTCATTCATGCTCTTTTCTCTGTTCAATACGCTGTTCTCACAGCCTTCTCTGTTTTTCATGCCACCAATTCTGTGAAGCAGATTAATTAGTAGTACAACCAGTGTTCATTTGGGTTTGGCTTAGGTCCAAAATTTGATATATGAAAATGAATTAATAAGTATCTTCAGCAGTGCAGCAACTAGAGTGGCAGCATTTATATAGTGTAATCACTGTATATAGTATATTCAAAGATAGATATGCTGAAGGCAAAAAAAAAAAAAACAGATAGATGTGCTATAATGACTGTATTAGTAAGTAATTATATTTAGAGATAGAGATAGAAAAGAATATGAGTGTAAGGAGGAGTAATCCTTATAAACTTTTTGAGTTGTCTATAATGATAAATAGGAGGGGGGAGAGAGTAAACACAAAATAATTAAGATTACATGGGGAATTTTCTTTCTTTCGGGAGTCTGGACACTCGTGTTCTTTTTTTCCCCCTATTTAACTTTCTGTCAAAGAATTAGAGAATATTGAGCTTATGGATACCAAACGGCATAACAATGAGATAGGTGTGGCGAAGCGGAAGAAGGCCATCAATTGGGAATGAAGAGGAGCTGGAGGAGAGGCCGGCATGGCTAGAGCGGTGGATGGCGGCGAAGCCATGGGAGACAAGGGGAAGAGCTTCAGTTGATCATAAAAGAGACACTATCAAGACAGTAGAAATGGACACATCTCGTCCTTACTCATCATATTTAGGATCTAACTACAGAAAATCACACCCAAATTACCAATATAACCCACACCAATACCAACCTCAAAGGCACTCTGTAGCTTCTCCTTTCCACCAAAATGCATCATCATCTCTTCACCATTCCCCTGCAAGCCCATCTCCGGTGAAATCCAGGCCAATCCAGGTCCGGTCGGCGAGCCCTCGATGTGTCAGGGAAGATAGAAGCTTCCATAGCACATCTCAAACACCAAGCTTAAGGTCCAACTATAATTACACAGGAAGCTTGTACCAATGTGGAAGAGGTGGAAGCAGCAGCAATGGCAGTAGTGGTTCATTGCCTAATTACATGGCGGCAACCGAGTCTGCCAAGGCTAGGATCCGGTCTCTGAGCGCACCAAGGCAGAGGCCTTCAACATCAGAGAGAGACAGAGTTGGATCAGCAAAGAAGAGGCTTTCTTTCCCTGCTCATCCTGGAGATGCCTATGCTCAGGGCGGTTACAGCAGTTATGGTAGTTACGGGCATGGTCTGAGGAGTCCAAGCTTCAAGAGTGTGAGTGGATCACATTATGGGATGGATCAAGTTTCCATATATTCTTCTTGCTGCACGGAGAGCCTTGCTACTGCTGCTGACATGTCTCCTTCTTCGGCTGCTGGTCATAGGAGGTAGTTAGCCTAAAATCTTCGACTATCATACAAGGTTGTCATTTGTCGATTAATTCTAGGTTTGTGACGTCAATGTTAATGTTCTCCTGAGGAAAACAAGAGAAGGATTTTTTACATATTTATATTGTATTCGGGATACATTTGTTCTTGGGTAAATTTTTATTGACTCAATTGGTGTAAAGAGTGTGTATTTTTTAAGATTAAGAATGTAGAAGGACTTGTTGGTTGTGTTGAGAGGGAGAGCTAAGAGTGATTAAAGTGTGATCATTCTTTAATTTGGTTTTCAAGATTTTGGTGAGGATGCCATCATAAAAGTGAGATGTTTGTGTTGTTGATGTTCAAACTTCTAAAGTGTTTTGACTTATATTATATATATATAACTGAGGTATCGTCCTTGTCTGGTTCTCTCTTTGACATGCCATGATTACTTCGTTATAATTATGGTTTTTGAGGTGAAAGTTCTTACTTCTTAGTACCCAGCAGCATTTACAAGCTTACTGATAAAACTATGATACTTTTATGATGTTATCCCATTTGATTTGAATTTTGTGTAATGTGACTTTACCATATATTTTGATACTTTGATTTAATCTTTTTTTATTTTTCTGGGGTGAATAGTGATGGGGAAGGTTTTGTGGCTTTTGGTGGTGGGAATCTGTCAAAAGCTGCAAAAAGAGAGTGGTATGATGAAAGTGAAAGAAATCTCAAAATCTTTTGTTCACAGAAACTCATGAGCACATGCATTCCTGAGCTTAATGTGTACGCCTTCTTCCTCATAAAGTAAAAAACATTGTTTGAAAATTTTGTACGTTGTCTGAAATGGCATAAATTTGAGTATAGCATCGACACTTCACTTTCTGCGTATAAAATTATTCATGGTACTAATATTTTTTGTGTATAAAAGTATTACATCCTTATGACCAATAAAATTTTTAAGTAGAAACCTTCCGGTGAGTTTTCTTATAAGAATAACAAAATAACTTATATTAAAAATATACTCAGACTGGATAGAATATTCTTACAAATTCAAATTTATATAACCTCTAACTAAATATTGGAACTTATAATCAAATTTTAACATTTAGAAAATTCATTAGCAAGATTGTTTAAAATACATTTTTTCTTAAAATCTTTTTTACAAAAAAAAATATTCCGAAGATTTTATAATCATTTCATAAAACATAATAATACCTTTTGTCATCAAACTAAAGGAATAACGCAATTAAAAACTTTTAATGTAATTTTTGCCTACTTTATTTTAGTCAGATGTACATTTTGTAGATGCTCCATAAATGAAAATACAAACTTGTAATTCTTGATTAAGTTTTAGATTTTTCCTTAATCCTTAATAACTCTTTTTTTTTCCTTTTGAACTGAAACTTCTTAAGTAATTAACGCACTATAATTAATATGTAATACGAATAACATTCTATTCTTGTTTTAACATTTAAGAATTCCAAGAACTACGCTTAGATTAATTATCCATTCACATAATATAAAATTAGCTCTTGTCATGAGTGTATATATTGGGAAAAACAAACAAGCTTGACTGGGTATATAGATTCAAGAAAGGAAAAATAACATGAACCTAAGAAATATTTTGAGTTTGCTTTTAAAGACAAAACATAAATGGCCTGGCCTAGTGCTATTTCTCAAGTCTGGCCCAAGTCTCGTCTAGTATTAAACCTTATGCGTTTCACGGGAAACGTGAATTATATTAATGGTATATTGTGGAATTAATTTTTAATGACTATAATGCATTTTTATATATCTAAAAATTGAATTTGTAGATTAGGGAATGCATAAAAAGTTAATTAAACGTATGATTATATATATCACGTTATTATGGACTTTTTTTTTGGGGAAAATTTATTATTTATTATCATCATGGTGTGTCAATAGAATGTCAACATAGCCTTTATGTGCAACACACAATTTGGTAAATTAGTGGTAAAAATGACTTCCGTTATGGTTACATGTTAAATATTCCACCGAAAAAAATCTTTATACCCAAAAATAAATTTTACATGGTATTTTGAAAGAGGTGTTAAATTTGAAGGTGGATCCTCTCCTTGCGGAACCCTCCTATGCGCCTCCCTTGCACCAAAGCGGTGCCATTTTGGTGTGAATGAAGGGGTTCCCTTCCTTTTTATAAAAAAAAAAAAAATTAGGGCTTTGAAATATTTCTTTTAAATAAATTTTCACCATGTATTGAAAAAAAATATTTTTTTTAAATAACACCTAATATTTTAAAATACTTTTGTCGGTTAAAACAATTTTTAGTAGCACTCAGATCTGATAATATGTACATTGAATTATTTTTTATTAAAAAAATTTAATATCTAATACATAGTGTTCTAAATTAAGGGTGATCATTGCTACTAAAAAAATATTTTAGAAGCTTCTCGTTACAACTAGAAAAATAATTTAAGATGTTGAATGCGATAAAAATAAATATAATATACAGAGTCTTTGTAAAAAATAATAACAATAAGATATAGAGTTTTAGTAAAAAAATAGTTCATAGTATATATTGTCAAATACAAGGAGCTCTTGAAAAATTATTTTAAGGTACAAATAAAATTGTTTTAGCACACAGACTTATTTTAAAATATTGATTGCTACTTAAAAGAAATACTTTAAAGCTTTAAATGTTAATTTATAATTTAAAAAAAAAAAAAGAGGAGATCCCCTCTCATTCACACCAAAACGACACCAGTTTTTGGTGTAAAGGAGGTATAGAGGATCGGCCTTCATTAAATTTGGAGGGTCCAATGTAAAATCACCAAAAACAGCTGGCACGTGCTTTCTGTAAAAATTTTAGTCTCCGGTACTTAGTGGTCCCTATAATTTATAACTAATCTTAAATGGGATCTCCCATTCCCCTAACCTCCGCCTTCACAAAATAAATCACTGGCATCTTACTAAATCCATGTTTATCAGGTACGTTTCATACTTCATTAATTGAATTGGGTACGAATTTCTATAAGCAACTTTTTTTCAAGATTAGATAAAATAATTGGTGGTTGTGATTAATTAAAAATAATAAATGTGTCAAAATATCATATCTTTTCTAAAGATATCTCTGTTTGTCAAAAAAACATATGGAAGAATGAGTAAAAAATATTATAGAGGATTAGTATAAAATATGAGAGAGAATGAATCAGTATTAATGGTTCATTAATATAAAAAATACCTATTTAATAGGAATAAAAAATAAAAATGTTGTTTAAATTTTGAGATACAAAAGAAAATTTGCTTATAATTTAGGATCATTTCAAAGAGAGAAAATTTATTATGGTGGGTTATTTATGAAAATTGTTAAAATTAGTTTAAAATAATATATATATATATAAATATTGAAATATACTCTATAATAAACATTTAACTAAATCTTGCGGTTTTAAGTGGCAATTGAAAACAATAAGTGTGTTAAACTTGTAACCCCTTTTTTAGCTACCTTTACTTTCATGAGGAAATAGAGAACAAGAGAGAATGAAGAAATTATTATGATAATGAGTATTGCTGAAGAGATAATAATAAATATGATAAACATAAGAGTAATAAATATAAGTAAATATGAGATAGAGAATGTATTCAGTACAAAAAAAAAGTAGTGTTTTGCAACAGTTCTTCTAAAGCGGTTCTAAAAAAACCGCAACTAATGTCAACATTAGTAGTGGTTTTTAAATAACCATTACTAATATGTAACAGTATGCACGAGTATTTAAGGGTGATCATTACTACTAAAAAAATATTTTAGAAGCTTCTCATTACAACTAAAAAAATAATTTATGATGTTAAATGCAATTAAAATAATTATAAGATACAGAGTCTTTGTAAAAAATAATAATAATAAGATACAGAGTTTTAGTAAAAATAATTTAATGTAGGGTTAATGGGAAAATTTAGCAATGAACAATTTTTAAAAATGCACACAACACAAATAACTATTTTAAAGTGTAAAACTGAACATTAAGAATTTTTTTTGGGTGCAATTTTAGCAAGCTAGCTGTTATGTACATGGACAGAGAAATCAGAAATGTTTTGACCGGAATGGATGACTTGGGAAATATTTTGGGTGATGATGTGGCAAATTGACTTCCAAATGTTTAGTGACAAGGACGAACCTCACAAACCCGTCGCTGTTTTAGAATTCAGCCTCTGAAGCGTAAAAAAACAATAACAAATTGTGCCTCCCTCGCTGAACCATTCTGAACAGCAACAGAAAATGGAGAAGAGAACCGGAAAGGCATGACGCTTGTAACTACTACTCAATCTGTCAACAATTGGCCCTTGTTTGCCGAGGTCGATATGGGCTTCGACGACAGCGCCACCACTATCCAAGCCACCGTCGTTCAAGGCCTCTATCATCTTCTACCATACTCTCGCCACAATAGGTCCAGCTCCCTCCTTCTTTCTCTTCAAATCAACTGCCTAAATGATTGACTCAAATTCTTACCCAGGTTTCAAATTGTTTGGCTCTGAGAAATCCCTGTGCTCGATTCACTTTTACTGTTTTTTAGTAAAAATAATCCTTTGGGTTCTTGCCATTGTTCCTAGTGAATTGAATGTGGTGTAACCTATACAAGCCTGGAGTTATTTGCTTCAGTTCCTTGAACTATATTGTTGTTTGTTGAATTAACGATGTTGGATTAATGCAGGTGAATAGTGATTCTCTCTCTCTGTATTTTTTTATACGCTGATGATTGTTCAACGTTGAAGCAGATAAGGCTGAGAGGTTGTTGCTGTACTAAATCACTTATTCTCTATGCCTGCTCTCCTCCGTCGAAATCCTTCCTTCTCACTGCTCCTTCACCTTTGTCGAAACTTCACTCTTCTCACTGTTCTGTTACCCGTCGACCTCACCAGTGTCAATAAATGGGAGATGGGGGAGGATGTGTTAAGTTTTTAACATTTAATATCCCAACTGCTACAAATCTCTCGCGTTTCAACATAAATCTTAGCAAGAACACACTAGCTGGAACAATTGCGGCCCCACAACATTTAAAATAGACGGATGTTAAGGATACTTAACGGGCTTGCTTTAATTGCTCCAAAAAAAATTCTTAGTGTCCAGTTTTGCACCTCAAAATATTTATTTGTGTTATGTGCCCATATAGAAATTCTTCATTGTCAAATTTGCCCCTTCACCCTATATTCTTCTTTTTTTTTTTCCAGAGTCTTATTAATTTTATTTTTTTAATAGAATCTCCATCTCAATCACTCTTCAAAATATCCCCTCCCTATCCTAAAATCTTCTCCTAAACTCAGTTCAATTCATGTTGTGGAAAGATGTGTATAGTTGAAAGAATATAAAATTGTAGTAAAACTAATAAAATATAAGAACAATTCAACAGAGTTATTAGTCAAACTATCCTCATTCCATAAATTGCAGTTGGTATTGATATGTGAAACTCACACACGTAATTCTTGAGGAAAGGTATTCTATTCTAATGAAATATTCCACAATTCTAATAAAAAACCAAGTAACCATAGTGTCTAAGGGCAAAATTATTGGTTGGAATATACTAATTTCAAAAGATAACAGGGCCTCAATTTATAGCAGCAGTAGATAGATAACGTTCTCACTGATCACACTACCGAAAACACCAAAAAAAAAAAATAATAATAATTGCCAATTGTGCGCTAGCTGCGCGCCTTAGCCCAGAGTTCTATCTTTTATTTGAAAGAGGGAAAAAAAACTCTTTTCCAGATACTAACGGTGCTTTAAGCTTGGCTTTTGGGTTAGGTGATGATGTATTAAACTAGGACATACAGTTGGTAGAATATGATGGATTACCTAGCTGATCAAATGACCTAATTAACTTGATCTAAGTTTGGTCCTTAAAATTATTTATTTTAAACTTGAATAGGAGCATTATGATCTTTTAACAATATTCTAAAATTACTAATGGGGCCTGATTAATAATTGAGTAAAAGCGCATGTCTGAATTTAGATGTTGCTATTTTGAAATGATTTAATTAGGATTCTCCTTATCTAACCCCATTTATTTTTCAAATGACAAAAGTAATCATAAAGTTGAATAGGTGGCCCCCGTTTCTGATCGGCTGGTCCGTGTCATTATTCCACTCGATACTATGCATAGTCGGGGGTCTAAACTGTTCAGCCCCATCACGTCTAGCCTCCTCTTCGTCCTATTCCCCTACTCATCTGCACTTATTAAAATAAAGCATAAATAAATTAGTAGCAACGGCTAACATTAATTAAAATTTTTCTTATCTGTTGACATTTTTTTTACCTTCAACCTCTACCTCAAACCCTATCTGTCGAGAAGACAAAGGTCAAGGGTAATTCTGCTCCCTTTCAGCTTCCTCGTCTAGGAAACGCTTCACCTCGCTCAAAGGGATATTGAGGGATTCATCATCCCCTGTAGGTAGTCCTTAACACTGACCTCTGGGACTGCTTTGTAGGCGTAGATGGGGGTACTCTGGGTCTCGAAGGCCATCCCTTAGTACTGCTTTCGCCCCTCTAC
>JBAGKO010000012.1:19607566-19631425 GCA_037177275.1 Acacia concinna
GACTTCATGTGGTTCTTTTTCTCTCTCTTCATGTGTTCAATATGAAGAGAGGTTAAAGAGCCACAAGAAAGCCATATTTTGTGGTGTTCACCTAATTAGGATGAATCTGGAGTTCCCCTAATTAGGGAACACCATAGGGTGTGGTGAGCCCTATAGTGGCGCTCCCTTAAGGGAGGGCCACAATAGGCATTCCTATTATGACATTCCCTTAATGGAGCGCCACAATAGAACCCCCTCACTCTTGTGGTGCTTGGAGCGCCACAATAGCCTATCGTGGCAACACCTCTCGTAGCGTTCTTTGAACACCATGAAACTGCAAAAAAGAGCGCCACATGAATGCCTTTTTGTAGTAGTGCTATTTGCCATTTACTTCATTTAAAAAAAAGAAATAGATTTAAAACTTTTGAAACAAATAAATATTCTAACAAAAATAATAGGATGACATATAGACTGTTAGGTTAACATATTTGGTCAACTAACAATCAAGATAATATCAGAGATAAAATTGCTCAATTTTTTTTAAAAAAAATTCTGAAGGTAAAATTACCCCTTAATCCTATATTCTAACTATCAAAGAGTTAGTTGACCATCTCATAATAATTAATTAATTATTATCAAACTCACTTCAGTACGAAAGTGAAAAGCAAACTTATTCTTCGGGTGGGCATAAGTAGATTGTACTCTTCGCAGGTCAATACTCCTTCTGATGATTTTAAATATAAAGTAGAGTCAATTTTTTAGGATATTAAGGAAGTTAAATAAACTATTTAATTATATAATGTATTATGTATAATTAGATTATATGTTAATTTTATAAGTTAAGTAAAATAATTTAAACAATAACAATAATATAAATATTTTAAAGTAATTTAATTTATTTGTTAATACCTTCTAAAAAAACGTCTATTATATTTTATATTTATAACCAAGTAACACACGCAATAGCATCCATGTGCTTGGCTTACTCTCGGAGATGCCTGCCAAATATACACAATAGAAAATGAATATAAATACTCCTATATAGAATATATTTATATAAGATTTACAGCAAGCAAAATGTTTGTTCAAGAATCCGATTCTGATAACTTAATTAGTACTGTGGTGCCATTCTATTCTATTTAGGGTCTATATAGGATAATTTATAGGTGGAGAACAACCAAAAAAAAGGTGATTGCATTGCCAATATGACTTCTGAGGAAATTTATAAGCAACTTGCTATATATATATATATATATTTGTTGCTATAACATGGATTTATCATCAATTAAGATATTAAAATATATACTTATTTCTTTGTTCCTTCTTCTGTCCCTGGCTTCATATCAATGATGAACATGAGATCCACGTGGCACTGTAGATTGGCCACAGGGGCAAATATGGTGGGATGGATGGTCAACTCTTTAACGAAACTTAGTGCTTGTTTTACATAACTTGTTTGAAGGTAATAAGATCTTATTTGCGGAGTACAAAGTAAGCATGTAAGAGAGATATTTCTCATATTTTGTGCATAAAATCTTATTTGGTAAAAATAAGTCAAAACAAACAAGACATTAATAAATCCATATTTGAGTATTCTTAGGTTTCAATGAGAGGTAACTTGTATTGTTTAATCCTTTTATATACAATACCTGGTCCATTTATTTTATTTAATATGGTATTTTTGGCCATTGAATTCTTCACAGTTATCTTTTTTCATGCAAATTAATGAAGTATAAAAGGATTTTTCTAAAAAATAAAAAATAAAAATAGAGGGGCATTGACTTGGGATTGGTTAAAAGGAAGCTCTCATGCTTATACGTTGTAAGGCCATTGAATTATGAAGTGTAATTAGAAGCGTGTTTGCCTCGCATTCGCAATGGATTTTATACCAAAAGCTTCGATTTTCAGCATCTTACATAAGTTGCTTCAAAAATTGTTCAAAAAAAAAGGAAAAATTGTATAAAGGTTCTAAATAAAGGAATATATGTCAAAGAGGTCATAAAATAAAAAAAATTACTATTAAGTTCAGTTAACAACTTCATGTGTTGTCATTAACAACCTCTGGGATGTTATTGACAACTCTACAGGACCTGATAGTAATTTTTTTCTATCTCAAAATATTTTTAATATAAATTCCTTTATTTATAACTTCAACGTAATTTTCTAAAAAAAAAAAACCAGAACAGAAACGTTTAAACCAAAAGCGCTGCAAGATTCTAGAGCTATATTTATAATAAATCAATTTAACTATTAAAATTTTAATGATATTGAGAGGTAGAGAAGATTTTCCAAATAGTAAAAAATATAATTGGCATAAATATCATAGCAATTTATATACGTGTGTGTGTCTATTATAGGCTGTCTTCTTCCTTTTCGCCATTTTTGTCAATAACGAACAAATTGAAAACGACTTTTTTAGGGGAAAGAGGCCAGTTTTTAGAAAATATGCTATTAGAAGGTAGAATAGTATAATTATAATGAGGAAAAAGATGAATTGATGAAAGACGAGGAGATGGGAGAAGGCAGTGAGTTAGAATTGGCCAAGTTTCACCATCGGGGAAAAAAAAAAAAGAATTGGCCAAGTTTAAAAAAAAAAGAACGAAAGAAAGAAATTTAAGGAGGAGCAGTAAAAAGCATTCCTTTCGGTTAGAAAACATATTTATTTAATTTGATTGTATTAAATTTTAATTTTAAGTTAGTTAATATGATATATATTTTTTGAAACACCCTAATCATCTTTTTTAATTATTCTATTTATTTCTATTTTTTATTTTATTGAGGAACATCAATATGGATAAAGTCAAAAAACTTGACAAATATACAGTATTAACTAATTTAATATATTTTATATTAAAGATGAGAGGATCAATAGTTATTTTTTGAGAAAATTGCACTGAGGTATCAAATAAATGAATTTACGTCAAAGTGGTCTTGAAATAAAAAAAATACTACTGTTAAGTCCTAAATATAAGGAGTATATATTGTCAAGTCCCAATTAACAACCCCATAATTGTTAATGGAGCCACTGGGGTTGTTAATAACAACCTGCGTCATTAATAACTCTGGGACCTAATAACAATTTATTTCTATCTTGGGACTATTTTAACGTAAATTCTTTTATTTAGGACTTTACAGCAATTTTCCCTTTTTTTGGACATGTGAGAATCAATAGTTGTTAGAGAGGATCAATAGTTGTTAGCAAGTTTATCGGTTAAAAGAATGGACTGATCTTTAACAAAGGTAATCTTTATGTACTTGTGTGTGACTAGTGTTTTTGCTTGTTTGTTTTGACGTTGGCTTGCGCGATTCAAACGGTGCCACGGAATCCCATGCACTTGTATAATGGAAGCAAAAAATGCATGTTTGGCAGAGTGATGGAGGCCATTGATACTTATTATTCAATCGGATGCTTTTGTATAAATATTATTTTCTTTACTTTTCATCCAATTGGAGGTAACTGTTTGAGTTGTTTTTTTTAAAAAAAAATTATGTCATTTTTTATTTTATCTTATTTTAATTATGAGATCCAGTTAATTTTTTTAGGGAGATGAAAGAAGCTAAAAGAGTCAATTAAGTCTGATAATTAAGACAGAAGATAGTATAAATATCACACTATATTTACATGTAAATAAGACTCTTTCTAGTCTTAATTATAAAACATAGTTGGTTTTTTTAAAAGATTAATGAAGTCAAAAGAGTCAACTTTTATAATTAAAACAGAAGGTAGTATAAATATCACACTATATTTACATATAAATAAGACTCCCTCTAATCTAAATTATAAGACCAAATTAATTTTTTTGGAAAGATTAAGGAAGTCAAAAGAGTCAAATAAGTCTTATAATTAAAACAGAAGGTAATATAGATATCATATTATATTTACATGTAATAAGACTCCCTCCAGTTCTAATTATAAGACTCAATTAATTTATTTTAGAGATTAAGGAAGCTAAAAGAGTCAACTAGGTTGTATAATTAGGACGGAGATAATATAAATAATACAATATATTTAGATATGTGTGTGTAATCTATATAATATGATTTATGACTTTTTCAGCCATTTCTCATCAAAAGTTACTTTTATAAAATTTAAACCAAACAAGTTTACTTTTACATAAGTAATTAATAAGTAACATCTACAATCTTTATTCTAAACACAAATTAAATTATCCAATCTTACTTTTACTTAATCTTACTTTTCTAAAAATACCGATTACAATATTTAATTTAAACATATCCTTTAACTAGTTATTGGTATATAATTGAGTAGGAGTTGCACCTTATAGTTTATAAAAAAAAAAAAAGGGTTGCACCTTCTTGAATCAAATCCAGGTTTTTGTGATTAATACAATTTTTAAAAAGTACTTTTAATTAAAATTCCATATTTAAATGAAGGGTGAAATAAAATCACAAAAAATTCCCTTTTAGTAGCTTTACTGTTGATTTTGGTATTTTGTGATTTTAGGGGAGTGATTAAAGCTATCGGAACCGGTTTCCTCCTTATTTTGGGTGGCTCAAGGCATATGGACTATTTAAATGCCGTTTAGATTTTTTTAAAATTTGCTGTTTTTTTTAAAAAAATTAATTTATTAGATAGATAATCTAAAATAACAGTAATCTCTTAATTAATATTTTTTAAAAATGATTTTTTATACAAAAATAAAAAATAATTTTAGACCACCTAGATGTGATATGAACGGCTCAAATGCCTTGAACTCTTCCTATTCATCTAAAAAGATGAGGAGGAAAATTTGTTAAGATGAGCAAGGAAACTAGTTCGTACGCTATTGTAATTCTAAGAATATTTTTTATTGCCCTTTATTTATATTAAAATATAAGTGGAACATATAAAAATTACAAAAATACGGCTAGTTTTGGAAAGGAAGGAAAATAATTCTCCTTCTATCTTAAAATATAAGAGACAACTATCATTTTTACTCTGTTCTAAAATATAAGAGACATTTGAAAAATGTTTTATACTTTAATTTTTTTTTTCCAGTTTTGCCCTTATTCAATATCAATGTATTAATACTTGTGTTGACCATAAAAGTTATCATTTCAGAGGAGAGAAAAGATGAGTAAGGGGTGAGAGTGATGGACTTTAATAAGGCTATTATATTTTTTATTCCATATATTCTCATTAATAAGGGTGCTTTATTAAAATTGAGTAACAATTCTGAGTTATTAACCGCCACTTCGAACTATAAGATTCGGTTAAATATTTCTTATATTTTGGGACGAAGGAAGTATGAAATAAGAGAGATAATACGCTTATTAAAATACATCACTCTCTCTCCCCTGCCCCTCGTTTCTTTTATTGAGAATTATAACTTTTAAAGTTAACATAAACATTAATATATTGAATTGAATAAAGATAAAACTGAAAAAAAAAAGAGTTAAAGTATAAAACATTCTTAAAATATCTCTAATTTTTTTTTATAGAATAACACTAACGATTATTTTTTATATTTTAAAACGAGTAAGGTTTTAGTACGGTGTTCGTTGGCAAAGGGGAAAAAATGATGGCCCAAAAAAATATCAGCAGAATTAGGGCTGAGACGTGGCAAAGTGCTATTAGAGCCTCTTCTTAACTCGCAGTGAAATCGCTCGCTCACTAAACTAGTCTCTCCCTCTCGCTGTCTCGATTTGGGGCTTCGGAGAAACAAGGAAAGAAGGCGAGAAACAAAGGAGGCATCTTTCGTGTTTGGGTTGGCCGGATATCTCACCCACCCTTCTTCCTTCATCCTCTCTCTATTTCTCTCTCTCCATACAGTGGAATTACTGAGAGCCATTAAAAAGCCCAAGCAAATCTCAAAATCCCCCATTTATACTACTGGTATGCCTTTTCATTTATTCTGCATGCCTCCTTTTCTTTCATTTATTCGGAGTGGTGAGAAGGGCTGCTCTCAAAATTTGCCCCAAGAGTTGTCCCGTTGTACTTTGGATTCACTTCTAGGCTTTCTCATAACTGAATTTGACCCCATATAGCAAAAAGATATTTCTTTTTGGTATGTTACTTTTACCGGTTCTGGTTCTCTATTTTATTCTTTTCTGCGTCGTTTCTCTTGTATTTCTTGGTTATCAATTCTTGTTATTTGGGTCTTTCTTCCTTTGTTTCTCCTTGGCCATTTAGATTCAAGGGTTTCATTGATCACACTGTGTGGGGCTTTCTGTTTGGCAGATTTGTGTTTCTGCGGGATTATTGCCGACAGTGGCCCCTTGTTGACATTCCTCTCGTGAGTGGAACAACTTTTGGAATGTAAAAACGGTTACTTTGAATTATTTTTTTATCTATTGTTTTTAGTTTTACCCACTTGACTACCCAAAGTAGATTGGGCTAATCTTGCTTCATGTCAATCCCAATAGTTTTATGCTTCATTTCAATCCCAATAGTTTTATCATCGCCTTGCACTGTATTGATTTTTGAAAATTCAGCTGAGACTACTTGGCCATGCCTCATTTGAATGTTTATACCTGGCGATGGCAGAATAAAATTTGGGTGGTACAATTTCATTTAGTTTAAGTGTTCCCTTAGGGCTCAAATAGAGATACCTAATAACCAAATGGATCATTTGGGTTTGAAGTTTCGTTATTGAAATGTCTCTGAAAGCAATTCTGACCATATCCCCCCTGTATAAGTTTTCATTGCACATTTCCAATTTCAATGAAGTTTGTCTTTAGTTATTTGCCTGAAAATCTGGCAGCCTTGCAAGTCTCTTATTGTCTATTAATGTCTGTGTGTTAACTTTCACGATTATTGTTTGGACCTGCAGATATTCAGGTGTTAATGACAAGTCCCTGATCCTGAGCTAATCATGTCAGAAGGTGCAGAAGTTGATGAGCGGGTGGACTTTGATGATGAAAACTACATGGAGGAGATAGAAGATGATGTGGAAGAACAAATATATGATGAAGGAGTGGATGGAGGTGGTGATGAAAATGAAGAGAATGTCGAGGAACATGAATATGAAGATTCAGTAGCAGAGCCTTGTGGGAAAGACCAATATCCTGAAGCAGATGGAAGTGACATTGTTACTGACTCTCTGGAAGATGAGCAAAAGCCATTTCCCATTGATGAAAATGAGAAAGAGATACAGGACGAACTTCTTTCACTTCCACCTCATGGTTCTGAAATCTTTATTGGTGGACTTCCTCGGGATACATGTGAAGATGATTTAAGAGAAATGTGTGAGCCAATTGGTGATATTCTTGAGGTTGGAACTCTGGCATATTCACTTGTGATATTAACAATTTTATCTTTTTTGTTGGCAAGGAGGAGAGAGTTTGGTCACCAGTAATAATTTGATGTTGGTGTTACTTTGCAGGTGAGACTTATGAAAGATAGGGATACAGGAGATGTTAAGGGCTATGCTTTTGTGGCATTTAAAACAAAAGAGATTGCACAGAAGGCCATTGAAGAGTTACATAGCAAGGAATTTAAGGTATTTGTGGCGGTTATTTGAAAATTAATTGTCCTTATTGGCGATGAAAATTTTAGGTTTTGGTAATTGATTTTATTTTATTTTTTCATGATATCAGGGTAAAACTTTAAGGTGTTCTGTGTCTGAAACAAAACACAGATTGTTTATTGGTAATGTTCCAAAAAGCTGGACAGAGGATGAGTTCAGGAAAGTCATCATGGGTGTTGGTCCTGGAGTTGAAAATATTGAGCTGATAAAGGTGCAGACTTTTGGTTTGTTTGGGAACTCAATAAGAAGGGAAATAAGTCACTTATTACGCAATACGAGAAAGACCTCTCTCACATACTTACTTTGTACTCCGTAATAAGTCACTTATTTCTCTTCTTATTGAGTTCCCAAACGAGCACTTTAACTGATTTGTGCTTGTAGTTTATAGTAACATGTTTGAAGGTTCACTTTTTCACTGCCATTTCATATTATTTATTACAGGACCCTCAAAATGTGAGCAGAAATCGTGGGTTTGCTTTTGTCTTGTATTATAATAATGCCTGTGCTGATTATTCTCGGAAAAAGATGTCGAGTGCAAACTTTAAGCTGGATGGTAATACCCCCACTGTCACTTGGGCAGATCCAAAGAATGCACCTGATCATTCGGCTTCCTCACAAGTAATTTTCTTCCTGATGATAGAACCTAGTTAAAATGGTTTAAAAGCTTTTTACCGGCATATGTTCATTTGATGTGGTTTGATACAATGTTTGTTGTTGAGGATCTCTGCTTATCTTTTTTCCTTCCTGTCCCCCCCCCTCTTTTTGTTTCTCACTCTGCCCTGTCGAAGCCCATGAGTGTGTGAGTTTCATTTTGCTCCTGAAACAGAGGTTAGTGGACCAAATTTTAGCTGAAGAATATAAAAGACCTGCCAACTCAGCGTGTTTTTCCTCCTCCTCCTGATAGATGGAGGCTATTGTCTGTGAAGTTTAGCCTTAGTGGGCCAAACTTTAGGTGAAGAATATAACAGACCTACAGTCATTCATATACTTTAAAGCTGATTTTGTGAACGTGTATAAAATACATGAATAAGCAATCTGAGTATTAATAAGAATCAACAATAAGTTGGACTTAGTTTCCCTATATGCCTGTGTGGAGTTTGATAATGGAGATAAACCTGTCTGTGTAGAGGGTTAACCGTACTAAGCTTGATTTCTTCTCATTCGAAGGTAATAATGGAGATAAATGGGCACATATGAGGATCCTCGAAGGTAATAATGGTGATAAATGGGCACATATGAGGATCCAGAGTTGAGTGCAGTAGTAAAGTTGGCATCTTCTTACTTGATGGTAGAGATGCTTGATTTCTATTAATCTGAGGTGTTGGATGGATTATTTTCCATGAAAGCCAAGATATATGGTGATGTTGGATTGGTTGATGCTTTCAGTTGAGTGCAGTAGTTTGCAATAAATAGGAAAGTGGTGAAAAACCTATATAAATAGTGTTCTAAATCAATTAGGAGAGATTGCTTATCCAGAGTCCTTAATTTTTTATCGTTTAGGATTTGTACAATTATTTTTAGGAGTTTGTTTTGTTTTGTAGTTAACCCTTCCTTTTTATTATTATAAATAATTGAAGAGACCTGACATGATGAAACGAGTGTGTTGTGGGCATTGAAGTCTTCTCATTTGTCAGGTTTGTGTTTATATGGTGAATTTTACTGGAATAAATGAGGTCATAAATTTGTTTGTCATAATTAATCTCCAGCATCATTTGCAGTTACATTACACTAGGTGATATGTCTTGTAACTAAGAGAATGCGGACAATCTTTAAGCATTTTTCCAATTTCCATAGTAGAGATGTGGACTCAATTGGAAACCTACTCGTATTTAATTTTTGGGTCTAACTGGAGAAGTTTCCTATGCGTAGGATATTTAAATTTCAAAGTATTCATCCCAATGAAATATCATTCCTTTGAAAAGATCGCGCAGCTATATGTATGGTAAATCAGTAGTAGCTAATGATTTTGTTTTATATATTGTTTGTATTGCTGAAATAACTAAAAACTTAGACTTTTTATAGCTAATTGATGGTTTTATAGATGATGGTGCCTACAATAAATTGTACTCTTTAGTCACCTGCATTTTAAATATACTGGAGTAATGGACCACTGCATGAAGGTGAATTTCATAATATTTTTCAGCCTGTAATAGAAAGGTAAAGAAGTATAAAGAGATTAATCAAGTTGAGCAAATCAGAATCACATGATACTGGGGTTGAAAACACCGTTCCTGCAGAATAAACCTTGCTATAATAGTTAAATTATGAACAATAGGGGAGGATTGATTGAGGAAGACTGACTGATGGAGAATGAAAAGAGGTGAGGAAAGATGCTAATTATTGATAAATTAGGAATTAAAGATATATATAAAGTAGGATTTTGAATAAGAGTGGAAGTATTTTAACCAAGAATAAATACGGAATAGAATGTTATTTCAATGTTTTTGTTTTAGTTTAATATTTTGATTTGTTAAAGTTATCCTTGGGATCCCTATAAAAAAAACTAGCATAGCGTGAGACTTCAGTAGATGGCAATTGATTTTGGATGAGATGCTGGGGTTAAGGACAAGAGGATTGACTGTTCCTCAACAGAGTTCGATCTTGGAGAAATTGGGGTTGGAGATGGAAGCTTCCAAGCATTCCTCCGCATAAGCATCTCCACCTCATCAGATGAAGAGGGTTCTGGTGAAAAAAAAGGATGAGGGAGGGAGAAAAACATTGAGTATTAGATGAAAACTTAAAAGGGGTTTCATTTTATTTAAAGCCAAAACAACATTGTTTCTTGGTAATGGAGGTGAAGTAGACGACAAACTGTGTGGAGAGAAACTGAATGCTAGGATGATATTTGATGCAAATATGCCTCAAGTTTTTTATTGATACTGGTTTATAATGAATAAAACGGTTCAAATTATAGTGATATATTTTCTATGTATAATATATAAAATATTGACAACAAATATCTTTTGTAGTAAAATCTTTCGTTAACTTGAATCTGACTTAAACCAGCCAAAATAAGCATAGATACTGAACTAACTTAGCTTGGGTTTGTTCATTCCTGGTCTGCGTTGGTTTGCATTTTAGAGCAAGTTACTAGAACACTGGATTCAAAATTTAAGACGATTGCTGCTTCTACCGATGTGATTTGAGATGATATAATGTATTTGTTTTCTTTTAAAATCTTGTCTGTTCATTCAAAATTAATTAGAATAACTGGCCCCCAACATTGTAAAATACACTGAAATCAAAGATCTGCAGTACCTTACCATTGCTCTGAATCTTGCCTTATGATGATAGGAAGGAAAATAATAAACTTCTTATGAAGACTTCACATGTAAGATTATTCAAGCAGAATAATTTGGCAGAGGATAAGAATGGGCATGATACTACCGCGGATAAAATTAAAGAAAACATCAAGATCTTAAAACAATCCCTTGATGTGGCATTCTAACCTATGAGAACTTCCAACATATAGAATATACAATTGAATCTGAGAAATAAAACAATGGCCAAGTTCCATAGTACAATGAATTTATCCACTTATCAGGTGAAAAAATGAATATATCCACTTACATCATCAGCAATTTGCAGCATCCCATTCTTGTCCTTTAGTTGATGTGATCTTAGGGACACGATAATATACAGAAATGAATGGCATTAAGTAAGAGGGAAAAGGTATTACTGATTGATACCTATGTTGATGAGACATTAGAGATGGTGATGGAAAGTAAAAAGTCGATCTTATTTTCATCTTATACATCTAGAGACTAGTGTTGCATAGAAGTAATTACTTGATGTTTGCTGTGCCTTTTTGTGGGTGTTTGCAGGTTAAAGCTCTTTATGTGAAAAACATACCTGAGAATACTACTACTGAACAACTGAAGGAACTGTTCTGCCGACATGGAGAAGTAACAAAAGTGGTCATGCCTCCAGGGAAATCTGGAGGCAAACGCGACTTTGGTTTCATTCATTATGCAGAGCGGTCAAGTGCGTTGAAGGCAGTGAAAGATTCAGAAAAATATGAAATAGATGGTACCCTTTCCCGTAATATATGTTGATTCATTCTCTATGCAAGATCTAGTTTCTATTTAAATAAAAAAATTAATTCTAGTCTCTTGATCTTATCTGTTAAACATGTCTGTTTGTTCATTATGCTTAATTAAATATGTGCTTAATGGATTTGAACAGGCCAAGTGTTGGAAGTTGTTCTAGCAAAGCCTCAAGCTGATAAAAAAACTGATGGAGGTTATGCCTACAATCCTGGGCTTCAACCACATCCTGGGTATGGTGGTTTCTCAGGAAATCTTTATGGTTCTATGCGGCCCGGATATGGAGCTAGCGGTGGTTATCAACAAGTAATTAATAACTTCCTTCAGATATTTAAAAATCAGAGTTTTTCCTGTATGATTCATTCCATTTTCTAATGTTGTCACAACTTGTGGGTTATTTTTTTTGCATATGAACAGCCAGTTATATATGGCAGGGGTCCAATGCCAGCAGGAATGCAGATGGTTCCAATGGTATTACCTGACGGCCGTATCGGCTATGTCCTGTAAGTTGCTTCAATGCATAGGGCATGGATTTACTTTATCTCACTGAAAAGCTTAATTTTTCAACGTTGGGTGTATTTTGCAGTCAACAGCCAGGCGCGCAGATGACAGCTCCTCCCAGACCCCATAGGAACAATGGCCGGAGCAGTCAGCCGGGGCGAGGGGGTGGCAGCAGCAGCGGTAATGATGAGGGAAATCGCAGTAGAAGGTATCGACCTTATTAATGGTAGAAGGCAGAGATCCAGATGTTTGTTGAGGCACCCTTCTGTTTGGTTGGTTGTTAGGGGCTTTTAGGAACCAGGGACTTGTAATTGCTTCGCTTTATGGCATGGAGAAGATTTTATCTCAACCCCTACTCATTACTAAAAAGGAGGAAAAGAAGAGAGAGAATATAAATATATAGTTAAGGATTAGGGTCATGGATAAATCTGTTAGGACGTGGTCGGGGTCTTGCGCTATTAGATGAATCAGCTGAGCAATTCAGGATCATTTCTGCTTTGTTATCCTTCTCCCGGCTATTTTCATTTTCAAACCAGTTCAATAGAAGATTGATTTCAATAACGTATGATTATTCAAATTTTCAAGTTCAAATCAACATATCTTGTCTATTTGTGGATGCCCTTGACTCATTTGTTGAGATGTATACACATAATTGCTCTACATTGTTGGCAAATTTAACTGTGTTGTTAGTTTAGTTAAATGGGTGATATAGCAGTATTTTTTCTTTTTTAAATTTTCCCGAGGCGATTATTCTTCTGCCCATGAAACTTGTTACACAGAGCTAGTTGAGTATGGCAGCTGGTATTTTAAGATATGCAGTGTTGAAGAAAGTTAATTATGTTACTTTAAAATATTTAAATTAGTTGTTTTTATCAAATTGTTTTATTTAATTTATAGATTAATATACAATATAATGATATATTATAATTTATTTATTTTTATTAATCTCTTAAAAAAATTAATTAGGTTTTATATTCATTATTGAAGCATTTTCGTACTTAGAAAATGAATAGAACAAGAAATGAACTTTGCAACCCACAAAAGCATACACGGACACAGTGCTCTAGACTCGCAAAAAAGATAATCTATACTTGAAAGCTCCAAACTTCATTGCACACAAATATTTTCTTGAATGAAGGTTGACAGAAGGCACATGTACAGTTGAAACGCTAAAAGGTTATAAGCTTTGCTTGAATTCAGATTCAGATTATTTCAGAAAGCTCACGAAGACGCTTCTCCAGGTCGTCCAATCTATCACCCCAATCACTGTTAATACGCAGGGGACGAACATTGGCGTAGTCCACATTACTGTCTCCGTCCTCCTTGCGACTGCTCACAGGGGATGATTCCTCTTCCCTCCTTTGCTGCTTCTTCTTCTTCTTACGCTCGCTCGCTCTCTGCAATGCCCAAAGCACATCCGAGCCACTAATCTGAGCTCCCTCCACTCCTTGCCGGCGCCGTCCTGAATTGGATTCAAGAGTCGTAACGAGTGTGTGACCCAATTCGCCAGGGGAAACGCCGCCGTTCTGAAGAGCCATCACAGAAAGGCGGCGATTGGGCTGTGCGGCGGCTGCGACGGCGGGGTACTGTTTGGGAATGGAAACGAGGAGATGGGAAGGAGGAGTGACGAGGAAGAAAGAAGACGACATGTTGTGTTTCTGTTTCTTGATTTCTTCGTCTTCTTCTACCCAACACTAATATTCTGAAAAGCTTACCATGGAAGCTCCGGGAAGAAATAACAAATCTCTTAAAATTTGTCCTAAATATTAATATTACTTTTTTTTTAAAAAAAATTTAATCCCCACCTTTATGTGGTTGCAACAAAGAAGAATAAATACTGGCAAAAAAAAAAAACAAAGAAGAATAAATAATACAAAGGCAAGCAAGAGGGCTTAAAAATAATCTTTTGACGTGTAATTATCAGAACCCAAATACAATTGAGGCCGTCGTTATCTGAGCATCAAATTTGTGGCCAACAATTTCCACATATTCTATTCCCTTAAATACTATTAAATTTTCCCTTTCAGACAAATTTAAAAATTTCATCTTTGTGTCCTTTCAAAAATTCGGATGATTCCTTGCTTAAACAGGTGTTTCTTTGCACAAAATCTCTCAAGTCACATTCTTACAATAAAAAATAATTATGAAATATCTTATCTTGATGAATTTAAACTGGATACAAGGTTTTCATAAATAATAGTTTATGTTGATCACAATAAGAAGAGAATAAATTTATGTTATCAATATTAATTAATTTTAATATTCATATAATAGTTAAGTTGCATATTGCAACTCTTTCCTACCAATTAAATAGCTCTTCATGACAAACAATATAAGAGAGCAGTTTTTTTTGTCCTGTAGTGGCTAAAATAGCTTTTGATAAGTAGTTTGTGAAATGAGACTGTTTGTCATGGGCTTCTGAAGAAATTTTTTTTTTATAAGTAAAAAAAAATGACTTCTCTATTGGCTTTACTTTTTCTCTCTCATAAGTCATTTTTTTTACTCTCAATCCAAACACAAGTAACTTCTTCTACTCCCTAGAAGTCACTTTTTTTACCTCCAATACAAACACAATTGACTTCTAATAAGTTACTTATCATAAGCCACATAAATTACTTTTCATAAGTTACAACCAAACAGGCTCTAATTCAAATATTTGAGACGTTAGATCACGCTTCAACTCCTAAACTAATTGTTAAATTATGCTCTTAATTCGTTAGTTTTGAAATTATATAACTCATGTCAATCCTAAATATAAGAATTGCTTTATAGTTAAACTTAATTTATAAAGTAGGTATTATAATTTGTACGGATGAGTGCGTTTTAATTTAAACTCTAAGCTTATGCCTTTTTTTTTTTGGCATCAAAGTATCAAATTCTATTGAGGATAGAGATATTCAAGTCCAGACAACATTCAACTATAGCAAAACTGAAATGAAATCTCCTAGAAACATTTAGGAGTAAAACCACAAACACCGTGTAACAACAAAAACAGAAACAAGAGCCTCATAGCCAATTCAATGACGAACACTAGGAAAAAAGTAAAGAGAGATAGGGGCTTTGACACCCAATCTTTCGAGCGCATCCCTCTAACAGCTGAGATGAGAAACAACTCCATAGTCGAATATAATTTTGGTATCCACTAAGTGCATTGATGCACAGCTTTGCCAAAATCATTATAATCCACTAGCACCAAGCAATCCTCCATTAGGTAGTTTAACTCATTATAATCACCTTGCACCAATGTAATTCCTTTAACTACTTAGATCATTACCCATATTTCCCATCAAACTAAATTGGTCATACCAAGGAGGAACTCATCGCAAATCATCCTTAATTTGTCCACCAGGAAAATTATTAAAAAACTCACCATCATTGCATTGCCAAGAACACAAACCAATAAAATTAGCACAATAATCAGATAAATGAAGCAAATCAGACTGAATTCATTCTCCAATATCCCCACAATACCAATACATATCCATATAAACTAGGATGGAGGAGAATTTAGGAACATTATATCACAAATAAGCCATAAAAATGGAAACCAATTGCCTCTGTCTCCCTTTCTCGCACATGTGCTTCCTCCTTGTTCTTAGCACTTCATCCATTTCTTCCTCATAGCCAGTAGCAGCTCTCAGCCATCGCAGTTATAGATTGTATCACCGATTCAAGTCTCCTAGAGGAACCTATCGAAGATCCGCCGCAACCTGTCGATTTCTGCACTGATCGTCTTTCAAAGAGATCACACCCATGGCTGCCAATCGACTCCAACTCTAACCATAGCTCAACTGTTCCCACCCAAAAATTGACCCCAATCTCTAATTGATTCGTTTTGCCATTGAAATCTCCTGTCTATACACACTGTAGCACCCAAACACCAACACACATCCAAGAGAGTCGCCTACTCCCATCCTCCAAACAATGGAATAACGAAGCCAATAGCCGTGTCCCTCCTAAGAGAGAACCCTCCATGGTTGAGGGGAAGGAACTCTGATGAAGCCCCCTACAGATCCTTCACTACTTATAATCATACAGGGCGCCGTCAATAGAGAGGGCAAAAACCCTAACAAAGCTTTATTTTTCCTCCGTCAGCTTTCCCCCAACACTCGTTGGTTCTTAACTTTTAGTATTGGGATCAAAATTAAACTCTAAGCTTATGTCTAAAACATCTAAGCTGTGCAAAAATTAGTTTCTCATCCAACATAAGGTTATGAATGATCCATTTTTCTTAAAACTCTCCCCAAAAGTTGGATAGTTGATTTGTCGGGATTGGATCCTTTCTTTGATTTCTCCATTGTCCAAATCTACACTATTTTAAATAGTTTTGAATGTAAATGTGGGGTGGTTTAATTTTTTTTTTTGGAAATATAACATTTAGTTTTCTTAAGTATTTTTTTAGTAGCACCCAATATTATAAATATTTTTTTTGTGCAATCTGTGACAAAAAATATTTTTCAGTAATTCTTATTGATTGGAAAGCTGCACTTGAAGTTTTTTTCAGTAACAATAAGTTTCTTAAACTAGCTTGTCATTCATACATATACATATTGCGTGTTAGTAAAAAAAATATTTTATGGTGTATCTTGTCAGATACTTAGTGTTATTGAAAAAATATTTTGTCACATATTATACAAAAGAATATTTTATGATCCTTAGTGCTAGTAAAAAAATTAAAAAAATATTTGAAGGTATTGAATGTTATTTTTTTAAAAAAAATTAAACCACCCTCACGTGTTATATCTAAAATTACTTAAAAATTACATAAAAATAGTGTAATCTGATATCATAAAGAAACCAAAGATGGAAGCCACTTCCTTAATTTGTCTGCCGTTACTTTGCTCACAATTTCAGGTCCTAAAATAGAATTGCCATCACATTTCTTTTCGCCAAAAGTAAGCATCGCATCAAATTGACAAATTCTTCTTCTTCTTCTTTTTTTTTCATAATGGATACATAAAAATGAAACAACATACTGTCATGTTTTCCACAAGTGACTCGCTGGCTGTAATATCAACCGTGACCTTCAATAATGATGTAATTAACTAGTAGCAATAACTGTTTAAACATTAAGATCCACGTGGAACTTGAACACCAATTACATCATTCCACGTGGCAATTCAAGCAGTTGGGACTTTAACAGGGTACTCATCCACCGAGTCATCCCAGGGGTTTCCCCGCCAATCTCCTACCTGAACTCCACGTATCGCCCGCCACACGGCGCTGTTGCACTTAAAACCCGACCCGAAAGCTATCTGCCACACCCGATCGCCCTTCCCGACCCGACCCTTTGCCTCAGTGTAAGCCAGCTCGTACCAGAGCGAACTGCTCGACGTGTTCCCGAACCTGTGCAGCGTCATCCTCGACGGCTCCATGTGCCACTCACTGAGTCGGAGATTCTTCTGCAACTCGTCCAGCACTGCCCTCCCTCCGGCGTGTATGCAGAAATGCTCAAACGCCGTTTTGAAATCTGGAATGTACGGTTTCACCTTCGTCTTCAAAAGCTTCCTCCTTATCAGCGACACAAAGAACATGAACTGCTCCGAGAACGGAAGAACCAGCGGCCCCAACGTTGTTATGTTCGTCTTCAGCGCGTCTCCGGCCACTGCCATTAGCTCTCTCGCTAAAGAAACGCCCACCGTTCCTTTTTCGTCCTCTTTCTGGTATACACAGTTGAAGCTCTTATCATCGGACCCCTTGTGGGTTCTTACTGTGTGGACTAGCTCGTACTTGGACCGGGACCGATCTGAGTATTTGTTGGAGAGGAGGATGGCGGCGCCGCCCATGCGGAAGATGCAATTGCAGAGAAGCATTGAACGGTCGTTGCCAAAGTACCAATTGAGGGTGATGTTCTCTGTGCTGACGACAATGGCGTAGGAGTTGGGGTTCGCTTTTAAGAGATCTTTGGCTAAATCGATGGAGATTAATCCAGCACTGCAACCCATTCCTCCCAGATTGTAGCTTTTGATATTGGTTCTGAGCTTGTAATGATTCACAATCATGGCGGAGAGAGACGGAGTTGGGTTGAACAGGCTGCAATTCACTATCAGTATATCAATGTCTCTGGGTCGAACCCCTGTTTTCTCGAACAGAGCATCCAAAGCTCCGAACATGACCGCCTTTGCCTCAGTCCGGGCTTCCTTCATGTTCAAATTCGGCGGCTTGGCCGTTATCCCATTCGGCAAGTACGTCTCGTCACCTAAACCGGCCCGGCTTGCGATTCGTTTCTGGAATTGAATGGTGTCTTCTTCAAATCCGCCGCAATCCTCTGTCATCTTGAGGAAACCGTCCACTGATATTTTCTGTTCCTGAGCAGGCTTGTAGCAGGAGAAGTCGACGAGGTAGATCGGTCTGGACCGGGTGGCCCAGTATATACCGAAGAGAAGGAGGAGAACCGCGGAGGCCGCGATCCTAGTGACGGCATCGAGGTTATCGAGCTGAACCGTCCCGGTGGACCAAAGAAGGGACAATCCGTCGAGCCTGAGATCGGGGAGCTGAAGCAGAAGAGAGAGGAAGAGAGGTAAGAAGAAGGCGACCTTGAGGACCGTGGCGGCGTTGCATGAGTAGCCATAGCCCAACTTGACGTACTTGAGCTTGACGGACTGTAGGAAGTCCGGTAAGCGTCGCCGGATTTTGATGACGACGGAGGAAGAATCCTTGAAGTCCATCTCAGCCGTTAACCTCTCCTTATCCATATCCACGTTGTTGCTTGTGCTTCCCATCTCTCTCTCCCTCCCTCCCTCTCTGTCTCGTTCTCTGTGTTTCTGTGATTTGTGTAATGAAATGTGTTGTCTGTGTTGGTCTAGTGGTCTTCGTCCTCCTGGATACTGGATTTGTCTCTGTCGATTGATTTTGATGGTCGAAGAGGTGGATCTGTCTTCTTTTTATAAAGCAGTGTTCCTTTGGTCTTTTTTTTTTTTTTTTTGGAACAATGCTGGAAGCTGACCTACATTTGACTACTCAAGAAAAATACAAATGATATACTGCAATAATAATAAAAAAAATTTAATGAGCTTTAAAATATTAATTTATTATGAAGCATTCTGGATAAATGATGATGGCTGGACTTCTAAGGGCAAACATGGTTTGAAACGGTGAAAATCTTAGTTAGAAACAATAGTTTAGATAAAATTGTTAAATACGTAAAAAAATTTTAAACCATAATTTTTTTAAAAGTTAGGTTGGAAATTATGGTTTTCAATCTGTAATTTTTTTTTCATTATATTATAATTATAACACTACCTCACATATTTAATATAAGACTCATTTAACTAATTTGTAAAAATTAATAAAATTAATTATAGCATATGTTCCTTACATGGTATTTCTGGGATACTTATTTGTATTTGTATCCTTGGATTACATTTCGTTAATAAATCAGGCAGGTTAATTTAAAAAAATTGATAAATATAAATATTTTATTTAACTTCTTTAATATTTATGTATTAAAAATGAGAGGTTAACTGGTAGAATAATATGAAAATTATTGGATGGGATTTCTTTTTTGAAGAAAAGAAGTAAGCAACTTTTGCTTTATAGATTATATTGTCCACGTAAATAATGGATTGGGAAATTCTATCATAAACATAGTGGAAATGGCAAGGTAGTTAGTGAGGGAAAACAAGGCTACAGCCTACAGGCTAAAACAAGGTAGGCCGTGGAACTAATTACATGTGGAATTTAATTTTAAGGGTACACGCTAAAACAAAAGTTGGTCATATAACTAAACTACGGACATGAATATATTAACATAACACGAAAGGTGGTGTAAATATTGTTCATTCATGAATTTTGGGGAAAGTTGTTTTAGGAGAGATACATAGCTCAACTACTTCTGGAAACCAAATGAAACAATTATATATATATATATATATATATGATTTGGGGTTTTGGTGTTGCAACGTGGCTTTTGCAAAGCAATTTAAAACTGGCCACTGCTGGCTCATAATCATACAGATTATAGGATAAAATTCTACATTTATAAACGTTCTTTAAATTTAGAAATATGCCCTAACTTTAAATAAGTGTTAAGCGCCCCAATTTACATAAACTTTTATTTATACAAAAAAATAAAAATAATTAAAGTTTTTGAGAGAATTTCACACATGAAATTAAAGAATGTACGAGACATATAGTACTATTAAGGTCAATATTTATAAATCTAAATTTTCTAATTCTCACATGGCAAGGAGTGTTAGTTAACTCAATAAATATGGATTTTTTTTTCTAGTTATCCCTCACATATGAATGAGTATTTTTCACATCTTTTTTGTATTTCTATAAAAAAAATTGTTACAATTAATAGGGGTAAAAGTGTAACACGCTCAATTATCACTCTAAATATAAATTTATAATAAAGACGAAACTTTTTTCTCAGACTGAACTTATAAAAACAGCAATTTTTTTTTTTTGGGTTGCCCAAATAAAAACAACCAAAGTTACATGCATGAGATCATCCATAAATTCCCTGATCACATGATTTTCTGGAAACAGAACGGAACGTTTTTCCCCCCTTTTAAAATTAATTAAAATAAAAGAGGGGGCTTATGGGAAATAAAAGAAAAGTAGGGGGTCCAAAGTGCAATTAATAAAAAAAGCACATATACTGGCAAAAAAAAGGACACAAGACTGTCGTATTAAGGAGGCATAACATGGCATGCAAAGGAAATAGCCGTTGGTTGTTGGTGGCTGGCCATCAAAGAAACAATTAATGGCCTTTATATATGCTAACCTGTCAAAACCTCCACCTCATCTACAAAAATATATATTTTTTAATTTTTATCAACTTCGACTTTGAAATCACAATTAATAATCCACGAAACATCAACCCATGCATCTTTCCATTCTATTTTTATTAACGTTTTATTCATATCAGGTCTACCTATGTAGCAAAAATAATATTTTTTTTATAGTAGTAGCAAAAATAATATTGATGTCATCTCCATAACTCACATTTTAATTAATTATTTTTCTAACTTATTATATACAATTTTTCAGTTATATTGTAAATTTTTTAACATTACTTGTTTTGTTTTACATTAAAAATGTCAATTCTTGTTGGAGTTTTTAATATGAAACCAAACATGTATACTCCTATATATCAATCATATATAAATGTTGATTATAATATGATATTTTATGCATCAGGATTGGCTATCACCTAAGTCGTGAAAAAAAAAAAAGGTCACGCTTCAAATGAATTGAGTTTCAATTACCATAATTTGATTTGAAAATATAAATATCTCATTCATGTCATTGGCCATGGACTAGATTAATTAATGGTTATATATATATATATATATATAAAGGGATCTGGAAACTTTAATTTTTGGCGTCAAACAATGCATTTGGTAATAATTTACTTTTTGGTGTCAAATAATGCATTCGGGGTGTGTGTATGTGTGTGTGTGTGGGGCTTGACTACAATGATTAAAGATGAATTTGTTTTTGTGTGTGTGTGTGTTTCTTGTATCATAAGAAATTAAGGATATAAAAAAGTGTAAGATACTATAAGTATGTGCATTTCAATTTTCTTGACCCAATCAGCATTGGTAGCCCTAAAAAAGTGCAATATGTAGGAATAATAATTAATTAATCACAAGTGGATAGTCTAAATGTGTATGATGGATTATATTGTGGAAATTACAATAATGTTGACTTTTTTTCTATTAATAGTTGAACAGAGTTTTGGGTATGGCATGTGTAGCTGTATAGTGATCGCACTCACCTATATTTAGATAGGTTGGTGAATAGCGCAGAAACAAAAAGAAAAATTGGCCAACAAATTAAAGTGACCGCATATTTGAAAATGTATGGTAATAACTTTTTTCGCTTAAAAAAAATATGGAATTGAATTCTCTAGCAATCTATTTTCTCTCTCTTTATTTTTTCATGAGAATCTCATTATCACAGTCATAATGGGAAAAAAATAAATAGATAGTTCAGATTGAAGTATTTTTATAAAACTATTACTTTAAGCATATATAAATAAACTTAAAACTATTAAAAGGTCATATACAATTCTACACCATTTATAATTGTAATATAAACAAAAATAATAAAAACAATTATTTGATAAAACACTATAATAATAATTTTAGAAAACATTAAATCTCAACGAATGTAAAAAATCGGATCGAACCAAATTGGCCGGTTCAACCAATTGGACTAGGAACCGACCCTTAGTCCGATTCGGTTGGAGGAAAAAAGGTCAATCGCTTCGATTGGTCAATGACTAGTTGAACTGGTCAAATCGGGAAAATCAGCCGGTCGAACCAGTTGACCCAGTTTTTATTAAAAAAAGAAAAAAGAAAGAAAGAAAAAATACTACCCATTTATTTATGAACCTTTAAAAATACATCAATGTATTGTCACTTATTTTATTATTATAAATTATACTTATGTTTTTATTTAATTTTTATGTATATATATAGTGTTATTTTATTATTGTCAATTAAATTATAATATTTTAATATGGTTGTTTCAACCCCCGGTCTGATCCAGTTGAACCGTTTAAACCCCGAACCCATACTGTAACCGATTTGTTACTAGATCCGGTTTTTTGTACTTTGATCTCAACCATCTACTATTTGAATTAAGGAAGGAGATGAGATTCAAGAAAAAAAAACAAGAAAAATGATTCTAAGAAAATATGCTCCCAAAAAGATATATTTATGATTTAAAGCTTTTCTCCCTTCAAACCCATTCTTTGGTGGGTTAAGTTCCTTTCTCATTTTCTTCTCATAATCCTATATATTCAATTATATTAAAATAAATAAATAGTACATATTCAATCTTTTATAAACTTGTTATTACAAACACAGACAAGTAAGTTTAAACTTTTAAAATTCAATTTATACTAATCATAATTACAATATGAAAACATTACCAATTTTAATTTATAAAATATTATAATAATAGTTTTATAAAATATTAAATTTAAACTATCAGTTTTATCATTTAGAAAAAAAAATCTAAGAAGATAATAAAAAAAAGGATAAAGTGTGATATAAAACTCATGATATTATTGAATTGAAGTATTCCCTCCGTCTCAAAATATAAGAAACATTTGAAAAATGTCTTGTACCTTAATTATTTTTGTTTTTTTTTTTCAGTTTTGCCCTTATTCAATATCAATGTATTAATATTTGTGTTGACTATAAAAGTTGTTATTCCTGAGGAGAGAAGAGAGGGGTGGGGAAGAGAAAATGATGGATTTTAATAAAGGTATTTCTCTCTTATTCCATACTTCCTCATTAATAAGGGTATTTTAGTAAAAATGAATAACAATTCTGACATATTTATTGTTCTTAACCGCCACTTTGAGTTAAGAGATTTGATTAAATGTCTCTTATATTTTAGAACAGAGGGAATACTAAAATCAGGGTCACATTAATTCAGATTCAGCGATATACACATCTTAGGTGAGCGGATCCTCTGTGATTTTAATTTTTTTCAAAGTCAATGCAATTACGAGTACGGAGGATCGCTGGTACAAGAATGGATAGGCATATGGTGGAGTGGATCATGATTTTATGAATTAGATTTCTGGTAATCAATTATTTGGCATTGGTTTTAGTGGGCCTCGCTATACTTGGGGCACTAAAAATAAACAGAGCCGAATTGATAGAGCTTTAGTTGATGGATTTTGCCAAGACAAATTTCCTCATGCTAAAGTTCTACATTTGCCTAAATATAAATCTGATCATCATCCCATTATTCTTAATACAAATGATAATTCTTCTACGATAAAGAAACGTCATCCTTTCAGGTTTTTTGCTCCTTGGGTGAGGCATGAAGGGTTTTTTTTTTGAAGTTTTGAAATCAAATTGGCGAATGAATGGTGATTAGGGTGGTTCTATTAA
>JBAGKO010000012.1:19631956-19645198 GCA_037177275.1 Acacia concinna
GACATATTTGGTTGGCAAGGAATGATCGGCTCTTTAATAATCATACATGGAACATAAAGGAGATTGTGGCCAGATCTATTGCATGCCTCTGATGGGGTAACATGGATTCTTTACAAAGTGGTGTTAGTTACATTCCTCAAGAGTTGTGGGTGCCTCCATTGCCTAGAGTTATGAAGTTAAATGTGGATGGTTCTCGTAATGCTACATTTGGTTTATGTACTTGTGGTGGTGTTATTCGAGATCATCAAAGTAACTTTATCTTGGGTTTCATGCATAGAGTTGGTCTTGGATCGGTGGTGTTAGCAGAGGCTTAGGGTTGTCTTTGGGGTCTTAAATTGGCTTGGGATTGTGGGTATGATAAGGTGATTCTGGAGTGCGATTGTAGCAAAGTAATTCAGTTGTTACATATGTAAATTCCTGAGGATCACCTTGACTACAGTATTTTTTCTGAGATTTAGTCATTGTTGAAGAGAACTTGGGATGTCCAAATAGTTCTTTGTTGCCGGGATGCTAACTTAGTAGCGGATGCTTTAGCTAGGGAAGTATGAAATATGTCTGTTGATATGTTGGTGTTGACCACGCCTACTGATGATGTTGCGAGGCTAGTGCTTGCAGATAGTGTACGCGCTGATGCATATGTTGACTCATATAGTTAATATTTAAGTGTATTTTTCCTTCTTATAAAAAAAAAGTCAAGTTTCACCACAACTATTTTTGTCAAAAAAAGAAAAGAAAAGAAAAGAAAGAAAGTACTACTGCTGCATATAATTGAGGGTATAAAGCAGACTTCTGAAATTCGGATTGTTCTTGAATGGTTTGTATGTTAAGTTAAGAGTTAGTGAGTCAGATTATAGTTAAATTAAAAATAAACTGGGATCAAAGCAGTGAGTAAGTGAAAATTTAAACTTATTTATATGAAATTTTAAAGAAAAAGAAATAAAAAAATTAATTTAAAAAAAGAAAATAGGAACCGGTGTGGGGCCGGATTAAAAACCTGGGTACAAGGTCTGTGCCTGAGAGAGAGAGAAGTTGCAAGTGGTGAGGAGGTAGATAGACACGATTGATGGCACTTGATGATATTTACGCGTCTCTCTCTTCCAATTGACTAAGAATTTAGAATGAGCGTCACATGCTCAAATTTTTAGGTGTCAAAAAGCCATTCGGTTCTTGTAGCTCACCGGCCAAAATCAATAAATGATTTTCGATTGTTACTATGCATATGGTTGACTATAATATTATTTGGTCCTAAGCGCCAACTTTACTTTTTATTACAACTCATCTTTAAACATTTCAACAAAATTAATTAGTAAAGATAGTAAAGTCATTGTATTTATTTAAATCTAAATTTTTTTTTCATGTTTACCCTTATTTAAAACCATAAATTAAATCGTTTTGAGAAATAAACAAAAAAGAAAATTATATAAAGCTTTAAATAAGGGTAATATACATAATGTAGTAATATAAGTAGTAGTAATATACTCCTCTGATCCTATATATAAGTCAGTTCCAACATTTTTCACATAAATTAAAGGAAACTTTAAATCTCATTAACTCTTCTATAAAATTCAATAATTTTTCAATTATACCCTTATTTAATATACATAATACTAAATAGAAACAAAGTTAATATAAAAATAAATGAAGGGTATAATTATATATTGGCATAAAAATTTTAATTAAGTGCCTTATAAATATAATTAAAAAATTTCTTCCCCTCTCTACTCTATATATGAGAACAAAGGAGTATCCATCAATGATAAGAATGCAATTAATATAACCTGATCGGACTAAAGTCCCTTGAAGAGGGCCACCTTTCACCAACGAGAGTTTTTTTCGTGCCCAATGAAAGGATTGGACTTGTAGCTTATTTGCTATAACTTATTTGAGTCAAATAAGATCTTATGTACAAAATACGATAAAAACCCTTCTCACATACTTACTTCTTCGTACTCCATAAATAAGATTTTATTACCTCTAAATAAATTATTTCAAACGAGCACTTGATACCTCTCAATACCTACCACCTCCACTGACTCCACATTAATATTCTTTCTACCTAAAACTGAAGTAATACTTAAATTATAAGAGACATTTAATCGAATCTCTTAGTTGGATATTGGACCTTTTGCACAATTTTATGAAAATAACCTTATTAATAAAGGAGATAGAGAATACCTTTATTAAAGTCCACAATTTTTTCTCCTTATACCTCTTATACTCTCTCTTAGAAAATGATAATTTTTGTCATCAACACAATCATTATACATTGATATTAAATAAGGGCAAAATTTAAAGAAAAAAGAAGAAGAAGAAGTAATTCAATAGGATTGTCATTTGATACACTTCAACTTTACACCAGACATTTTTTAAATAATTTTTATATTTTAATACAAAGGAAGGGTAACAGTTATTCCTTATAATTTAGGAAGGAGAGAGTGTTGTTTTCCTCTCTCTTTTTTCCTTCTCTGTTTGCATCCTAAAATATAGGAAGTCAATCTTTTTACTCAGATTTGATAAAAATAAATTCATTAGGATTGTCATTCGATACACTTCAACTTTACATTATTTCTCAATAAATATACAAAAAAAAAAAGTTTAATAATTAAGGACATGTGTTCACCGATGAAGAGTAGTGGACCATAATTTCTGCTCTATATATCATTTCCATCATTACAATGTTATTTGATTCTAACATTTTGGGAATTTAGATTTGTTCAAAACGTACTTCCATTTGTATTGGATTTGGATGTGATTGTTTATACAAGTCCTAAATATAAGACTTGATTCATTTTTTTTAGAGATTAATGATATTAAATAAGTTAATTACTGATATAATAAGTTGTGTATGATTAACCTAGAGGAGACAATTGTATTATTTGGGGAAGTCATGAATCCGGAACCGATAATGGATATTAATATTAAAAGAAAAAAAGTTGTGTATGGTTAAATTATATATATATCAGATAAAATAATTTGGAGAAAAAATAATATATATATATATGTATGTATATATAAATACTTTAAACTAATTTAATTAGTTTCTTCAATATCTCAAAAAAAATTATTTAGATCTTATATTCAAAAAGAAATGTAGTATTATTTATTCATTGATTAATTTTGTTAAATATTTCAACTTCTTTGATGTTTAGATCTTTCAAGGGACACGTTCAGTTACCTTTGGATAAGATAATGTTGAAACACTTCTTTCATTAAATTGCTTGAGACGGGGCAAAGACAATGACTGAATTTTTTGTTTGGATGGATTGACTAGGATCATTCTAACTTAACTAGTGGTTTAGTATTTGAGTTTTGGATATGTAGCTGCGATAATGAGGTTCGGTGAATCGAACTACTAGCATCAGATTATGATGCTGAAAGAAAAATCTAAAAGAAATTTGATGAACTAGGAGCTAAATTAAAAGCAGCTTTGCCCCAACCACAAACTGAATCCACGCATTCAATGTTGCTCAAATTAGGGTTACAGTATATATGGTGCCTTTGTTGGCTTTAATTTGAATGTGAGGGTTTCAGGTTGCTTCATTTTGTTGTATTTAAAGAAAAAATTAGGTGGTCACCTCCCTCTTATCCTAAATATAAAATCTAGTGGAAATTTTTTTAAGAGATTAAGAAAAATAAATAAATTACTTATTCATATCACATATAGTGTATCATTATATTATGTATCAGTTTAAAAGTGAAACAAAATGGTTTAAAGAAAAAGACAAATTTAAATATTTTAAAATAATGTAATTAGTTTTCTATAAATTCTTTAAAAAAGCTAATTAGATTTTATATTACAATGCCTCTAAACCAATTGACTTGTATATATTCTTCATTTGGTTTATGCAAGAGGACATGAAACCATAAGGAGTGATTATACGTCCTTGGTGCATTGGTGATTGTTTTTACGGGGAAAAAACACAGCCCAAAAAAAAAAAATCCAAAGCAATCCTTGTACTGTGGAATTGAAACATTCTTATCAAACATTAAAATATTACTTAGGTTGTAGTGTAATACCCACTGTTGTTTTGTCACATTCTCATCTCTGCTACATAAATTACCTGCGCTTATACACCACACACGTATGTTGCAGTGCTAACCCACCCATTCAATATTTAACAATAAATTTCTATCATTCAAATCAATAATCAATGAATTAAACCATTACATAAGAAATTTGACAAAAAAAAAACCCCAATTTAGGATAATGTAATACATTCTTTGATGTTCACCATATCTGTATTATTTTTATTCAATATATGAAAAGCTTCAATTTCATTTTTAATTATTATATCTTAAAATTTCCCACAAAAAGTACTCATAATTTTTCCATATGGTCAAGGATATTCTCTTTTGAAGTCTATATTGTTAAAAGTTTTTACCACCACTTTCTGATATTTGAATTTGTGTTCTCCTCTTTACAAATAAGTCGACTTATAAGTCCCCAACTAATAGTTTATTGTTAATATTTTCATACCTTTTCAAGAAAATTCCTATTTTTCTTGATAAACATGCAATCATACTAAAACAGACATCATAAGTATATTACTTTCCACAATAAGAACTAATTTCAAATCACATCACATGTTTGGGAGCTCTTCTCTAAAAATCTCTCCCAACAACCAATATTCTATGCGATTGAACTAATAGCGCTTGACACTTGAGTTCCTATTAATCGGGATCCTGGTTTAACAAAAAGTATAGCAACTAGGATGCACCTTAAAAGGATTCTCAACTCTCAAGCCAGACCAGACTATATATATAAACTATGGGTATAGAACTAAGGGAAAAAAATTGTCATTATGGTTTTCCTTAGTCCTACATGGCTATATCCATAATTTAAAAAGAGAAAGCTAACAGTTGTTTTGCAATAGTGAAACAATGAATACTTTACACAAGCCTATGTGCAAATACTTGTACATTCCATCAACCAGAAAGGCGGCCAAAACACACTTTCCAGTTTCTTGGGCATGATCTAACTACACCTGATTAAGCAAATAATCAAAGTTTATGATTGCAACAGTACTCCCACTGCAACAGTACTCCCACCAAATTTTGTGGGCTGTACTGTTTCTACTTTCACACATAAACTTAGTCCATTCCAGCCAGCTAATACATGCTCTGGCATTGGCCAAAACACTCATGCCTTTAGTGAACCACACAATAAGTGCACACACTCACTACCTGCACACAAATAAAAGATATTGAAAATGAAGTCTCCCTACACTCCTACAGCATATGTGGACCCCGTAGAGACCAATGTAAGCCCTTTATAGTACAAAGTTTGGGGAAGGTGAGTTACCTTGTTTGTTCAAGTGTTTCTTCGTTTTTTCCTTCAGGGTGCCATACTACATCTTGCAAACCTGACGAAAACTTTTTGTAGAACTGCGTGTAGATAAAGAATAGGGTGATTTGTCAATCAATAGCTAAACACACAATGATCCTGATATATATGTCTCTGCTCTTTGATATTTACTTGAGAAGAGCCAAACGGAAAGAATTGTAAGAACGAATTGTACAATGGAGTTGAGCAGTTGCAGTAAGACGCCCCAAATGAGCTAAGCTTCTTTTAATGTGTTTCAGAATATAATATGTTACAATGAATTTTAAAGTTTAACTTGCCTTGTGAAACTCTAGTGTGTCACCCCTTGTCTTCCGCAACTCCACCATGTGCAATGAGGGAGCCACTTCAAAAACCTGAAGCCAAAGTGAGAACTATATAAATTGGAAGACTCTAATGAATGCAAAAGGCATTGTGATTACTTCTTTTCTTATCCCCTAATTAGCATCACAAACATTCTTTGCTTTGCCTGAGATCACCTTTCCTTGTTATACTGTTTTTGTTGTCACGTAATAAGCAGATTCAAATTGACTTGTATGATATTTATAACAGACAGCCCATTCACAGTCTTTTTCGACAGTCAAGAAACTATACAGCAAGGCAAAACATTTTTCAGTGCACGAATGTGATCAAAGAACTGCTATACTAATCCATTGCGCCTTCAAAACAATGCAACTTCAATCTCTGTCTTGGTTTCTGTGTATTCTGTTAATATTGCACAAATTCATGCCACTAGCACTAATATGCAAATTCTCCAGCTCACATTTAAAAGTTAGGTCAAGCACACAAGACCAGAAATATGTAATTAGCAGTGTTTCTTAGATTGATCAGTGAAAAAAATTAGAACTTTTTGTTGCCTTTTGACGTGCAGATAGGAAAAAAATGCTTATAATCTTAAAGAATGACTCAGCACCTCAGTAGCCACAGAGAGGTGTCCCTTCCTGCCACTCTTGTCCCCCTGGAGCTTCATCTGTAAAATTTAATCTTCATGAGGCTGAGTACTTTTACAACATAATTGATGTTTTCCATTATTGACTTAAAAATCCTCACATCTGAAATAGCTTGTGGCAAATAGATATTTTGCATAGTCGAAGTGACAAGACAAACTATTACCTTGTAGTTACGCCGGTCAACATTAAATCCCAGTGGTTTGGCAGCTTCCTCAATTTTAGATATAATTTCATTAGCAGAGCGCTGAGAAGTAAATCGAGTTTCTCGCTTCACGATACCCTGTAGGGTTGATATAGAATATTACAGAAAACACAAATTATTAACAAGAAAAAAATATATACTATCAACATTTTGTAATACATCTTCCCCTATGAATAAAATCTTAGGGTGAATTCACATTAGGCTTTCAATGAACATACTCGACCAAAATTGATAGAGAAGGAACATCGTCATAGTTCAGAACTTATGACTAGGGTGATAAGTCAAATTATAGGGGACTTGTAATATGTTAACTCTCTTAGGCTTACTCTCTACTCTCGAGTGTTTATATCTCTCCTACTCTCTCACTCTCAAAAAGTATCTCACCAAGAAGGAAAAATAGAACCTAGGAATAAATCCGAAAGTCTGCAATTTTATTCAATCACTCATATCTTAGTTTGAGAGTGACCAAGATATTTATAGATAACAGAATAAAACTTGAAATTCAAATGAACAACAGAATCCCTACTTTCTAGAAATTCAAATGCATAACTAGCAAGGATTGACGCTGACTCATAACTGATGAACAAACCTTGTATAATATGAATTGCATAAAATGATCAAGGCATTTACTAATTTTCACTCACCATCTCTTTCTCAAACAAACTGTCAAGATTGAAACTCTGTGACCTTGAAATGAGCTCAAAAGCATTCATGGATTCAGGTTTTTCCTTCCTTTCTGTCACAAGGTTTTCCTAAAAAAAAAAAAAGTAAATGCATATTATCATACAATTATGCATAGAGAAGAGCATCTGCAAACTTTTTCTCACACCTCAACTTATACCAACCCCCCAACCCCCAAAAAAACCTCTATTTCAGTAAACACCAAGCGAATAAACAAAAAAACAATGACTTCCTAACAAAAACAATTTAGTAGAGTAGTGTTTACTAAAAAATAAAACAATTGAAAATAAAGGTTTCTCCAGTTTCACTATACTGTGTTATTTCTAGAACAACGTCCATGTCCGGAGTAATTCAAGGGAACATTGAATTAAAGAAATTGAACATTGCAAAACACCAAATACCTTAGAATCATTGAAGGCCGCATCTACATCATCTACATTTATATCCTCTTCCTCTTCAAAATATGGTGGCTTATATCCTTCCTTGAACCATTTATCTTCCAAGATTTCCGTAATTTTTATCCTCTGCAAAAAGGAACCTAATGTTAAAAAATAAAATATCATGCTTCCAGCTGGGAGTTTTTGAATCACAAAAAGACAAATAAGGGTAAATAAGAGGATTAGAAATTGACTGGGAGAACATGATCAGACATAATTTAGAGTAAAAGCTTTGGTAAAGTGGGAAAAAGAATGCATGAAAGAGCTAGAAGGATCTGAGGACTCACTGTGAGAGGGTTTGGATCAAGAATACGATTCAGCAGTTTCTTTGCATCTGGCGGAAATCGTGATGGGTATGAGAATTCAGCCTTGCTAATCTGAAATATACTAGAATTATTAATTTTTCCAGGCAAGTAACCAAATAAACAAGCTTATTTTTTGCTGTTGATTCTCAATAATCACAATCCAAAACAATTTACCTTCTTATACAAAGCCATGTGATTTGGTTCATCAAAAGGTAAGTATCCAGCCATCAGAACAAAGAGAATGACGCCACATGACCAAATATCAGCTGCTGAACCATCGTAGCCTTTACCATTAAGCACCTGATGCAGACAGTGCAATAGATAACACTCAAAACAGTTGAAGGACTTGTGTGGTCTCCCATCACATAAATCGAAGACAGATAATAGGTACCTCAGGAGCAACATAATTGGGGGTTCCACAGGCTGTGCGTAGCAGTGCATCATCCTGCATGATAAGAGAACCTGAATAAGAGTTTCTTTCATGCAACCTAACAAGCTTTCAACTTGATAAAGTACATAACACCCTTTCACCATTAAAATTAAGGTGAGTCCAAAATTTTCACAAACATCAAGGGCAAAACTAGAATGAATTTCCATAGCATCAGCAAAATATAATGGGGTGGTAATAACACTTAATACTTCAGAAAAAACTTGTTTAATGAAGCAAGAATCTTATGCCAATCATATAGGAGCTGTTGAATACTCACTTGCTGTGTGTATGTACTCAGTCCAAAATCTGAAACTTTAAGAATACCATTTGAGTCCAGAAGAAGATTCTCAGGCTGCAGAGTAGAACAAGGATGAGTCTGAGTCTTTACTTTATTAGAATTTAGAAATGTACAGAATAAAAGTAAATCAATACTGAATACACTTGGAAACCCATGATAAGCAGAAATATCTACAGGGACTTGGGAAAGTTTTAGACCTTTAAGTCTCTGTGAAAGACGCCTCTACTATGGCAGTAATCAACAGCATTAATAAGTTGTTGGAAATATTGCCTTGCTTCATTCTCCTTAAGTTTACCATCATTAGCCTAGAAATCAAAGAGGCAACATAAAGCAATCCTTAGATACAGACAAATGCTAGATCATCAACACAAGACGCCATTGTGCTCAAAGAAATATGAGCATAATTTAACGTACTGCCCTTTGAAAGGAATAGCCAACAGAATGAAGGAAAACAGTATCAAAGATAGGAAGTATATAGGGAAAAATAGTATCTTACTATTTTGTCAAAAAGTTCTCCCCCACTAACAAACTCCAGGACAATGTAAATCTTTGTTTTGCTTGCCATCACCTATCCTTAAACAGAACACATTTTTTGAGTCAAAAACGTTAAATTAAATGCATCTGAAGAGTAGAAAATGAAATTTCCATCCAACATTTTAACCCAAGAATCAAGGATGTAGTTTCAATATCTGTAATCATGCATTCTACCATGAAATTATTCTAAAATGAAGGTATGACTATTTAATCATGCCCCAGCTATCAAGCTTCTCAGAGAAAAAGGACCAAGAGACTTTGTAATTGATCTTCCTTCAAATTATATATTAAAAAAAAAGTTTGAATAAATACATATTGCACAAGCACGCACACAAAAATGTGCTTAATTTGGCTTTAATACGTCATCCGCACAACATCATCAGCTACATGGGCTTAGCAAGTTGGTGAGCGCTAAAGGGTGCTTGTTGGCAGCACAAATGACCTGCCAAATTTGTAGATTTTGGGTACCTGTTGACCTCTTGTTTTCCTAAATTACTCGGTGAACCTTTTCACAATTGAATCTGATCAGTATGCTACCAGACTAGTGCAAAAAGTAGGCTCTCGCTCTCAAGAGGTTGAGCTTATGTGCTACAAAATATACAACAACAATAAAGCTTTAATCCTACTAAGTGGGTCGGTTACATGGATCGCACGACGCCATTGTGCTCTGTCAAAAACCATATCTTTAAATAAGTTATTAACCAAAAGGTCCATCTTTATAAACTTGTCGAGTGTTCATTTCTGCCTCCCCCAACCTCTTTTTTATAAGATCCATACTGCTTGATCAACCCTCCTTACCAGTACATCGAATAGCCTTTTTTGCATATAACCAAACCACCTCAAACAATTTTATACAACAGAAGCCACTCCCACTCGTTCGCATATGTGATCCTTACAAATCTTATCTACTCTTATCGCGTATGTGCTACAAAATATATGACAGAAAATATCAACAGTTCTTAGAAAAAAACCACTCTCTCTTATTCTAGTAAATTTAAAAACACCGAAAAAAAACGATGGAAAAGCACATTTTACCTCAAAGTAAGAAACCACTTTCGCTGTTTCAAGTGCAAAGATGGAAAAGCGCATTTTACCTCAAAGTAAGAAAAGACTTTCGCTGTTTCAAGTAGAAATAAAAAGAAAAGAATTTGGGATTCGAATGGTACCTCAAATATATTAACAACATTCGGATGCTTGATCAGCTTCATGGTAGAAATTTCTCTCTTCAGCTGCCAATAATCAAGAATGAACAAGTTGCACTATTTTATCACTTTCATAACAAAAAGAAACACAACATACAATACACAGGTTCTACGTAAGCATAATTATGCAGGGAAAACCGACAGACAAGGTCACGATAGATAAATAATGACAAACTCTCCAAAACCACAGGGCTAAGCCCGAGAAATTGAGGCGCCAGTCATTTGAAGAAACAAGCATCATTAATGGGGCAATAGGTTATGAAACCCGCGTGGGGTCATCAGGAAACACTCCCAGGCGACACGAAACGAGTAAAAATATGACATATTAATTCATGACGAAGCTTTAATTCCAGAAACAGACTGCAGCTACCTGTTCCACCATCTTGTGTCGAAGCACATGGTTACGGTCGAGGATTTTGATGGCGACGGGGTCTCTTGTCTCGACGTTTTTCGCAAACTTCACCTTGGCGAAGCTACCCTCGCCAATGGTTTTACCCAGCTCATATTTTCCCACGCGGGTACGAGATTTCGCAGCATTCATGCTCATTTCTTGCCTTCAAGTTCTGTGTTTTATGGTGAGGGATTGAATGTTGGGGATGCTTCGGAGCTGAAATAAAATCGAAACAATGCTAAGAAACTGATAGATTTTGTCTCTTGCGGAATGGAAAACGAAAAATCTGCGGGGAGATGAGGAGGACGAAAGAAAAGGATGAGCGGATGACGAAGATAAGTGCGTGGCTGAAGCGTGTGGGGCCAGGAGCATGAGGCGGGTCCCACTATCTGCTATGCAATTGCTCCGGTTTAAAAAACGACATACTAAATTACTAATCTGCTGATTTAAAAAAGTATTTTCTTCCCAAAATACCCCCTTTTCAATATTAGGAAAATTAAGCTAATGGACTATTTGGATAATATATTGGAAAACTTGTGTTTAAATCCCAATAAAAAGAAAATTTGATTAAACAGTTCAGTAATATTTTACAATTACATTTAAATTTTATAGAGTTGTCAATGTACATTTATAGAATTGTCAATGAAAACCCATAGAATTGTTAATTGAGATTTAAATGTAATTATAAAATTTTATAAGACCATTTGATTCTTTTTTCTTTTAGTTGGGACCTAATCCCAATTTTTCCTAATATATTCTAAAACCAATAACGTGTCATATGATAGGTGGTTTTCTTTTTCTTTGAAATGCCGAGTGAAATGTTATAGCGTGCATTCATTCACATGTTGGTTTTTGAAGGATTATATTGTAATGAACTCTACATTAAGTGGGTCTTTTCAAAAAATATTAACTATCATATTTGAGTTGATATAACATGTATGCAAAAAATTACATTTAAGGCTTATTTATTAATGCCATGTTTCTTTACATGGATATTTTCCCAGTAAGAATGTAGACTAGTGAATTCAATGAATTCATACTTTGTTAAGAAAAGCTATTGATTTGATCTTGTTATTGTAATTTTGTTTGGGTTTGATGTACATCGTAAGATACATTTAAAAATAAATTTATTAGCATTAACTTTATCAGTTTATATATTTTATGTTTCATATAATTTTTTTTAAAAGAAAATTGCTAAGTGAACAATAATTTGGTAATAAATCACCCAACTTATATAAAATTAAAGTATTAAAAATACCTAGATTATGCACCAGTGGTGGAGGGTAGTTTTGTAATTAGGAATTGGGACAGAGTGGATAAGTAATTAAATACTGCAATTAGCGAGAACATAGTACGCAAGCGGTCTGCATCTTATTATGCTTTATTATTATTATCATTATTAGTATTATTATTACTATTAACAATCATGGTGTTGGCCTTTTCGTGTTGTTAATAAATGCTCAAGGCTCAATTATTGTTTGGTTTTGATTCATGACCATAAAATTATGTGTTTTTTGAAATTAAAAAGAGAGAGAGATTGTTGTTTGGTTTGAATGTGAAGAAAAGTGGCATTATATATCCTCACCAGTGAATTCCCCCACATAATCCAAAAGTTGATAACAGCTTGTGTGGTCCGTAGTTTTATTAATATAATGTTTGTTTTTTTATAATTTAACCCCAATTTTGTTGTATTTATATAATTTCAAACTATAAATGTTGATCATTTAAATTTTTTCTATCTAAGTCGTTAATCTCTATAGTGTAAAAAGTTATGAATAGTGTTAAATTTGACTATGTGCACCAACATCATCAATTATGATTATTAGAGTTTACTCCTCTTGTCCTATATATAGGTAGAAAGAGAAGATATTTTTTTGTCCAATTTATAAGATACCTAATTAAAGTTTTAATATGAGTGTACAATTTTACTCTATACTTATTGTTGATTTGACTTTATTTTTATTTGGTATTATGTATATTAAATAAGGATATAGTTGGAAAATTGTTGAATTTCATAGTAGAGCTAATGAAGTTTAAAGTTTTTCTTTTTTTGTGTGAAAAATGTTAGAAGTGCCTTATATATAGGATCAGAAGAGTACTATTCATCCTCTTCTACTTACCTAGCACCTACTCCTCCCACAGAACTAAGCACTTTCACTTGTCTTCAAAGATAAATTGAATTGTGGTTTATGTGAGCGTAATGAGTGCCCTTTCAAGTGTCACAGAGAGGAGTCTATACTTTATAGTTTGAGAGATTGCGAAATTCATTTGGCTTTCTATTGTTAATCCTATATATCATAGTACTTTTTTTAGTGGTGATTTATATGAATGACTATCATGGAACTGTCGATATAATGCAGCATCACCAACCTACCGTAGAATCCATAGACAAAAATATTTAGAATCATGTGTTGGTACTACTACAGAATTGTCTATATTTGACTGTTGTTTTTGCCCATATCTAACCGCCA
>JBAGKO010000012.1:19652861-19670840 GCA_037177275.1 Acacia concinna
ACAAGCTCACCGATCAAGTGATGTGGACCAGACAAAATCTACAGAGCACAAGACTGGACCATGGGTTCCTCCAATACACAGTGGGGTGTCAATTCCCTATTAAACACAATGGGCCAAAGGACTAACCAGTGTACACCTAGAAGCCCACCACCTTATTTCCTTTTTTGTACAATAATTCCACCCCTTATTTCCTCTAAAATTAATCGCCCATCAAGATCCACATCCGCCACCCCCTCTCATATCAATTACTCATGAGGTATTATTCTAGTCAACAAATATAATTTCCAACATCACAAATCAATGTGAAATACATATAATATTATATTACTATCTATTGCTCAATAAAATAAGTCACACAAGACAATTTCAGTAATAAAATAAAGTTATAGCACATATCACAAATCAATTGCAAATTCATGTAATATAATTTAAAATCACTCACAAACATGTCACAAGCATGCACAACAAGAGAAAAGTGGTTACCTCTTACTAAAGCAAAATTGCCACAAGAATCCAGACTCCAAGCTCAACCGAAAGTCACAAATCAATCTTATTGATCCTCAAAGTAAAACCCTAAATCCTAAAATAATCACCGTCGATATCACTGGAAATTGCATCTCACAGTGCATGCTCCTTTGTGGCTATAGATTAGGTGTGGCTTTAAATATATAAAGCCCCACACCACGTGCCCCATTTTTTTATTATTTGTTTTATAATCTATATATAGTTATACTTTAAACCCCCCCCTCTCTCTCTCTTTATAATTTTTATCCTTAATCTTATAAATCATATTAGGAATTGTAAGAAAATTAGAATAAATCCCATGATTTCCTCCCTTTATTATGTCCCTAATTTCTAGGATCTTGATTAAGTTTTCTAGTTTAGGGAGATCTCCATTTAATCTGTTATAATTTATATGTTAATTATTTAATTAATTCATTAAAAATTGGGATGTTACATAGAAGCATGAAGAAAAGATGGCGTGAGGTCCATTTCTGTGATATTCGCGAGGTCAAAATGCAATTAAAAATCTTCAAGGGCTAAGTCAAAGGCGGAAGCTTCCCTGGCCATTGATCTTGCATGCTCACAATGAGATCTAGACCATCGCTCATAAAAAAAAACTCCCCAAAACGACATTGTTTTGGGGATTCTTCTTCTTCTTTTTTTTAATGACTCGCCCCCGGTTAAACTTTCAACTGGATTGGATAGGGGTGCGACCGGTTGGTTTTCCGGTTCGACCTGCCGGTCCGGTCCGGTTCTTTGTTCAGTGGGTTCAACTAATGTTAGGTTAAGTGAAGTTTATTAAAGTTATGATAGGAGAGGTTATAAACTTGTTTAGTTCAAAAAGATGTGATGTTAGGTTTAGTTTCTTGTTTGGTTCAGAAGGTTAAGTGATGGGAGTTGATTTTAATTGGACAAATATATCATTTTCTCTTAATCCATTCATGTTTCTTTTTTTTTTCTTAACAGTTTTTTATTTAAAATAATATTTAATAAACTAATAAATATGTCTTTATCTATTTATTTGCTTGTTTTTTCCTCATTATAGTATTTATATTAGGATTATTATTTACTAATCTCAAAAAACCTATTAGCTCACATATATAAATTGAAAAATTAAATGTTAATATGTTTTTCATAGCTCCCATTTTTAGTATATTTGAGATATAGTTTAATATATTTGGAGATACATCAAATACTAAAATAAAGGGATTTATTGAAGAACTTGATAATATATAAATTTGGTGCAAGTTTTAAGGGCTTTGAGTGGAAATATCTTAGTTATAATAAATTAAATTAGATATAGTAAAATGGGTGAAAGAATTATTAAATAATAGCATTTTAATATGTTTGGAAATATCTTAGTTGATGAAGGATAATAGCTATTGGCATGTACCTTGTATCTACAGTACTGTAGTTCGCCCAGTTTGCCATCATAACAAAAAAAATTGAATATTTCCAATCACAAGCACAAGAAATTGTGGACGCTAGGAGGGTGAGGCAGAAGAAAAAAGAAGAAAGGAGAAGAGGCGTTTAAATAGAAGGGGTGAAGTTGGAATATTAAAAAATAAGCATGGTTGTTCTAGTCAAAGTGTTGCACAGTATTTCTCTCCTTTCCAAATACCCCAATTTTAAAGGTTGGAAAAAGGAGGTGTGGGAAGCGGAAAAAGACAAAGTTTTTAACCCCATCTTATCTTCCCTCCTCTTAACCAAACACAATTTTTTATCTTTAAAACCTCAATTAACTTAACTTCAAACACACCTTTAACGGCCTATTTGATATAAGGGATTTAAAGTGGAGTGGAGGGGAGAAGAGAGGATGGAAACTTTTAGTAAGTTGAATTTTAAAAAATTAACGAAGTTGGGTTAAAAATTTTAATTATTTTTCATACTTTTATATATTATATTTTATCTTGATTAAGATTTTATAATCTCACTCCTTCAATTTCTTTAAATACAGCTCATAAAATTTTTATTTCCCCTCTTTTCCCTTTATATCAAACAGTCTCTAATGGCTAAAGCACAGCTTCCAAGCAACCAATGGATAAAATTTCATATTGAAAAGCTATTAGGAGTTAAGCTTTCTTTATGTATCGGGAAAAAAAAAAGTTTATTAGGAGTTAGATTTTTTTTTTCCCCTTCAGGAGTTAGGATATTTTTATTACAACTTACACGTAGTATTTGGTTATTGTATGAATTTTTAATAACTTGTATATTTTATTGTCAGAATAAATGAGTACAAGACTTGCCGAAGAACTTTTAATGAAAGGGCACGCCACACCATGAACATGAATATTGCTCGCTAGCTTTCGTGTCTGTTCCGTGTGACTCAGCTTTTCTTCTTCGCTGCACCAGTCTCTCCTCTTTCGCCTCGCCCACCAACTGTTCGATCAAACTCCCCCAAGACTTCCAGGTAACTTTCATACATATATATGTGGGGATTTTCTTTTTCATGCTCTTATTCGGGAAATTACAAGAAATGGGTTTTGTTTGATTCCTCTGTTTCAGGGCATGGGATCATCAGAGGAGGGAGGCGAAAATGGAGGTTGCGATAAGGAGTCACAGAAGAAAGTGAAGCCAAACTTGATGTTGATCTTCTTGTCTTCGTTGTTGGTTAGCATCGTAGGAAGCTTTGTGCTTGGATGGTGGATTTACAAGTACCATCCTACAAACAGTGAGCTTTGGATGGTGCCTTTTGGCCTCATTCTGTTTATCACACCAGTCATTGTAGGGCTTTCTTTGCTCATTTCTGGCCCAAATTTTTCCCAGAAAGAACAACACAAAGAAGAAGAAGAAGAACAAGTCAACGATCTCAAGAGATAGTGAAAGAAGTAAGCTCCTTTTTCTAGTTCTTTCTTTATGAACGTAAGCAGATCTGTACAAGTTCTTTGTTTATTCTGCTTCTTTCAAAGATTAGTCGGTCCAATTTCTGTGTCTTTGAATTCTGTAATACTGGAAATTACACAAACCAATGAACTAAAATGAAGGCGATATATCGTTTAGATGTTATAACAGCCCCTTTCTTGCAGCTTTGTCTCAAAACGGTTCACAGAACCAGTAAACTGACCATAGGCTTATAAGTTCTTAACCCACCATGGTTCTAATAGTGGAAGGATAACCAACTGTTAGAAAATATATCGGCAAGACTGTTACTGCTGTAATGAAGGTTAAAAGCTTTGGGGAAGGTTAAAAACAAAAGTTCACAAGATTGACTTTTGGCGGTGACATTGGAAATTTCCTTTTAGGTTGAGGGAAGGAGAAATAGTGGAAAGTTGAAGTAAGCACTCAAATCTTGACGTTGAAGAGAGTGAAAAGAATAAAGAAGTAATAAAGGAAGAAAATAACAAGGGAAGTTCATATCTGGGGCCGGATTTTTGCAGATACAAGATTCTGATTCATATATAGGAAGGAAGACGTGTATGAGAACGTGGACCACACTGAGATAAGAAAACAGAGCAACTCATTGAGATGTTGCATTCCCTAGATTTTCACACATGCCCAAATATATAGATATATATATATATATATGTTAATATGAAGTGATATTAGACTTTCTATCCATAAAAGAAAAAACAGACACATCACGTGGATTTAAAAGCTTACTTGTAATCTTAAGTATTGAAAAAAGAAAGGTTTAAAAAGTGATTTGAGTTGGAGTATGATTTTGTGGCTAACAGTTTAAAGGTTCTATTCCCTCAAAGAGAAAATGAAGTCGGGGTTTTGAATTATAAATTTTTATGCACTTTCCTGTGTTAATTTTGGAGTTTTGTTGTAGGCAAAAATAAAATTTTGGAGTTTTGTTGGAGACTAACAATTTTAAAATTTTAAACTTGTTTGCTGTAATTTTTCTTACACGGTCTTCTGTATTTTGATTTTTGCTAATACTTCTTCCAGCCTCATCCTCTCCCTCTCAATGATTATCTTGCAAATATTTTCAAATACATGACGTTTGCTTCCCAATAATGCAGTGATTTTCTATTTGGCCAAGACAATAATAATGCAGTGTGTTGAAAAGGCAACCTGTATTGTTATTGTTATTTGAGGAAAAAATAAATAAAATTAGAGAGATTGGAAGAAAAGGGAAAACAATTTGTGTATGAATATCATTTGTATGTAATAATAATCAAAGATTTTATATAAACAACTAGTATGTGTATGTGCGTGTTGAAAAAAGACGTGTTGCAATTAACTTCATGCGGACCAATCTACCAAATCATTTATATAGTTGAATTCTTATTTTGAAGAAAGAAGAATCATTTAACAAAAGCAGAAAAAAAATAAAATGTGAAAATTTATTATTACTTTCAAATGAAGGCTTTTTACCAATTTTTCTTTTATCTATTTTATTGACTTTTGATATGCTACTCCTGTTCTAAAATATATGATATATTAGTTGCATCACATCCTTTTACTTTTAAAAATAGCAAAAGAAGTTCACCAAAAAATAAATGAAGAGCACATTCAAAAAAGTGATTGCAATTTCCATTTTTCTTTTCTTTTTTTCTTTTTAAATAGAGATGGAGTATCAAAAGTCAAAACATAAAACATGGAGCGCAGCCCAAGTAGGCATGATAAAAGGATAAAAAAAATTAAAAGATTTTGGTCAGATCAGATTACTTCAAATACATTATTAAATAAGGCCTGTCTTATGCATCAAAGGTGTGCCAGGTGTAAGTCAAGCGTTCAAAATGGAGGCTGCATATATTTTAGTCTCCATTTTGCTCATATGATTGATTCCCACCACCAAATAACACTTAATCCAACCAATCAACTACAGGATATTCATTCGCGTCATCCTATGGTTGGGGTACAATTAAATTAAAAGTTCTCCATCCCCATCAAATACAATAAAACCTCTCCATCTACCTAGCCACTCATTTAATACAATCTGATCTGAGGAATATGGCATCCATTTAAACTAATAATAATAATAATAATAACAACAACAATAATACAGGAAAGAATATGGCCTAATGTACACACACATCTACCGAACGAGATATGTAGTAACAAGGCATCATTTGTAGGAAACAAATTTTGAAGGAATAGGCCTGTGAGCTTGAAGTTGAAGTGTAAGCCTCATGCTTCAACATCTGAACGTGTAGGGAATTCGAGGCCTCTCAGAGCTGGAATGTTATCCAAATCCTCTTTTGAAATCATAGGAAGCAACCACAAAGCTTTCTTTGTCCCAAAAACCTTGAAAACCAAATCACCACAGTTGGATATTTAATCAGTCATCATAAAATATTTTGACCAAAACCTCAGGTTTCCAATAAAAAATTGACATGTGGATCTCGCATGTAAAAAGTCCTTCTTTTGTTGTTTTTTGATACATGTTACTCTGTATAAAATGATTCTGTGAGAGCAGAATTCAATTTCTTCTTGTTAAATCATATAAAAAAACATCACATTTTCATTTTATTCACTTTTTGGGGGGCAAGTAAAGATAGAATAAGATCGTCTAGTAAATTGGAAATTGAAGTTTTCACTCCATATAATTAACCTGTTTGTGTGAGATCCAGGAAAGCATGTTTAAAGAATATACCTGTTCAAAATTATTCTTCCGGCCAAGGTCATATCTCCATCCAACTCCCTTTTTCTTCTCATATACCTAAAAAGTCAAACTTGTCACATGATTTTCAAGGGAGTGCTCAAGGTAAAAAACGCCAAGAAACAGGATATTGAACAGTTCTATCAGGATAATAAATATAAGGTTCAATTTTAGCTTGGTCCCATGGTTAACAATATATCTATACATGCAAGCATGTCTGCAAACATGATCATATAAAAATACCAATTCAGCAAGGGGAAAAAAGAAAATAAATTGAACTGATTACCTCAACCGATGTTGTGTTGCTTAACAGAAGAGATAAGTGCATAACAACGAAACAAAGAAGACTCAGTGCAAAGGCTAAATTAAGAACTGCATCAAGGCACAATATGCAAGAGCCATCAGCAATGATGAGAGAGCAGAACTAACCAGTGAAAGAACTAGATTAATACAATCAAATTACTTACTAGAAGCCAAAAAGACAACGGCAAAGCTCCCAGGAGATAATGAACGATTCTTGTCTCCTCCAAAGAATCTGATAAAACTAGGCACTAAAGCAAAGCAATCCAGCGTTGTCTCAAGGAATGTATAAAGCTATCAAGAGGGGGGGAAAGGTAATGAAAATCAGGAAAAATAATGCGTCAAGACCAGAAAGTAGCATATCGTTCATCCCACCCAAGAACTGCCTTTGCTTGTCATATTATGATAAGCAATTCCACTATTTTCATATTTTTCTTTTAAGAAAAACTGATGGCAGCATGCTTTTTATATTAAGATATCAAATAAATTTGTTTAGGATTCAAATAAACGTGTTCTCACTTCTCAGGAATTTAATGTCTGAATCACTGAACTCATAAGTTTGAATGCTGCTTAACATAGAACTGACCAATTTCTGGATGCTTGAAAAAACACAAGTTGCAATTCTATTGGAATATTTAATCCTTTCTAGTTATTTTAACAAAAGAATGTGACATTTTGACCAAAAAAGGAAAGAAATTTAAGAATTTGATACAGCAGTAATGGATAAGGTACCGGAATTAGAATTAAAATTAAAATCAACCAGTCTTTGGTTGCTGACAAGTTTTACATTTGCTTCTATCTTGTAACAGATTGGTAATCAATAACTTTGAGTCATATTATACATTATAAAACTTTACCTTTTAGTTTATCTAATCAAATAAAAAAGCTAAAAAATATCCGCTTATAATCTAGTATTCCTTAACACTAATATACAAACTACCAGATTGTACGAATGTAAGAAATCTGATAATTAGATTCGTAGAACACATTTGCAAAACTCCTTATCACTTGATGAAACTCAAACTGAAGTACTTAAAACTGCATGAATCCCTTTATGAAAGAAATCTGCACATTCTTCTGTTTACCCATGTCCAAAGGAAACCAAATCCATTTACACAGTATGATCCCTTGGTTTTCCTAACGACCAGGCAGGACCTCCAACTTTCTTTTAATAAAGCCTCAAAACCTCCAAAGAACATATACTATACCCACCATTGACATAAGTGGGAACCAAGGTCACAAAACTTCATCTCATGACATGCCAATAAACCAAATTCTATGAATGTGAATTAAACAGATAAAAATGGAAACCACATACATTTCCGAAAAATTTCACCCAGCCACAATTAGCAATGTAGAAGAACAAAGGAATAATATTTACCAAAAAGAGAAGAAAAAACTTGTAGTTACGTGCACCAACACAATTCACCACCCAAATACAATGATGATCCATCTTAAGAACACATCTTTGGCCTACAGAAAACGTGAAAAGAAAAACTATTTCAGCTCAGCATGGTATATTCATAAAAAGCTATCAACAATGTCAGAAAATAGAATTGGAGATAATGAAGCACATACAGATTGAGCAATGATGGCAACGTGGGGGCTTGCCATTTTGGCAACGGCTACAATATCCAGTTTCTCGTCTTCTTTCCATCCCATCAGAAGAAGACCGCACAGAAGCTGAAGTCTCAGGCGCAACGTGATTAGAGAATGCTGTAGGTCTACCAGCTTCTAAACTTTCATCCGCTGGCAAAAGTCTCCAATTTTCAGGGACGTAGCCAGGATCATTGAATACTACCATAAAGTAGCACCAGGTTAACATTATAAGCTGCAAATTGAACGAAAACACAAAGTTAGGAGCGCATGGGCAAACGAAGTACCCAAAACAAGTGGAAATGGTTATTATTATTATGCTACCAAATGAAATTCAATAGCCTTAATTCCAGTCCACTGACACATCTGAAAAATAGACCTTTCTATGGTGAAATGCATCACCAAATCCACGACACATCTAATGCCCCAAACAAAGTTGAAATCATAAGTTACTCATCCGTGCATCATTGTACCTGCATCCATTCGCTCTCTCGTCACATTGCTACTTAAAAAATGTACTTAGTCCTTACTCAGTGAATGACTATGACTATATGCAACTACGCCTTCCTGTTTCACTAAGAACAGAAGCTCAAAGTTTCACGCCCAGCTAATGGCACTACAGAAGTAACAAAACCCAACGAACGAAAACCCCTTCCTTGTTCATGCAAGCATCCATTTTTTTTTTCGACCCCGACTTTGAAATCTCAGCAAAAGGTTAAACGATCCAAATTATCACAAACAAAACGTCATTTTAAAAAACACACCAGGATGTGAAACGCTACGATTATGGCAATCGCCAAGAACGAGGAGACTCCACCATGGAACAAGAGGGGGCCCCAGGTGACCAAAACAACGGCGTAGTAAGTAACAGCAACGATAGCGGCGAACAATAAGATCATGAAGTAGCCCAAAACTCTGAGGCCAGAGCACAACTTGAAAAGGTTTAAATCCATTTCAAGGATGGGATTAGTTCGTCGCCCAATTCCAATACGGGGGATTCTTGGGACAGGGATAGGTCTTCTTGTTCGTGCCGGGAACAGACGTTTCCAGATATCCGAAGCCAGGATTGAGGTTTTCTGCGTTCGGAAATTGGGCAACTTTGAACATAAGTTGATGGGAGAGCTCGAAATCAAAAATCCGGACCGATGAACAGAGAAACTCGCAGAGAAGAGAAAATACTTCATCCGGGTCGGGTCCCAATTGCAACCCGTCTTAGGCGGCCGAAATGAAATTTTGCATTAATTAAAAAAACGGAACCAAATAATTGAGCTCTTCCGAAGGGAACCCTTCAAAAGCATTTTAAAAGATACGGGTATTAAGTATAGACCGTTTATTTTTTAATTTAAAAGTGGAGCTGAAATTTAAACTTCCAGCGGGGATCCACTTTAGAGTTGCTCATGGAACAATTTTTCTTTTTGTAGAATATAATTTTCGGTCCCTCAAACATTAATATAACTCAATAAAAAATTGGATTATTTTACCTTTATACATAGGGATCAAAATTAAAATAAAGTCAAGCTTAAGGGACCAAATGTTATACTCCCTCTGATCCTAAATATAATATTTATTTAACTTTTTTTAAAGAGATTAATTATATTAGTTAAATTAGTTAAAAAATTACAGATCTAATAATCAATGTGGTATATAATTATAGTTAAGACAGTGTTATAAGGGTAGTTTAAGAAAAAAGTTGTTAAATATAATAGACAAAGTGAATAAAAGTATTATATTTAAAACCAAATCAAATTTTTAATTAGGTATTATAATTAAGACAATAGGTTAAACAAGCTTTCATTATAATTTCTACTGACTTTCTCTTATGGCTCATTTGATACCTTAGAATTGATTTTGATATAAATGGATATGGGGCTTAAAAGCACCATTTGGTATGCCATGGAAATGAAACCTACTTTTCATATAAAAATACCAAAATGCCCTTGTAAAAAATTTTTTTAAAAAATCCCATTATCTCCCTCGCCATGCATCATCGCTAAATTAGTTCACTTTCACTAGAATATTAACAAATGAAGGGCGACACTTTTATAGATCTAAAGCACTAAAGATGTGAAATCATATATGAGTTGATGTCATTAAAGGAGATAAAGTCACCTGCCATTTACCACTGAGCTTCAACCATTGTCGTCTTCCTTGCTAGCATCGTCTTCACACGTTGATCTGTCACCTCCCATTTACTGTCTTCCTTGCTTAACATTATCGTGGGTCTGATGATAGTAGGGGGGGAAAGATTGTCGGGGTGAGTAAGGAAGAAAGTCTTTGATGGTTGCGATAGGTGGGGTAGAAGGTTGCCGGACAGTCGGTTGGGAGGCAGAAGGTGATGGTGGTCGCCTGTGAGTAAGGAGGCAGAGGGTGACAGTGGGGCGGTGGGTGGGTGGGGGAAGAAGGAGATGGCTGTCGCGGGTGTTGAAGCAAATAATTGAGGACATTTTCGTTTGAAAAACATGGCCTCCATGGAAGCCATCTCATTTCCATGACCATCTCCCACCAAGTCCGTACTGCTCTCACAGACACTGGAAGTCTGCAGAATCTAGATTGGCCATCTTCAAGACCCATAGCTTTTTCAAGACAGGGCACTAATATTATCAACATATAACACAATTCCCTCTTATAAATTCTAGTTTTTTACTAAAATTGTTAGTCAGGGTGCTTTTTTTTTTTTTTCCACTTCAAAGTTCCAACTGTATATAATAAGATTTTCATGGCTTCATCTCTTACTAGCTTGGCTTTTCTGAGAAATAGCGATGTAGTCCCTCCATCCTATATCTAAGAGTTTTTCAACTAAATCATGATATTTTAAAAAATAATTAAAGGTAATTAAATGTGATAATTATGTAGGAAATTTGATATTTCTAAAAAATTTCCCACTATTTATCAATGTGTGAGGTAAAAAGAGTGATAATGAGAAAATGATGAAAAATAATGTATTTAATATAATAACTAATTAAAGGCAAAATGAGAAAATTTGCCTCAATTCAAAAAAGATGTTATATCTAGGAATATTATATTTAAGGATATTATATATACGGACTGAGGGAGTAATTAGACTTGATCTAATAACAATTATATTCTCCCTTCTTTCCTGTTATTAATGCAGATTTTTCTATATTTGACTTTTTTTTTTCATATATGGTGATATATATTTGTCCATATATACAACAGTCTTATACTTTTATCCGCCATATATTTTATTTTATATATGATAGTTGTAAATGAAACTATCGTCATGAATTATCGTATAATTTCATCATATATGACGGTTTTCTGAACAACCGCCATATATTATATCCAAAATTTTAGATACCATAGGGTCACTTTCAATCAGCTCCAACATTTATATGCAATAAAACAACAAAAATGATATCAACGAATATATAGCATATAGTCAGCAAATTCAATTTTAACTGAAATAAACGCATATATATATATATATGTATCAATTAGCTATATTAAACATAAAAATATATACATACATATGTATGATCCCAATTAATATATGATCATTAATATGTATATATATCATTTCATTGATTTCGTGATCGAATATAATATATGTAGATATAGTAATTAGTACATCATCAAGAGTAAATACGTAGGTACAAAATAAATATGAATTAAATGAATATATATACATATACATACAATGCAAGCTAAGATTGCTAAGCACAATCAAGTATCCCGTTTTCTTTTCCTTATCTTAATAATAATTCCCTTTTTAGTTACAATTATTTTCTTACCAAATTTGCGAATCAAGTTCCCTCTCTTTAATATCCAAATTCTTTCGTTGTGATCATGTCTAATGTACAAAACATCATTCTTATTGATTTGTATTTCAAGAGATGACGACCCTAGAAAGGATCATCCTCGCTGAATTCATCATCACCCCCTACATCCTCACTTCTTTTGTTAGAAAGCATAACAATTAACCAGCTTTTATTTGTAAGGTCTAGAATATAAAATGCTTGTTTAGCTTGAGCAACCAAAATGAAAAGTTCTTGTATATACTCGATCTTGTTCAAATTCAATTGTATCAACCCCAACTCATCCACTTTTAAAGTAGTTTTATTATCAACCCACATCCATGTAGTCCAACTCCCAAATGTACTTAACTACTTCAAAGTACGACATATTTGCATATATAGGATTCTTGTCTTTTGCACTTGACAAATGCATTGCATCAGCAAGAACATTGACCCCACTATTTTGCATTTGTTTCTGACATCTTGGTCTCTAATGTAGAAGGTGTATCTATTTATGGCATAGCTAGAGAAAGAATGCACATGTTTGCTTAAGCCACGCAACAAGAACTTTACTTTATCTGACACTAAATTAAGATCATCATTATACAAGTCACCCACATGCTTCCTCAACTATGATGTAAACTGTTGATTGTATTTTTTGACATACCAACTAAGTGCTTTGTTGAGGTTTTCTCTCATAAACTCATCCTTATGAATACGTACGTACTCTTTAATCTCTTCTGAGTTGTGAAGCACGTAAAGGTGTGCTTGCTCTCATTGTTAATTCAAGATATGATGACTTGCTTTCCCATCAACCCTTGTCTAATAGTCCGTCCATCATGTCGAGCCACCGAAATGGTGATTTCACATGCATGTTTCAAGTACTCGGTATAGAATTTAGACGTCTCTTTACAAATATATAGTTTAACAATGCAACCCTCTGGCCAACTCCATTTTTTAATATACCCTTTCAGGTCATCTTCCACTCGATTGTGTACATTCATCATCATGTATACTAGGCCACACAGTTGCACCTCCCTTACCAAATGAACTGTTAAGTGAATCATTATGTCAAAGAAAGCTGGAGGGAAAAACATCTCCAGCTCATAGAAAGTCGCTATGATTTGGGTTTGTAGCCTTAGCAGCTTCTTGATGTTAATCACCTTACTACACAAAGACTTGAAGAAGAAATATAGCCTTGTGATCGATGTTAGCACCTTCGTAGGTAAAATACCATGTATTGCTATCAAAATGAAGTTTTCCATCAACGCATGGCAATCATGTGATTTCAAACCCTTAATCCTCATGTCTTTCATTGACACACAACATTGCTAATATTTGATGAGTATCCTTCTAGAACTCTCATTGAAATAAGAAACTCACAAAAGCCATTTTAAGCTTGCTTAGATAGTGTGAAAGCCGCTGGACATAAGAATATACGAAATCCCCTCTCCTCTAGTGCTAATTCCTCCCTCATTCCCATCTCAACTATGTCTAGTCTTATATTTATGTCATCCTTTGTCTTTTCAAAAATATGGAGTAATGTTCTAAAAAGACTCTCGATGGTGCGCATCTTTGCTTCAAGGCAGCCATTCAAACAGTTATTAAGTGAGAAAATAGCACTCAGGTCCCGACGAATAGAAAAATATCAAAAAAATAATATTGGAGAATCCTATATGTGTGTGTGTGTGTGTAAAAGTCTCATTGTGAATTCCTATATATATATAAAAAAATCTTTAGGGAACTTAGTGATATATATTATAAATGTGAAACTTACTTTATTGATAATTATATGTGACTATATCGACAAATCAAATAGTGAAAGTTGACAAGTTCATATGTGTTAACTAAAGCAGTTCTCGTTGACAAATGTAAGTGACTATATTAACATAGGGTGAGTGTTGACAAGTCCAACTATGTTGATAAAACTAACTCTTGCTGACAAGTGTGTATCACTATATTGACAAATTATATATTGGTCATTGACAAGCCTATCTATGTTAACTAAAATAACTTCCGTTGATAAGTGTATATGCCTATATTAACAAGTCATAAAGTAGTCATTAACAAACCTATCTATATCAATAAGATAACTAGGGACTTTTTTATAGAGAAATCTAAAATGAGACTTTCTTTTATAGAGAGAATTTACAATGGGACATTTTTAATATTTTTTTGGGTCTTTAGGTTTTGATTACTATTTTCCCTCCTTAATTGCCCTCTTTTCCCGCTAGATCTAAATGAACTCCTCGGTATTCTTGGATTCAAGAAAAAGGTTTCTTCCACGTATTGACATCTTGGAAAAATCTTCAGACGTGATCCTTCAAGATATATCAAACATGATAAAAATTTTGCAATTCAGTTCTCTTCAGTTTACTAATAGTCCTAATTCTGATTTAGTTTTCGCCTTGGAGTCATACCCAACCTTTATTGCTTTAAATTAATGTATATGCATTTGGCATCTCTGCTCAATGAATATTGTTCCTTCTAAAAAAAGTATATTATAAGTTTTTAAATTTAAATTTCTTCTACAAGTATGACAAACCAGCAAAGCGAAAAAAGGAAATAAATCCTAATATAATATCCGTGATAAATAAAAAATTCAGTTGACTTTTTTTAAGGACTAATGAAGTTAAATCAATTACTTAATCATACTATATGTTATGTGTCATTAAATTATGTATTACTCTCTCTAGTATTTTTTTTATAAGCAACATTCTCTTGGTTAGATTTGGTCCTTAATATAAACAATTTTATTTTCTTGTCTCAAAATTTAAACTATACTTTCCTTTTCTAACCCCTATTAAATAGATATTTTTATATTAATAATCCCCCACTCACCACTAATTTTCTTTCATATAATCATTTATTACATATTTTCTCATATATTTTCTACTCAGTCTCTCTCTTATTGGTTCCATCAATAAGGGCTTATTTGAAATAGGCATGACATTTTTTAGACATATATTATTTTAAATTAATCTTAACAATTAGTTTGTTTTCTGCAATTAGGAAGAAGGTTACTTAATAAAAGGAAGAGCGAGAGTAGTTTATAAGGTAAGGTGTCAAACAATTTAATTTATTCATTATCTTTCTTACTCTTTTTCATCAATAAAGGAATATTTGAAAAAGACATGGCATTTTTTATATATGCATTATTTTTAACTAATATTAACAACAAGTTCGTTTTCTGCAATCAGGAAGAAAGTTACTCATAAAAAGAATAAGAGGGAGTAGTTTATAAGTTAGAGTGTCAAACAAATTAATTTATTCATTCTCTTTCTTACTCTTTTTCATTAGTAGGGGGCATATTTGAAAAATACATAATATTGTTTATTCATTTATATTTTTTAACTAATCTTAACCTATAGTTCATTTTCCGTAATTAGAAAGAAAGATATTTATAAAAAAAGATTAGAGGGAGTAGTTTATAAGTCAAAGTGTCAAACAATTTAATTTTGAAAAAAAATATAAACATAAATATTTTTAATTAATTAAATTAAATTCCTTAATTTAAAAAAAAAAGTGAAAGGGGGTGTATTTGGGAGAAGGTAGTATTTTTCTTTAAAATCATAATTGTGAATTTGTGATATTACTCATGGCCAAAAAAAATTGCCATATCACGTTACCTTCTTGATACATCAATTTAAGGGCTCGTTTGAATTAAAGAATTGGATGGAATGGAATGGAAAGGGAAGGAATTGAGTGGAAAAATATTTTGCCTATGACTCATTTGGTATGCACTGGAAAAGAAAATGAGTTAGAGGAAAATTGTTGTTTGGAAGGAAGAAAATGAGGTAGGAAAATGTGAGAAAGACCAAAATGCTCTTAACATTTAAAAACATTGTTTGCACCCACAAGTCCCACGCAGGAGCTACAGTGGTTTTGACATGAAAATATAAATGCCTGACCAGCTGCCTTTATGACACAATGAATTCCAAGTGCAATTGGAGTTCCAGCCGTGGCGAAAGATAGCTTAAGAGGGCGATGAACAAAGTGGTGTGGGAAAAGAAAATGTTGACGTAACTCCCATATGGATGCTTGAAGCATATGACATCCTGGTTGATTTGCTGGTGGAGATGGCCTTAAGAAGAGAACAAAAGTATGAGTTCAACAGGGAACGAGCGATGGGGTAGAGATTCGGTAATGGGTGTTCACTGGATGCTTAGACATGAGTGATTTGTGTGTCATGTCTTTGTTATATGTTAAACTAATGTAGCTTGATTTGATTCAAGTTATTGTATGAAAGCAAATGAAGCATTTGTGGACGGGTGTAAGAAAGAGTAGGAGAAATTTGTGCTTGCCATTTGTCATTAGTTAAATTAGTGAACCATGACATATCCACCGCATTCATATAGTTATTTAAGTGGATATCCATGTGAGTGGATTGCATGGTAACTATGTGCAAGCAATGATTTATTAGTCAAATGAGTTTGATTTTGTTCCCCTTATCTATGAACACAAGATGGTTATGTATAACTACTACTCATCCACCATAAAGTTATTATTACACAAAGAATAGAAGGGTGTAATAACATCATATGATCACTCTGGCTTCTATAAAAGGCATTGATGCCCATGGTGTACCTTCGAGTATCGTATGCTATTAGCTATTTGAAGGTTGTTCATCCCTATTTTTTTCATGCGAATAGGGGAACTTATTGAACTATGCTATTATGCATAAAATATCATCATAATTTACATTGAAGTTTAACTTACATTTTAATTACATTAATTTTTGTAGAGACAAAGAAAGGAGTTATTCATTAGAACACTGGCTGTGGTATTTGATAGAGTGGCCTACTATAGACATGGTGCTGATCAAAATTTCATCCACTGTGTGTTTCTCGTTCATGAATATCCTACCGTTTCTAATATTCCAGAGCTTCCAAAAGGTAATACAATAGCCAATTATTTATGAAGGGTCATGTTGTTTGTTGGTTAACCTGTCGGTTAACCATGAGCTGGTGTCTTTCTTGAAGAAATCAACCCATGTATCTTGTGGAACAATTTTTTTTTCCCACAAGGAGTTTGCCATGGGGAAACCCTTAGAAACATGGTATATGTCCTCAAGGGGATCGTTGCAGAGAGGATAACTAGGATCATTCATAACTCCTATAGGCAACGTCACTACCTCTATTTCCACCATCACATTCCACCCTCACTTTTTTCACTTTGACTATCAATTTAGCTGACTTGGAATAGGGAAAAAGCCAAGAACAAGGGAGATGAGAGAAGAGATTATTATCTTATGCCCACCGATAGGAATAATAGACTAAAGAAATGGGAATCATAGAGAATTTGTTTGCCATTGTTTTCTCATAACGTAACAGAACAATAATTGTGAGATACCCACTGTTCACTTATGGTCATACATTAATGAATGAAAGTAATTTTAACTATGTACTTCTGATGGGTGTGTCATAGTTATCGTAATCATAACCTACCCATCGCCAGCATTGTGGTCACACCCACTTTGTCTAAATGTATTTTTACTCCTCTTGACATCATGGTTATGAGATAGTTTTCTTTGTCCACTTATATTCGATGCACACCCAATCACAAGTAACATTTGGGTAAGACCTCTTCACCATATGGGTACTTTGAGCAAACACTTTAGTCAATTGAGTTTTAAATCAACAATGGAATTCCTACTAGGGGTGATCTCGGGACGCGACGGGACAAGATCGGGAAATCCCATTCCCGATCTCGATCCCGAAAAGGGTTTGTAACTGATTTTCAGTTCCGATCCCAATCCCAATCCTGAAGATTTCCTGTCCTGATCAGGATGGGAAATCACAAATTCCCGTTTTTTTTGCTTAATGAATTTTTGGCTCGATTTTGACAAGAAATGGGCATAATTTTCTAATATCAATATGTTTGCTTCAATTTAAGACACATATATAATTAATCAAATACAAAGTTAGTCTAGTATAAGTGCATATAACTCCTAAAATAGAAATTTAAAGTGAGTTTAAGTTACAAAATTTGAAAATCATAAAAGAATATATATATTTTGGGGACTGTAATGAGAGACCAAAGAGTGCAAACTGTGAGTGTGAACTAAGATAGTGAGATGAATAATAAATTTATAGGTTATTTAATAATAATGTATATTAAATAATGTAAAAAAATAATAATTTCAGGATCAGGAAATCCCATTACCAATTCCGAACTTTTTTTTCCCAATCCCGAATTTTCCCTGTTAGATACAAGATTAGTTTTAATGATGTCAAATATGTTTGCCATATATTCAAGATCAAAAAGTTTGTATCA
>JBAGKO010000012.1:19701063-19718255 GCA_037177275.1 Acacia concinna
TTCGATCCCGTCGTTGTAACCTCAGGCCGTTAGTGCCTGCCCGTCCTAATTATAAGGACCTTTATTAAAAAAAAAAGTCGGAATACCATCCAATGTGGAGAGCATAGTAGGCTAGTAGCATAACTTTTTCAATAAAGATATACAAAGTTAATTATTATGGTTATAAAATATTGTTTAATTTCTTGACTCTATTGCTTTTATGAGATTTTCATTTCTGTCCACGCATGATTAAATTACGAATGGATAAACATGTTCAGGACCCAAATTAAACGATGGCATTTATAATATTAATGGTCTGACTTATTCATAATGTTATAGTGGATAGATTTAATTATGGGAAGGATTAGACGCACTTGAAAAAGATTGGGAAAAAATAGAGGGCCAATGAGGTTTAGGGTTCCAAAGTAAATGGAAAATCGCACTCAAGTGCTAAAGGCAAAAAAACGAATAAGGAAAAAGTCTCAAAGTAGATTACACTATCAAAAAGGTTTTTAGGGACAATAGTAATATAAATTCTAAATATGAAATTATCTTTTTCTCCTATTTATTAAAAAAGAAAAAGAAAAGCAGTGATATATGATTAGATGCATGTACTAGTTAATTGTCGCTCTATAGACACGTTTGGTTATGACTTATGAGAAGTGACTTATTTTTATAAGTGGCTTATGATGAAGGAATTTTAAAAATAAGTAACTTATTTTAAGTCAATTGTGTTTGGATTGGAGGTAGAAAAAGTGACTTATTGGGAGTAGAAGAAATTACTTATGTTTGTATTGAAAGTAAAAAAAGTGGCTTAGGAGAGATAGAAAAAGTGACTTCTTTTTAGAAGTCACTTTTTTTTACTTATGAAAATAAGCTACTTATTGCAATAAGTAACTTATTTCCATAAGCTTCTACCAAACAACCAAATGCCATAAGCTCCGTTTTTTTTTCCATCCAACTCTTCTCATCGCTCACAGATGCCCAAATCAAACAGGCCCTTATATTATAAAGCTTTTACCAAACACCTCATATAACTTGTTAAAAGAGGTACATCCATTTATCAATGAGAGATGTTTTAATTAATATAGATAAACGTGTCAATAGACACTTTATAATTGATCAAAATAAGCGCATATATTTGTCAATATATAGCTTGCTATTATAGGCACATATACTTATTAAAATAGGTACATACACTTGCCAATGTGTAACTTATTATTATAAACATTTATACTTGTCAAAACAAACAAATATACTTGCCCATATATAACTTGTCATTATAAGCATATAACTTGTCAAAAATAGACATATACATTTGTCAATGTATAACTTGATAAAATATATACATAAAATTTTCAAAATAGGCTCATACACTTGCTAATGTATAATGTATCAAAATAGACAGTTAAACTTGTCAAACAGATATATATACTTGCCTATAATTTGTCAAAATAAGTATATAAAGGTGTCAAAATAACACCGCGAACTCCTCTTGCTTCTCTTTTCCTTTTGAATCAATGCATTAATAAAGTAATATCACATTCATAATTTATAGGGAAATTTGCAATAAGGTCCCAAATAAGGGACTTTATGTTAAAAAGGTTCCGTGAAATCGCGTATTTGCAGTCAGATCCTAAATTTCAGAAATATATTACTGTCAAGTCCCAATTTACAACCCCAGAGTTGTTAATGGCGTTGCTAGGGTTGTAATTAACAACCTCCTGAGGTTGTCATTAACAATGCCATTAATAACCTTGGGACCTGACTGCAAATATGTAATTTCACGGGACCTCTTTGATATAAAGTCCCTTATTTAAGACCTCATTGTAAATTTCCCTAATTTATATCACTACAGTCTTTAAGGACCTTTTTGGTAGTGGAATATGCTATGGGGCTTTTTTGTTATTGTTTTTGGTCCTTAGGATTTGGGTGAAATTTTCCCTAAAGTAAATGAGCCAATTAACATTTAATTTGACCAATTCATAGTTCAATGGGAGTGAATTAGTGAGCTACTACATTGATTTTACTTGATCTTTTATTTTATTTATAAATGTTTTTGTGGTTTCTCAATGAGAGTGGACGAATATGAACTTAAGAGTGTGAATGTCAAATTTGTCCGCAAGATGACTTTCTTGTCACTACATTGTCCATCTTGTCTCTGTCTATCAGCTTGCCATAAAAGTGCCATTTATGGATGTTTTCTCAAATTTCAATTAAGTTTTGTAAGGTCTAGTTAAGGCAAAAGTCTATTGTATCCGTAAGTCTATAATGTGATTTGTGTTTCGATGGAACTTCATAAAAAAAAAAAAAAGTTGGATTAACGTGAAATTATTTAGACAGCAATACGTTGAAAAGCCAGTTTTAATTAATAGGAATTGAAAACTGCGACCAAATATTTATTTATTTATTTCCTACAAGAGAGGACTAAAGCCCCGGTAACATAACAATTAAGGTCTACAGATGGGGCAAATATGATTCCAATATTAAAGAATCGGATCGATACACCATCCATCATCCTTTGCCAGAGCATCAACATGGCGGTTTTGATCTCTTGAGATAAGTTGCAATTTTAGCTCCTGTGAGTACTGCATTAAACTTTGGATGTGTACAAACAATAAGCTACACGTCTTGTTACCATTATTATTCCATCATATCAATTATACTCTTAGCATATGCTTCAATGGCATTACAGATACCCAGTGAATGAGTATAACCTACAACCCAAATTCCAGTATCATATTGAGTAACCCCACCACATCCAACCTTATTTTTTGAGGAAGTCTCCAAATAATTTTTTTTTAGTACAATAAAAGTTTAGGGTAGTTAGGCCTTAGGGTTCATTAGGGTTAGGGCATACCTCTAAACTCTTAGAATACTTATAGAGATACTTACAGATAATTGCACTATCAAAACTTTCACATCGGTGGGATATAAACCAACATCCTTATAGCCTTGGGAGTAAAATTGAAAAGTATAGTAACTAAATGAAAAAATGGGTCACCGTTCTGGGCCTGAACTTATGAAGTCCATAGAATTGACAAGGCTGAGTATGCAAATTTGATCTCTGGGCTTTTTGGCATTGCCCCTCAGCAGCAAATGTTTATGACTTGGTTGAAACAAAAAATATAGAAAAATCCAAATAGAGTGAAATAAGCCACACATAGCAATCATTAACCATTTTCATCTCCCAAACTAATTAGTTAGTTCTCTTACTTAGAAGCCTTTTAACATTAGCTATTAATTTTCCAAATGGCTTATAAACACACCATATATATTGGACAGCAAATTATGAAATAAAATATATTATTAAAATGTTTAATTTATATGAGATAATAAATTATATGATTAAATAATAAATTTGTGCAGCGCACATGGTCACAAAAGCTACAAAAGATTTACTGTTATGAATATTAATTATATGGATGTTCATCGACTTACAAGAGACTTCCTCTCCACGCCAATAAGAAGTTTTCTCATCAAGCCAATAAGATGCTTTCTTAGCAAGCCAAACTAAGAAGTTTGATCTCCAAGCTTAATGCTACTTGATCTCCAAATTTTATCTACTTGCTCCCTAACTTCTTTTTTTTTTTTTTGATACATGATAAAAGCTAAGAAACAAACAGAAACAAAAATGTTATTTCTAATCTGGTTCCACGCGAACTAAATCAATGTCAAGCCTATCTACCAAGTAGAATCTAAGCTCCATATTGAGTGCTCCCTAACTTTATCTTGCATATAAATAGTAGCTTTCATCATCCATTGTAACACACACAATAAGTGAATAAGAGTTTTCTCCCCTTTTCTCTCTTGAATTCTCTATCTCTTATATCTTTATTTTCATAACATGTTATCAGCACGAAAGCTCTGAAAAAGGTACAACTCTCTCATCGTTTCCTTAACCATTTCATCTACCTTCTTAATATTATGTTTATTGGATCCATCTGGGATAATTTGAGTGTTGTCTCCTTAACCATTTCATCTAGCTTCTTAATATTATGTTTATTGGATCTATTTGGGATAATCTGAGTGACTATATGGAGTTAAAGTTACTCTTTTACTGATTGTTTTAAACATCAGGTTCTATGGCTAAGATTAGAGATTGTTGTTGTTTTTATTTTATTTAATCTCCTTTACAAGTTCTTATTTATTATTGATATTGTTAGTCTCTCTGAATTTATATTCTGAAGTTATATGGCTAGAAGCCATATAACTCTAATTTTCCTGTTTTGAAAATATATGACCTAAAGTCATATGAATTTAATTGCTTATTATATAGCCAGAAGCCATATTGTGTTTTCCTATTTTAAAATTATATGACCTAAAGTCATATTTGTTTGATTTATTATTATATGGCCAGAAGCCATATTGGTTTAATTTCCTATTAAATGGCCAAAAGCCATATTCCTATTTTGAGATTGTATGACCATAAGTCATATTACTTTAATTTTTTAAGGCCAGAAGCAATATTCCTTTAATTCCTACTTTGATATTATATGACCAGAAGTCATATACTTTTTTTTGTCTTATTGTGTGTCCAGACACCATATTCATTTGATTCCATATTATATGACTAGAAGTCATATATTTTTTCATCTTATATTTTATTAGATGGCTAGAAGTCATAAACTTTCATTTATCCTGAAGATAAAAGGCTAAAAACCATATAATGTTATTTATCATGAAGATAAAAGGCTGGAAGCCGTATATTTTTAATTTCTCATCCTAAGAGTAAATTGGCTATAAGCCATAAGACTATAATTCAAATTTCTTAATATTAATTAGCCTGAAGTCATGAGAATAATTGACCTGAAGCCATAAGGATTAAATGGCCCGAAGCCATACACTTTTTATTTTGTAACAATATCTTACTTTATGAATTACTCATTGTCTTTATGAATTCTCTATTATTATTATTGTAGAGTTATTATATTGTGTTTTTATATTTGAATAATTTTTGTTTATTGCTTTAATTAGTATGATCTATGTCAAATCTTACAAAATATGAATTTGTGGCTATTGTCATTACTAAAAAGAACTAAATCTTGATTGAATATTTAACCATAAAAGTCACTCTTATTCTTTGGAGTGATTTAAAAGAAAGGTATAACCACTAGAAGATGATTAATCTTCCAAAGGCTTATTATGAATATGTGTATCCAATTTGCTCCTGTACCAGCAATATTGTGAAAGAGGTTTTAAGAAATATACTAAACTTATTTCTTACCTCCTTATAGCTAAACAAAATCATAAGTTTTTATTGAAAAATCTTAAATCCCGTCAAACATGTTCAACTTCATTCCCATGAGTGAATGTAGTAACAAATGTATCTAATTTTCATTGATAATGTGAGAAGTCGATGTTCATACTATGTTTAAAAGTATATATTTGATTGAAGGCTCTAGAAGAGCTAATATACTGTTTCTTGAAGAAACATGTGCTATTATAAAATAAGAAGTTTACAAATAATAATGCAAACAAGAATTTTACTAATATAAACATGTAGTTTGTCAATGTAAACCAAAATTTTACTAATGAATTTAATGTTTGGCATGATATCGATCAGTTAGGCCATCCTAAGTCAATCATGATGCGAAATATAATTGGGAAACCATGTGGTCATACCCTGAAATGTATGTAAACAAATACCATAATCCCATGATTTCTTATATGCTGCAAGTTCCAAGGGAAAGTTGATTATTCGGCTCTCACCAAACAAAATAGAAAGTGAATCTCTCACTTTTCTAGAATAGATACAGGAAAATATTTGTGGCCAATACACCCACCATGTAGACCATTTAGTTACCATATGATTTTAATTGATGGATCAACTAAATGGTTGCATGTTTATCTTCTCGCAACTTGAAGTTTGTGAGATTGCTTGCTCAATGATTAGATTAAGAGCATATTACTATAATTATCCTATAAAAGATATTTGTCTTGATAATGCTAGTGGAAAATGCTTTGCAAGCTTTTAATAAATATTGTATGTCCTTTGGAATTGATGTTAAACATCCAGTCATATGCAAAAATGAATTATCAGAATCATTGGTTAAATCATTGCAAAACCTTTACTTATAAGATTTAATCTCCTAATTTCTGCTTGAGGCCATGCCATTTTGCATTTAGCAATGTTAATATGCATTAGGCCAACATATTATCTAAAGGTTTCCCCCTTACAAATATTTTTTAGTCAAGAATTTAACATTTCTTGTTTAAGAATTTTTGAGTGTACTATATATGTGCCAATAGCACCACCACAATGCACCAAAATGGATTGGGTATGAATCTTCTTCGATAATAAAATATTTAGAACTATCTACAAGAGATTTATTTACTGCTCGGTTTGCCGAATGTAATTTGATAAAACATTTTTTCCAACATTAGGGGGAGAAAATAAGCAATTAGGTGAAGAAATTAGCCGGAGTGAATTATCATTGGCTCATTTTGATCCTTGTGCAAAACAATGTTAATTGGAAGTTCAAAAGATAATTCATTTGCAAATTTATCTAATCAAATGCCAAAAGCATTTACTGACCCAAACAATCCTAGTTGCTAATGCTCCTATTATAATTGATGTCTCTAAAGGAAAAATTATTATAAATAAATATAAAGCATGCCTGAAGCATGGAAGACCCATTGGTTCCGAAGATAAAAATCCTCAAAAGAGAAAAAGAGCTAAGAATATAGATGGTTAAGTAGAAGATAGTCAAGAAAAAGTTATTAACTCTTGAAAAGCCATCTCCTGAAGAGGTATTAGCTCCTGAAGCGTTATTAGCTCCATAAGAGTCATATCCTAACTAGTTATTATCTCCAAAAGAGAATATATTAATCCCAGAAGAGACCAAGATATACGAAATGTGTGAAAATAATGAGATCTCAATAAATTATGCTATGAACGGAATCCGATAGAATCAAAATGAAGTCAACGTTAACGACATCTTTGCTAATAATATAGCATATGATGTAATGAATGATAATAAGGATCATGAGCCAAAATTTATTAGCTAATCCTTGAAGGACCCAATGTGCTAGAAGTACTAGTCTTTGAAGGACACAAGGTGCCAGAATCACATTTCCTAGAAGGACTCCAAGTGTCATGAAACACAATTCCTTGAATGACTTGAGGTGCCAGAAGCACAAGTCCCTAAAGGACTTAAGATGCTAGAAGCATCCAATTCAAATCTTCAAGAACAATACTCAATTAAATTAAATAAGTCCTGGTATAACCTGAAGCAATTAGGACGCATGTGATATTATCATTTCAGTAAATTTTTGTTGAAAGAATTATACAAAAATGATCCGATATGCTATGGATATTTATGAAAAGATCTAGAAGTGAGTTCGTTATAATTGTCGTTTATGTTGATGATATCAACATCTATGAAATTCCTGAAGAGCTTCAAAAGGCAAGTAATTGCTTGAATAAAGACTTTGAAATGGAGGATTTGTGAAGAACCAAAATTCTATCTTGAATGATAGATTGAGCACAAGAAATCTACACAAAGAAAGTCCTAGAGAATTTTTATATGTATAAGTCATATCCATTATGCACTTCAATGGTGGTGAGGTCTTTGAAGATGGGTAAGACTTGTGTAGACCTTGAGTAATTAGCAACGAATGTGAGGAAGAAATACATGATCTAGAAGGACCATACCTTTGTACTATTGGAGCACTTATGTATCTTGCTAATTACATATGTCCTAATGTACTATTTATTGTTAGCTTATTAGTAAGATACAGTTCTTCATTAACCCAAAGACATTAAAATGGAGTGAAGCAAATTCTTTGTTACCTCAAAAGCATTATGGAAATGGGTTAGTCAAATGTTTCCAAGCATGACTTTATTGGTTATACGATGTTGTGTTTTTGTCTGATCCATGTAATGGTAAATCACAAATTGGATATTTGTTTACATGTGGAGGTGTAACTATTTCATAGTGATCTATGGAACAATCTTTGAAAGCTTGTCACTGATATCAGCCTTTAAGAGACTTAAAGATCTTAACTTAAATTGTCAAGAAGGGGAGTTGATACACACTGTACTTTTTTACCCTTATCTAGGTTTTGTCTCATTGGGTTTTTTATAAAGATTTTTAACGAGGCAACACTAGATAGTTTATCAATGAATGATATACTCTTTTCTTTGACTAGGTCTTTATCCTACTGGATTTTTCCTAATTAAAGTTTTTAATGAGGTACATTCATAATGGACATTTAAGGGTGATTGTTATAAATATTAATTATGTGAATGTCCATCGACTTACAAAAGATTTTCTCTCCAAGCCAATAAGAAACTTCTTCATGAAGCCAACAAGAATCTTCATTTTCAAGCCAAACCAAGAAGCTTGATCTCCAAGCTTAATGCTACTTGCAGTCTCCAAGTTTTATCTACTTGCTCCCTAACTTTATCTTACCTATAAATAGTGGTTTTCATCATCCATTGTAAAACACACAACAAGTGAATAAGAGTTCTTTCCCCTCTTTCTGTCTTGAATCTTCTATCTTTTATCTCAGATGTCTTTATTTTCATAACATTTATGATATTATTCAATGTATTCTTTACCATATCTTTTCCGGTATCATGAAGATATTTTTCATTTATGGGCCCCAAATTATATTATATAATATTTTGTGGAATTAAAAAAAAAGTCCTTTCGTTTGGTTAACAAATTCCTTTCTCACTGGCTACAGACCGGGACGCCGCCGTATCAGTCATTCTCAACATCAAAAGGCAAAAAGAAAGAAAATTCAAATACAGATAAAGAAAATAATTGTTATTTCCCTTTTTCTGTTAAGGCTGCTAAAACAAATTAGTGATTCATTGCACTCTTACAAGCCACGAAATCTCTGTGATGAGCATCAGCATTCTGCAGTTGGGCTTCTTAGAAGAGACGGGTTAGATCGAACCAGATTGATCTCAAAGCCATCGGACATGTATTTAGCTTTAATTATTGCCAATAAACGAGTTATTTCAATTAATTAGTTTGAAAAATAAATAAATTATGCACACTCCATTGCATTCTTATCCTTCCACCATTTTTTTTTTCAAGTTGCGTTTGTTTTTGCATATTCAAACTAGTGTCAAGGAAAATGAATCAAAGCCCCCGGTCCCGATATTGCCATACTGACTAAAGTTTTTCCATTTTAAGGCTTAGGGTGTTAAATGTTTTTGCCTCTTCTAACAGTTTGTTGGTGGTAGAACTTGCTATCAATTTTAAATATTAAAAACAATAGATCTCAGTATACAAAATGTAATTTAGAAAGAAAGTTTAATATACACAGACATAAGTAAGAGAGTAAAAGGTACAAGCAAAAATATAGAGCATGGATGGATGTGATCAAAGGCTGAAGCATCCAATTAGAAGGCGATGATGATGTAACTGTTCCCTGTGAATGATTTGTTCAACGTACTTGAAATGATTCAACTGGCAAGGTATGGCTATGGCTCCTTCTTGCTCAAACCCATACTCTTCTTCTGCCTCCTTCAGCAACTCTACGAACAGTGGGTGATTCAAGTAACTCACAGGCACAACTATTCTCTCTTTCTCTTCTCTTCCTACCTTAATCGCCAAACACCCTCTCCTTACTCCTTTTCTCTGTTCTTCCCCACTATTATTATTGTTATCAGTTTCTTGGTGTGCCATGATCCCAAGCTCTTTCATTTTAAAGCTCCCTTTTCCACTTCCTACCATCACCAAACGACTCACACACTTTGAGATGAACTCCAGAATTTGAAACTCTTACAAAGTTTCAGACAAGAAGAAGAAGAAGCTGGGGTGGTCGAGAAATAGGGTGTCGCAGTTGGGAAGAAGGGTTTTATAATGTGGTGGATTTTGGATAAGAATAGACTTTTAAGCTACCAATGGAAGATCATCTATCGATGTTGACCTAAACCAAAAAAAAAAAACTAAACAAAAGGCAACCAATGGAAGAGAAACGTATTTGGTTGTGGCAGCAGAAAAGGTCAACCAAGCCAACAGTCTTCTACTCTAGTGGCATGTAAACTTTTTTACAATTGGGAGGTTGTTGGTTCAATCTTATTTATAACCTCATGTTAATGTCTACCCTTTTAAGTCAGCCAAAGGGTATAGTAACAGAGGGCCAAATAGTTGTTATTTAATTATGTGACCTTGAAATGAGAAACTGGGGTCGTCACAATAGATTCCAAGTCAATAGCTATATATATATAGATAGTATAGATTTGGGTGAGGTTGCATTTAATGTCTCGAATGTTTCAAACGTAACTGATATTATTTGATATTGGGGTTTTGTTGTTTCGAGGAAGTGGATACTAAAGTTCTGGAGTTTAAGGGATCTGCATCAACCAGGGCATGGGCTTGGGCCCCTCTCTAACTTAGTTCAATCTTATCTTTGAGTAGGACTTCGTCTGTTTCATTATCTTGGGTGGTCCAAATTGTTGTACTACTTGTGCAACAAGGAGGAGGGGATAAATACGATTTATGAGTCCATTTTGATTAAAAAAGTTGGTCCTTATTATAAATGCAATTTCTGTGTAATAAATATGATTTTTATAGTTTTTTCTCTATTAATGGCAATAAACAAAAATAATTTATTCAAATTAATTGTTCAAATCATTTATAAATGAGGGAAAAATTAAAAATTTAACCCATAATTAAGTGTTAACTAACTCTAGTTGGTATGTGAAAGTTAGTTAATTGGGATTTATAAATAGGATTAAAGTGGTGCCTAGCCTATGACCTTTTTACAGGCTTACTTAATATGTTAGCCTGTAAATAAGCCAGGAGAAATAGGTCTAAAATGGACTTAGGTGGGTTTTGAACTTTGGACATGACTCCAAGCGCTTAAAAATTGAAGGCTTTTAATATGAGCCTATTAAAAGCCTACGTATTGGGCTTGTTCGGCTGTAATGTTAGTAAAACTGACTTTTACCTTAATTGATTTTTGCAAATTGAGGTCTTAGTAAAATTTAATTTGTAGTACTATATTGTAATTTATGATTAGATATGCTTATATATATTAAAAAAAAGGTCAGTTTGATATAAACCTATTTCAATAATATATTAAGGAGTTAGTTTGAATTTATAAACCTATTTCAACTTTTTGAGAAGCTAAAAAAAAGTGTGAAATTTATTCACTTAAGTAGTAATAATACAAATGAAAGAGAAAATGTTGTGTGAAGACATGATAAAAGGCAGGCAAAAGTGAAGCTAGCTAGGTCATTCATGGAAGAGTGCGAGTATTAGCTGATAAGAGAGGTAGACAAGAGAAGAGAAAAAGTGAAACCAAAGATGCTTAGCCATGAAATCCACTAAGCTAGCATATGCCAAAATGTCACATATATAACACTTCACACTCTGCCCTACCAAAATACATACATACGTGTATATATATATATATATATTTGATAATAAGGTCCACCTCTTTTCACTTCACACTCAGAATATGGTACACCTACCCTCTTTGCATGCAAGCACTACGAGTTCCTCCCTTCATTGTCCACATATATACGACAATAAACACTTATCTCTCTAAGCTTTTCCACTCCTCACTCAAGTATGACTTTTAGTTTCTTTAAATTTAAAAAATTAAAAGTGCTTTTTTAAAACCACAACTAGTATTTGACAAGAAAGAAAGAGTGCACAGCAAAGAGAAAAAGTGAAGCTTGTCCACTCACTGACTCACTCCTTATGTCTCTCCCTTTCTCACTACAGTACTACACTTATCCCCTCATTTCTCATTATACTTTTTGTTAGTATTATCTTCCTATTCTCTTAATTGAGAAAACATTTTATTATACACTTAGATAAGAATAACCCACCAACTCAAGTTGAAATCATCTGGCAAATAATAATAAAAAAAAGACTTAAGTAGATATAAGTGATACTCCCTCCGGTCATTAATATAAATCTCAGTTGATTATTTAAAAAATTGAACAAATTACTTAATCATACTATGCATATCATTAGATTATATACTAGCCGGCATGTTAGTTTAGAGAAAAACAATATATATATATATAAACACTTTAAAATAATTTATTTAGCTTTATTGATTTCTCCAAAAAATCAAATGTGTCTTATATTAAGAATTAGGGTAGTATAAACTCTCACCCCCTCCGTCTCAAAATATAAGAGACGTTTAACTGAATTTCTTGGTTCAAAGTGACGGTTAAAAACAATAAGTATATTAGAATTGTTACTCGCTTTTATTAAAAAACCTTTATTAATGAGGAGATATGAAATAAGAGATAGAATACCATTATTAAAGTCCACCATTCTCTCTCTCCCCCTACCCCTCTCTTTTATCATCGGGAATAATAACTTTTATAGTCAATATAAGTATTAATACATTGGTATATTAAATAAGACAAAACTAGAGAAAAAAAAGAATTAAAGTACAAGACATTCTTCGAATGTCTCTTACATTTTGAGACGGAGTAAGAGTAGTGGTTGTCTCTTATATTTTGGGATGGAGTAAGTATTATTTAAATAAGTGTTTGGAATTGAATTCTCAATTGCTATATACTCCCTCCAATCCAATAAACAAGACACTTTTTAGCATGTCTCACACAATCAAATGAAAACCCTAAACTTCATTAATTTTTTCATAAAATCCAACAACTTTTTAACTTTAACCCAATTTAATATATATTAGACCTGTGAGAATGACTTCAATATGATAAAAAATGAAAAGTAAAATCGTACATTCGAATGCAAATTTTATCTCTCTACCTAATTAATTATACGAGTATATGGAACCATAGGAGTATATATATTTGACAAAATAATTAAAACTTCTGTCTAAGTTATGATTTATTTTAAAAACCACTTTAATTGGAAAATATAAAGGAAATTAAATGGAGCAAGTTGTAAGATAGTATTCCCTCTGACGAATTATTTTGTGGAAAAGTCAAGTCAAATGGCCCCATCCTTCATATATGTTTCCAATACACGCAAATCGTGAAAGGCAGAAAGCAAGGGATGGTTTGTTAAGTTAGGTCATCTTTTTATGAACCGTGAAAGGTCAAAAAGATTCAATTTCCCAAAAGCCTCTTCTTTTTGAGACATCATATATTCTCGTTTTCACAACAAACTGACAGCTTGCTAAAGTGAGTTAAGGAGACAAATTTGAATACTCACGCTGCTTTCTGTGGAATTCAACTCATCCCACAAAATGGATTCACAATATATTGTTCTTGTGTTTTCTGATTTCTCACATTCATTCATTCATTCATCAGAAGTTGTGTTAGTTTGGGATATCAGTTTCAGAATTCCAAAGGTAGGAGTAAAACGGAAGAACGGGCTTGAGGGGTCCATACGATTGAAAATTTGGCAATAATTCAAAAAAAAAAAAACAAGAAGAAGAAGGTGAAGCATTTCATGCAATTTATGTTGACATATCACTAATGATATTGATGATGACATTAATTAATGAGGTGGCCAAGAATGTAATTAATGGGGGAGGGTGAAAACGGATGGAGCAAATTAAATGAAGGTCTCAGCTTTTCATGTGGAATCAATCAGTAAGTCAAAGTTAGAATAGGCTTTACCAAACAAAGACAGAGAGAGAGAGAGATTCTGTTGGCTAGCTTTTCATTTTCAAACAGCTATGCCACTCAGCTTTCTATCTCATCACGAGGTCATCATCATTCATCAACTTCGGAAAATAAGAGCCACTTTTTATTGCTAGTAGTAGTTTTAGTATTAGAGAGAATCCAAGCCTCCATGACTTGCTTTTAAAGCTTGTGATGGGTTTCAGTGTGAACAGAAACCACATCCAATCCAATCCAAGTAAGCCCTGCCCATGAGGACGAGGCTGTTTTGTGTGCAATCAATGAAGCAAACAAAGCAAAGCAAGAATAAAAACAAAGTGGTGGCAATATAATTGAGTCAAGTTCGAAATCCTTTATTTACACATAATCACGTGTCTCGTATCTCCAAAGAGACCATATAGTAATAACAAAAGAGCGTATAGATTTCTGATTTCATTAAGAACAACAAAATATATAGTGATCTCTCTAATATGACCCGGTTTAGTGAGTGAGCACTTAACACTGTAAAAAATCATTCTTCTGTGTTCCTTCCCCTACAAGACTCTTAGGCCTAGCTGCTGACCTTTCTACTCCTTTGCCTCTTGCAATTATTTAATTTTACTGTCTCTTCACTCTTCCACTTCCTTCCCTGTCTTCTCGGGTACACGAAGCTAGCCAACAACATATGTACAGTAATAAAATAAATAAATTTATACAAAAAGTGACCCCTTATAATTACATTAATCATTGATTCTAGGGGTATAGCACAAATTTAAAAAACCGCCAAGCTTTATTAATTCCACTATTTATTTTCAACCTCTGTGATATGAGTATCCATTAGATAATCTCACAGATCAAAGATCGTCTGGTATGAAGAGAGAGAATGCTGAATCTGACGAGGACGAGGGCACTCTGCTTAACTCATCATTGACATATACCTGCAAATTTTAGTTCTACACAGCATTTACATGATCAGGTCCATCACAGATCTATAAGATGAAGACATATATTTGAACACAAACATGGCAGCAACATCTCACTTGTTAATTATGAACAAAAGATTACCAGACTCACAAGTTATAAGATCTGCATTGTATCTTATATTCAAAATGTAGGGCTTTTTTTAATTTGTTCACCAAGGATCATATATATGTAGGATATTTTCACTGCTGTGGGAAGCAGAAACAAATATCCATCCAATCCAATATATATATATATATATATATATATAAGAAATGGCGTGTACGTGTGGGTTTGTGTGTGAGAGCAAACTAACAAAAAATTAATCCTAAATCCTATTCAAATATAGGCTTTACTCTATTATCAGAGTTGACGTAGGAGAAATGACGAAAAGTCTCACCCCTTATCTCACTCGTTATCTGGCAAACATGAACCTTCAGATCAGAGCCCAAAGTTAGTTGCGGAAACCCTAAATAGAAACAGAAATATTTAAATAAGAAACATGGCAACGGCGAAACTGAGATAATGGGAGGCCAGATCTGAGGAAATATGGCAGAAACAGACAGATCGGACACTGGAAAACACGATGAGAAAGAAGATCTGGGGGTAATGATGAAGAAAAGGTGTTTGACCTGACACCAGAAAAAAAAAAAAAAAAACGTGCCCCCTTTTATTCTGAGAACATCATCATAACTTGATCAGAAGAAAACGAACAGAAAGGAGGTAATGATGAAAGCCTTTTACGAGAGAAATTGGTCAAAATAGTTCATCATTACACCAATCTGCGCACAATCCCACAACTTTAATTTCTCGGAAAACAAAAAAGCCCATACGCTTGAGATCAGATCGGTCTATAATTAACAAAACAACAAAACTCGAATCGGACATATATTGGAAGAAAATTCATAATAGAGAAGGAGAAGGTGAAGAAGAAGCAAACCCTGTGAAGGATACAGAGATCTGAAGGGAAGCTAAAAATTGGGGGGAATGAAGCCTGGTCCGACGACGCTTCAACGAACCTCTGGCCACAATCTCCAAATCTGAGAGAAAGCTAAGAGCGGATCAAGAAGAAGGGTCCTCGAGCCAGACAACATTCCCCTCAAAACACAAAGCTTCCTGCTCAATAATGCCTTCCCTGCATATATATGTGTGTGTGTGTAGTATGATATTCCTCAAATTAACCTCATATTCTCTGATCTCTGATCTCCTTGAATCCCTCCAAGGGTGCCGAGAGAGAGAGAGAGAGAGAAGCAGAGAGAGGGAATAGGATGAAGAGGAAGATAAGGGAGGAGAGGCATGAATGGAAGGGGAAGGGGATATAAGAAGAGAGGGAGAGAGAGTACACGAGGGAAGGAGCAAGATGACAAAAGAGAGGCGAAGAGGGTAGACCCTACCGGGTTGGGTTACTCGCTCCTAGAAATGACCACGAAGCCATGCACCCCAAAAAAATAAATAAAATAACTTTTGTGATTTGTAGAAATTTACCCTTACATATATATATATATATATATGCTCCTCTTTCCCTACAATTTTATTTTTAACTTATTATTATATTGATTTTGTTATTATTTAATAGTCATTTAGTCTTTTATATAAGATACTTCCAATATTTTTCACAGCGATTAAAAAAAATTTTAAATTTCATTAACTTTTCAATAAAATTCAACAACTTTTCAACTTTACCTTATATAATATACATTATACCACATGATAATAAAGTCAATATAATAATATATAAAGAGTAAACTTATATATTTACATAACAAATTTATCTCTTTGCTTTATTTTATAAATAGGATCAATTTGTTCCTTCTCTCTTTACCCTATATAGAGGATACCAGGTATATTAAATAAAGATAGAATTGAAAATTATTTAATTTTATGGCATAATTAATAAGATTTAAGGTTTCATTGGTCAGTATGAACAAAGATTAAAAGTACCTTATATATAAGATTAGATGAGTATATTGATCAAATTATTGATACATTAGCTACACTATTTTTTGTAGAAAAAAAAAGGTATACTATATTTTGTTGCACATTATTTAGTTTTATAAACACTCCCTCCAGTTTTAAATATAATACCTATTTAAATTTTTTGGAGGAATTAATGGATATTAGTTATATTAATTAATTGTTATAATATCATATAATGTTCTAAAAATATCCTTAATTTGCGATTTCAAATTCACCATTTCTCCTTATATATGTATTTATGGGAAGTGGAGAAGAAGTATAATTTCTTTTTATTTATGTATTTAAATCATTGTGATGTCTAATTATAGTTAAAATAGTAATGATTTGAGAAAAAAATGATTAAATATAGAAGAAAAAGTAGATATGGGTTTTATAATAACGATCCAATCAAATTTTCAAACAGATTTTATAATTATGACGGGATGAAGCATTTTTTATAAATTAAGTAATTTTTAAGGACAAAGCCTTGGGTAGGTCACTTATAATTCAAGGGTCAATCAATAAATGCACAATAACAAGTGTGATTGAAAAATTTGCTGTCATGGATCGAATATGAATAATTTTACATAAGTTATATATCTTTTTTTTTAATGCCTTATACATCGTTTAAAATAATGAATAAGGAGCTTGGTTAATTTGAAGGATTAGACAATTTGGTGTGATGGCCATCTGTAATTGTTCTCTTAGGGTCTGTTTGGTTTGAGGGGAGGGGAGGGGAGGGGCCCCCTCCCCTTGTTTGGTTTAGATTTTTGGAGGGGAG
>JBAGKO010000012.1:19718355-19729845 GCA_037177275.1 Acacia concinna
AAAGTATATCTCTATCTTGGCAACAAAATTATCCATTCATCACACAAATTTCAAATTCTCACACGATTATACCCAAGTTCTATACTCAATTTAGCTCTCAGGCATCAATCGAATAAACTAATATATCTTATTAGTGGCCAATTAATAAGAAGCATTAAGTTCAGAGTAAAATCAATATAAAAGAAACCTTATTCATAAATAAAAGAAAGCGACAATCAAAATACTCAATCCATATAAGGGTTCAAATAATTCTAGAACAAGAAATTTAGCTACTCATGTTCAGAATTAAACCAAAATTAAAGAAATTAAATTCAAATTTAGAAGACATGCTAAAAAGAGAATAACTAATGATAAGAGAATACAACCAAAGAACAAGATCAAGATCAATAATTTGCTCTGGTTTCCAAATCTAAGTCTCCCTCCTCTGCAATTACTCTCGTGCTCAAAGAAGAAGAAGAATCAGCTCTCTCTCTCTCTCTCTTGATCTCCCGTCCAGATCTCTGTCTCCAATCTTGCGTTATGATTCTTAGACCCGTCCATGTTGCTGTGTCGCGCTGCTTCTTCCTTTTTATCTCCCAATTTCAGTATGCGTCTTTTTCTTTTAATCTGATATTGTGCGTGATCCTTTTCAATTGAGTCAAGCAAATTCATATTCGTAGTTACTCTCCCGCGAAGAATGCGTCTTTTTTTTCCTTGCGTAATCTCCGGTGGTGATATGCAATTCAGATCTAATAACATTATAATAAAAGGTAAATCCAATACTAATAATAATAATAATACCACATGAAAGTTGTTTCCTTTTTCTTATTCAAAATATGATTTTATTGTTGTTATTATTATTTTTATCAAGATTATTTTTATTATTAAGATTATGATTTGTTGTCTTAATTTTGATATTTAAAATCAAATCCCTTAAATTAGGCTCAATATTGTTATCTTATCTAAATCTGACTCATATGTCTTTAATTTATTATGGATAACTCCTTAAATATATTAAAATATATACTAAATTTATCCAAAAATAGGGAGTCATCATATATAAAAATACAAGGGGAATAAAATGGTCAATTTTGGTGTAACAATCATAGACAAAGCAAGTTTTAGTTAATTTGTGGAATGAGACTGCGTCAGTCTTATTGTATGTCATTTTATCTTAAGCAAATGATGTCCAAAAATCATGAAAATTTTCATTCTAAAACTAGACATTTCAAGCTTTAATTTGATATGTCATTTGCATAATTTGGATGTATATATTAAGAGATATGAATTTTTGAAGTTTTCCTAGCGAAATTTGTCAGTTTGTGGAGCAATGTTCAAAAATGAAATTACTGGGAATTTTCTGATCCCAATTGAGCCAATAAAATATTCCCCCCCTAAAACTAGACTTAATAATGGAATTTGAGCTTTAGAATCACCTCAATTGGATATTTGTACAATTATATATGAATTTTCAAAATTAGGTGAAAATTCTGTCAAAAAATTCGAATTTCAGAAATATAATGGTATAATTGTAATTTGTGGCCCAACCAAGAATAAAGATGGAAATAATGTATAAGAAAAATTGAGGAGTACCCATAAATTATTTAGAGACTAATGACAGTTAGTTTGAAATTTTTTGAGACAGTCGATATATCGACTCTGTAGAAAATTTAACCAAATAATCATTTTTTCTCTTCTCTCTCCTCACAACTAGAAAAGCCACAAAAGCTCCTATTTTTAGCTTCAACTTTTGAAGCTACTTTTTGAGCTTTTGGCTTTAATTAACTTTTGTTATCCAAACACCAAAAATTTAATAAACTATTTAGCTTATTAAAGTAAAGCCAAAAAAAATAAAAAAGGCTTGACATCCAAACAGACTCTTTAGATACGAACATGAAATACACTTAATATATATTTAAATTGAGAGAAAATTTGGGGGAAAGAAAATTAAGGGAGAAAACTCCAAAAAATAATAAATTTTTTACTATTTATAAAAATTTTAAAATCTAATATTTATTTTTTTCTCCTTTTTTCCCATCCAAACACACCCACAGGAGAGAAAAGGAAAACTCTCAAACGAGTGGAGATAACTACACAAGGCCACTGTTCAAACCATACAATTATCTCATAGTAACATGTTCCCAACATGTGTCGGTAAAATATTTCGTATGAAATTTAAGATTCAATTCGGAATTAATGATTCGTGAGACACGTCAATTTCTTATGAGCAAAAGTCACCAAACCTCATTATTAAGATCTCAAAAGATTAATAATCCATCTATGTACGAACAGTAATTTAAAATATAACTTCATTGCCACTCTCCAAGTAGAGATTGGTTCTTTTCCTTTAATTTCTTCTCTTTCATACTTAGCCATACGTAAAATATTGCTTCATTGGTCCATGTCGCAAACCACCACCATCTGGTATATACAATTGTTTTTCGGAGTCAAAAGTCTTCTTATTTATTTATTTATTTATTTTTATTTTGCATGTTACCATCCTTATCATTTTCCGCTTTGTCTGCGCCTTCTGCTTAAAAGTAATGGATTTTTTTTCCGTTCATGGGATTTGTATTAGGTGTACAGCATATGAAAGCGAGGGAAGAAAGAGAGGACACAAACAAACAAAGAAACATGAAACATTCTTACATATGTTACAACAGTATAGTAATCTTTACAAAATAGTACGAGAATGTTCGTTTTCATTCCCCTCTCAAATGTCCTTCCCTCATTGGAACCCTCCTTATCTCACAAGTCTTGTACCCATCACATGCTTATCCCTAGCCACCGCCTTCAATTCATTTTTTTTAAAAAAAATTATATTATACTTATAATAATATATATATATATATATATATCAAAGTTCTTAATTAAACATACAAGTTGGCTTCATATTCTAGAAGCTCCCGTACCTGAGGGTCCTATTATATTGGACTTAATTAATTATAGTTTACATTTATTAGTTAAGGTGTTCATTTGTAGTTAGCACGTTCATTTATGTGGCGCAAGACTCACACTCAAATGCTGCTTTTTTTTAAATCACTTGTGTATTGTTCTTAAACGCTGGACAAAGACAACAAATGAATTCATTTAACTTTTTTTTTAAATTTGTACTATTTGAATTCGATTTGTATCAAAACTCGTCCTATTTAAACTTTGTCCATCTACTAAATATATTGGATCCCATCATCATCAAGGTCAATTTAATTAGTTGGTCTTTTGGAAATTTGATCCTCAGTCCATTTCACTTATTAATTAGGAATACCCTCACTAGACAAGTCAAGCTTCAAAAACCCCATGATTTCTTGTCTAGTTTCAGATAAAATCGCTTACACTTTGTCATTAAGATTTAATTACTTAATTAAATTCATTTTCTTAATCTAAGCTTGATTGGGAGTAGATTTCTTAGAAGTTTTTTTTATTTTGTTTATACATAAGCCCAACCTCAAGACTTCGTGTTTAAGCAATCAAACTCGAGTAAATGAAAGGTAACATATATTTGTCCGTCTTTTTTTTTTTTTTAGTGTTTTTATCTAATCTTCTCTTTACCCTGTTTTTGCGACAAAACATTTTGCATTCAAAACCATATTAGAGTTCGAGTAATTTAATTTCAATTGGGTTTAGAGATCTAATAATGAGCACCCATACTCTCAAAAGTGTTAAGCTTAAATGCTTTACCTTCTTTATGCTAATTCCCAAAATGTAATCGTTAAGCTTTTCATATTCAATGCTCAGTTTCTTATGCTAATTACAAGCTTAACAACTGATCTTGCAAGCGTATGAACAAGTGGTAAGAATTATATATATTTTAAAAAAGTTAATATACTCCGTCCTTTTCTAATTATAAGACCCTATTGACTTTTTTAGAGAATTTAAAAAAAATCGTAAGAAATCTAATTATATTATTTAATTATAATATATATTGTGTTTTATTATATTATATATTAGTTCATAAGTCAAAGAAGAAAAACGATAAATTTTAATATTTTAAAATAATTTAATTAAATTTTTAAAAAAATTTAAAATTTTTTAAAAATATTAATAAAATCTTATAATTAAGAACTCACCGTAATATTTAATTTAAAAATTTGCGCATTTGTAAAAGTTGGAGACTTGGGTAGAGAACAAAGGGGAATGAGTTACGTGTCAGGCAGGTAGAGCCCACTAAGAGGGACACCTGTAATACATAACTTGCCCCACAAATCAGAATCTAAACAACTTACGATATCACGTTCCGGGTACGACACGTGTCGAAAGATGTGATCTACTTTGTACTTAGGGCCATTGGATTCTGGCCACGTCATGGTGAGAAAAACCAAAACTCCAAAGGAAGAGGGGACGTAAGAAGATACTACGTTTTGACCGCGTGTTGCTGTCGACATCTCATTGGCTATCACATGACAGGTGACGGATTTGTGTCTCATGGGTCATGGCAACTTATCTTGTTGGCTGAAAATGTTATTTTTTTAATAATAATATTATTATAGAAAAATTTTACAAAAAGACATGGAAAATATATAAAAAATAAATCAGAACAAAGAAATTCAAAAATTTCAATTCAGTCACTTTTATACTTTTCTTCTAGAAATTATGAAAATACCACTGAATTTTAATAACACGAGAATTTTAATTCACATAAAAAATATCTCAATTCACAACAACTAACAACTAAAAATACACAGTACTTAAATGTTTATGGTGTTGTTAATTGGAATACTCTTATTGTGAATTAAGATACTCGTATTGTTAAAATTTAGTGGTATTTTCATAATTTCAGGAAAAAAAAGTACAAATGTGATTGAATTGGAATTTCTGGGTTTCGTTGCCCTAATTTGTCTTTTACATATTTCCCTTATTTTTTTTGAGATTTTCTCTAATATTATTATTATTTTAAAATATTGAGGATTTTGAATAATGATAAGGAATGGGAATTTCTTACTTAAAAAATGGTTGGAAGGTTGACAATGACTCCACCTAACCCCACCATGACTCACCCGTCCACATTGGCTTCTTCTCAAGCCGCCAGCTTTGGTTCCATCCCTCATTTTTGTCACTTACCTATTTTCTAAAAAGAGTTCACCTACATATTTTTCTGAACACTAAAATAGACCTAGCATACTTCTCATAATTTTGTATTATAATTAAATAGAAGAGTCTACTATTGAATTTTAAACCTACACGATTCTTGAATTGGAGGTTTTTGTATATTTTAGAATTAGGGTTTAATAATAATGAAGATATCTTTTATATAATTTATTAATTACCCAAGATGAGAATTTGCCTATTTATCTATCTCTTGCCTCAAAATGAGAACAAATTCATAAAGAAATGTTTATAGTTTTAAGTAATTTGAGTGAAACCTCATATAAATATATACATGTATATATGTTACAATCTAATTTTTAGGGGACGATTTACATACTCTCACTCATTATGGCATTATTGGAGTTGCGAAAGTAAAACCAAACAAAAAAATAATTCCGGAAGCTCTTATAGTTTGGCACGATTTTAAATCAAGTCTTTGTAATTTGTTTTGTTTGAATTGAGTTTATACGGCGGACCTGTTATTTGGAGTGTTAAAACCATTAATTTTATTTTATTTTTGATTACTTGGACTGTACTCAATTTTCTTTACTTCATTGAACACGTGTGTATTTTTTTTAAAAGATGAATTTTTTTCAAAAATTAAAACTATTTATTAATCTATAAAAGCCCAATTCAAACAAATTACACTATAAAATTATAATAATTCAAAATTTATATAAACTATTATGACGCCTGGATTAATTTCCCAAAATAAATAAATAAATACTAGCTCCATGTTTTAAATATAATGCAAGATTATATATATATCAAAGTTGTAAGTGTTACACTTAAGGAATTTTTACAAATAGAATGATCAAATGGAACAAACGCAAGATTTATTTTGTAGTTTAATTTATGGCAAAAGTAAAAAACCTATTTTAAAAGCTAGCAATCCTATTAAAAAAAAAAAAGAAAGAAGAGAAAGGAAAAACATGCATCATGCTAAACCAGTTTGTTTCAATCAAATAAAAAAAGATGAAACTTGACGGACCTAAGAACCAAATAAATAAGTGACAATCATTGCAAGGTTAGTGTAACTAGACAATTGAGTGAAGAACGTGATTCATGTAACCATTAACTTATCAGCGCATAACCCTCCGACTTAATAACATGACGTCACTCATGGAGTCCCCAACCCATAGTTAATGTTAACACAAACCATTAAATTTGTCATTATGTATTAAAATATAAATCATCATGACGTGCTTGCTGCAATGTATACTCATGACCACGCAGTAATCAATCATAGTAGTTTAAGAAGCCAGAATCCCAAGCAAGGAAAATTAATAAGCCACTCAAAACTAAGCCGATCCAGCAAAACAAGCCGGCTCAGCCTTAACCTCATTCAAATAAAGACGGTGAACTTTAAAGAGATATTCATCATGAGGCACAGGTGTAGAAAGATGATAGGTTGAATAAGACCTCGTTGTGTTTTGGGATATAAAGCTGAGAAATTGAAGACTCGTGTTTACAGCTCCAAACAAAGTAACACCACCATGATAAGAACCTCCTTATATACTTTGAACCCCTAATAAATACATGCATATCATATTTGGCACACCCTCCCAAAAACGTTCCCTACCACCCCCATCTTCTTCTTCAACCTCCGCCTCTGTAAAACTCACCCAGGAATTCGAAGAAGAAGCCATGTTAGATCTTCATCACCATGCTGCCATGGAATATTCTCATTTAGGAGAAGCGGAAGCTTATAGCAGCACAGTTCCATCATCAGGAGGAGTCACCACGAGGAAGAGGAAGGGAAACAAAATCCAGAGGAGGTTCAGTGATGACCAGATCAGATCACTGGAATCCATGTTTGAGACAGAGTCAAGGCTTGAGCCGAGGAAGAAGGTTCAACTTGCAAGGGAGCTTGGGCTGCAGCCAAGACAGGTAGCTATCTGGTTCCAGAACAAGAGGGCAAGATGGAAGTCGAAGCAGATTGAAAGAGACTATAGCATACTTAGAGCTAATTACACAAACTTGGCCTCAAGGTTCGAAGCTCTGAAGAAGGAGAAGGAGGCATTGCTAATTCAGGTACAAATAGTTCACACTTTACAATTCAATTTTTATAGAAACCTACCCTTTTGGTTTTAGAGACTAATGAATGACTTTGGTTTCAATGGTCCAAACAGTTGCAGAAGCAGAATGATCTAATACAGAAGCCAAACGAGCAAGCTCATCAGGGCTATGATACACAAGTCAAACCAACAAACAGCATGGACAGCGTATCAGAAAATGGAGACAACATTAAAGTAAAGCCTGAGGAAAATCCAAGCTCAACAACTATCGAGAGATCAGAGCAGGTTCTGGGTGTTCTCTCAGATGATGACAGCAGTATAAAAGCAGAATACTTTGGCCTAGAAGATGAACCTACTCTTCTGAATTTCGTGGAGCAAGGAGATGATTCCCTGAATTTTGATTCAGATGAACTCTTAGGCCAGTCTGGTGCTGGTTACCAGTGGTGGGACTTCTGGTCCTGAGTGAGACACAGCATCTGGGAAAACTCTAGAAGAAGAAAAACGTGGTTTTGATGCTACAAAGTGTTCTCTAAGATGGGGAAGGAAACAAAGTTCTGTATAAGTGATGAGCTTTACCTGTTAGGGATTAGGGAGGGGCTAGGTGATGAGTAGAGAGAGAGGGTTCTCTATCTTTAGGCTTTTTTGGTGATTTCCAGAGACAGCTGCAATCTCCTACTGCTGAGTACAGTGAATCTGAAAATAATGTGGGATGATGATCATCAAGAGTGGGACCCTAGAGTAAAAAAGGCTAGTAATGGTGGAATGTTTTATAGTTTAAAATAACAATCCTCCACAACTGGTATAAGTATAACCATCTGGGACTAAATTGGATCAAACGCAAAAAAACATGGAGTAAGTAATAAGATCACTATTAAAAATCTTCTTTTTTGTTTTACAGTAAAGATCAGAATAAAATCTAAATAGTAGTTTTTGTAGTGAATTACTAATTTAATTTCAATTATGTGCACTTCATTACTAAGTTGATCATTGTTTAAAAGCGGGTAGTTACGGATTAGGTAATATCATATATCATTTCAAATCAGACATGCATGAAACATTGCAAAACGTTTATAAACAGGGGATTGTCGCTCTTTCTATTAAGAACTTAAATTCTGAGATTCTATTTGTAGATATTACCAGTAACTGGTAATCCAAAAAAAAAAATTCGGGGTTTGAAATTTTGAATAAAATTCATATAGCCACAGGACCTCTCACAATATGAAGAGTCTGACCTTTATTAATAAAAGCAGATAAAATATGTGCACTTCATTACTAAATTGATCTACAGGTCACGTAATATATCAGATATAATTTCAACTTAGACATAAAAAACAGCTATTACAAAACGTTTAGAAACGGGATTGTCGCTCTTTCTTTTTAGATTTTGAATTCTGAGTTTCTATTTGTACATTACCAGTAACTTGACATAAAAAAAAAAAAATTCACTGTTTGAATAAAAAATCATATAGCCATATGACCATCTCACAATTTGAAGAGTCTGACCTTGATATTTAATAAATGCAGATAAAATATCTTTGAACCTCATAAAATGGCAGAAAGTTCTTGAATTCAGACGCCTCTTTTTCTTGATGTAACATTAAGATGGGTTAAATCCTTGTAGGCCTTTCTGAAGAATGAAATGATCAAGTCATGAAGACGTGATGGCATCATTTAAAGTTGTTCATGACCTCTGACTATAGGATACCCCTTAAACATTTTTAAATGGACAAGCCAAAAAGAATAAAAAGGTTTTTATCTCACTTGTTATTCAAATTTCATGATTCACTCATGCATTTTTTTTTGGGGGTGAATTCTAATATGCAATTGCAACACCTTTCTGGGTGAGATTCTGGATCAGGGGGTTATCTTTGTCTTATAGCTTGAGTTTTTAATTATCTAGAGCTTTTTTATTACTATTATTATTTAGCAGTACAAGCGTGGCTTAAATTTCTGTATGTCATACTTTAAACTCAGAATCTATGAACTCCATCTAGCTATTAGTATAAAATCCACTTTTACTAACAAAGAAGTTGAATTACAAAGTGAATAATAAACAGCCACTTCAAATCAATCCGATGCCGTTTCGCTTGTTAGGAGGTCGTTCCCAAGTCAATTTGACTGAGTCAAACCCATTCCCTAACCAGACCTCTGGAACTAGCTAGGGATCAGAGAAATAAAGGCCCATTTAGATATGACTTATCAAAAGTGATTTATTTTTATAAGTGGTTTATGATAAATGATTTAAGAAAATAGGTGACTTACTAAAAGTAACTTGTATTTGAATTAAAGGTTAGAAAAATAATTTCTTAGCGGTACAATAAATTATTTGTGTTTGAATTGAAAGTGAAAAAAATAACTTATTAAAGGTAGAAAAAGTGAATTATTAACTTATTTGTTTAAGTTACTTATTGATATAAGTAACTTATTATCATAAATAGCTACCAAACAGCATAAATGGCTTATGCCTTTTTTTTTAAAGCCACCGTCTTCCAAACCCTAGCGAGCACTATAAGCAAACCGGCCCAAGGTCGTAGTACTTATGAATTGATCTTTGGGACATTTACTATTGGGTTAAGGTTCAATTTTGCCCTAGAAGTTTTTATTGAGAGGCAATTTTTGCCTTGGAAGTTTGTTTGGGTGCAATGTTGCCCTGGAAATATTAAAATTAGAGCAATATTGCCTTACTGTTAATATTAGTTTAGTTTGACTGTTAAATACATAAATTGACCAATGTTTGTACATGTAGCTGCCATCTCACTCATCCACCTCATCACCTCCCCATTCTCTCTCCCTTATTCACTCCAAACCCGCAAATCGTATTACTCCTCTGCATCTCATCACGTCATCACCTCTGAATGGCCATATAGATATGAGTCTCTAACTTCATAGTTATAGATCTAGGTTTGGAAGCTCTCCATCTTTCATCCCCATAAGACCCCTTACTTTCACAGCATCATCAACATCTACAGCAAATTTTAGGATTAAGCGAGGTTGTCGTCAAAGGGAGCCAGGTTTTAGGGATCACAAGAATGAGAATAGCGGCGGTGGCAGTGTGTCCCACGACCAGATGATCTAGTAGTTGATGAAACTAAATTGATGAAGGTTCTCCTCTTCAATCTCACGATTTTTGGTGGCTAGATCTGGAAGAAGAGAATGGCATTGACGTAATGTAGGTCATCACTGAAGGTCGCGAACATCTTCTTCTTATAATTCTTCTATTGCTGTTGTTTTAGAAACTCTCTTCTTCTTCTGGGCAAAGAGAAGGGGGTTGAGGTTCGTCGTCATTGATGAAGGTTGCCAACGTCTTCTTCTTCTATTGCTGCTATTGTAGAAACTCTCTTCTATTAGAACTGGCTGTCACCTAAGAGGGGGTGAATTGAGTGGCTGATAAAAACTTATGGACTTTTAAAAATCCTTTGGGATATTAACCAAGGTAATAAGTATGAAAATAGTAATCCATAAATTTAAAGATAATCATTCAAATGAGATACACTGGAAATATAAAAGATAAGGGAAGAGAGTATGCAAACTGTGATTTATCCTGGTTCAGTCCAAATCTTGATGACCTACGTCCAGTCCTCAAGCTCCACTTGAGATTTGCAATTCACTACCTTTTTGTTTGAATCGGACACAAGAGAAGCCACTACACTTCCTCAAATTTCTCAGGTACTTGAGAACCTTTACATACAACAAATTTATATCGAGCACTTATCAAGCCTTTGCAATTCTCTCAGAATTACTCCCCCTTAGAACCCGTAAGGATACAACTTAGGTGATGATAAATTACAATCAAACTTCTCTTATAGAAGTGAATGATAATCATGAAGCTCAGATATAGACTCTTTATATGGTATATTACATAATCCTTACGAAACAAAGAGTATACAAAATAAAGATGTTTAAGTCAAGGTATCGTCATCACTTTGCCCATTTTGAATGTTTCTCCTTTTATAGTTGGGGTATGTTTGATGACCGTTGGAGATAATGAAGTGTCAATTGGCTTGTTGAGAAATATTTCTTCCTATTGAAATATAGCCGTTAGAGATTTGCCATAATTATGCTTTTTGCAAACTTGTGTTTGATCTCATCTTTAAAGCTTGTAATCTATTCTAAAACACATATAATAACTTGTACAAGTGATTAGAATCAATGGGTACAATAAAATGAATTCTAGAATGATTGAAAGAATTACGCAATGATGCTATGTTTTTGTAAACTTCGTTTCCTTGAGGTTTCATGTCACCCTTAGGTAATCCAATTATAAATCAGTAAGTTTGAGGATTTTGTCACAAATTAACACATAAAGATCTAAGAAATGCTTCCTTGAGAATTTCACAAGTTATGATTACCTTGAGGATGTGAATTATCCTTGAGATTGTAAGCACATCTAGTTGGTACCCTTGAGGAG
>JBAGKO010000012.1:19738974-19749508 GCA_037177275.1 Acacia concinna
CACCTACTACACCCACTACACTCACCTACCACACCTACTACACATTTCCACACTATTCTACACAATTCTTTATACATTAAGAAAATACAAGAATGTGCAAGAATATACAAGAAACCTCTAGAAAATTCTACAGTGTGACAGTCGGCTCCTCGTGATCGAACAAATCCTTCATCGGAAAAGGTACTCTCTAACTACTTGATCTAAACGTCGTTGATAGATCCTCTATTGGGATTAAAAAAATTTCCGTTTCATGTATGTTCTAATCCCAACACAAGGTTGCCTTGCACTAACTACAAGTTGTGAAAACCAAGTCACAACATCAGGATGTTCAGGTCGTGACTATATCTACCCGAGAGCATTTGTAAAGAAATGTGGTCTAGGTCACAACTACAAAAATATCAAGTCGCGACTTCAGCAATTTGTTCAACAAGGTTGTGCAAGTAGCCTTGCATTGCCTGCAAGGTTATACAGCCCAGGACGTGACTCCACTAAGTTCAGGTTGCGACTCCAATCATTTGTTCAACAAGGTTGTGTAAGTAGCCTTGCATTGCTTGCAAGGTTATACAGCTCAGGCCACGACTCCACGAAGTTCAGGTTGCGACTCCAATCACCAGAGAGCACAGGAAGAGAAAGGTTTCATATAGCCTTGCATCAACACAACAAGGTTGTGCTATAACCTTACAGGGATCCATGTCCTCAAAGCTAGCACTCTCTCTGAAGGGAGGGTCTCCTGCTTGTCAACTTGCAAGGTTTTAAGCAAACCTTACATCAACGACGAGGTTCCACCGAAACCTTACTTCCCAATGAGAATTCTAGCAAGTATGTCAGATTTTATATATTAATTCATCTTCCCATTTTAACTCCAAATATATAAAATTATATATCTCTAGAAATATCTTTGAGTCCTCTTTCAAATGCAAAAAGAATCATCTTCAAATTCATTGTATCCAAGAAGATATGATATGAAAAACATTGACTGATTTGGAACATACGTCATGCCACAACATCATTTTTGAAATTTCACAGCACCCTCATATCTTCTTCGTTTTGGATGATCTTAGATTCATTGGAAAAATATTGGAGTCTAGTTTTATACCCAAAAAGAATCATTTCAATTAGAGTTGTGGTTTGAGAGATATGACATAAACATTGAACCTTGTCTGGATTATCTAAAGCAAATTAAGCGTCAACTTTAGAAAACCATATCTCTCTCATTTGAATTTTTTTCATCATGATCTTAATTTCCATGTGTCAAATTTTAAGTCTAGTTTCATATGAAATAAGAATCAACTCAATAAGATGTCTGGTTGAAGAGATATAGCCAAAATACTAAATCCCTATTTTGCTGACCGAAAACAAAACGTCCGAAAACACCCCGTAACCTCAAGGGTGGCCACTTTCCTCAAGGTTTCGCTCTACTTTCCTCGAGGTTTCACTCTAACCTCGAGGGTGACCTTCCCATATGATCATTTTGGCTTCAATTTCAGCCGTTCCAACCACCATTTGATCATAGATGCCTCCAATACCATATATAAGAGCTTGAAACTTAATATTCCCATTAGATATTTATAATTTCATGTTTCTTCAATCTCTTATCTTCCTTTTCATGAATATTCTTCACAATTTATCTCAAAGAGAACTTCTTTCTTTTCATGACTTCTCCTTATTTGATATCTTCATTCTTCAACACCTTATATTGACCATACTCCACACTTCAACTTGATTCTTCTTCCTCTTCTTCAATAGACTCAATCTCATTTGTTCTTCTAAGTCATTTTCCATAATCCTATTATATTGCTTGACTAATCTATAAAAGTTTTATATTAAACATGGTAGTTAGTCAAAATAAAGAATAATGTGTAACACAAACTTTTTGCTCTTAACATGATGCATCTATATTTGACATCATCAAAATTAATTATATAGTTAACATCTTCTTGGCGAAGAGAGGGGGATTGAGGTTTGCCGTCATCGGTGAAGGTCGTTGACGTCAGTGAAGGTCGCCAATATCTTCTTCGTTACTGCTATTATGGAAACTCTCTTCTTCTTCTAGACGAAGAGAGTGGGGTTGAGGTAATGTATATCACATTCTTATTTTTCTTCATAAAGCTTCTGTTTTCCTAATAATTTGTATATCACAGTCTTCCAATTAGTCTGGTGACTGAATTTGCATTATAGATCTTGATGAATTCACTGATTGAAGCTTTTGTATTACAATGCGATTCACTGATTTATGAATTCATTTATTGATGAATTTGCGAATGAATGGGTTTCACTGATAGATCTTGATGAATTCACTGATTGAAGCTTCTGTATTACAACGCGATTCACTAATTTATGAATTCATTTATTGATGAATTTGCAAATGAATGGGTTTTACTATAGATCTTGATGAATTCATTGATTGAAGCTTATGGGTTTTCATTGAATTTTTTTTAGCATGATGTTTTGATTTGGACAGGGGCCGCACGAACGCAGGACCCCACTACCACAAATTATGACGTAGGCTCCACCATTTAGGTAGACCTTAGGCTTGCACCCCTCCAAAGTGCAATGGAGGTCACAGGCCTAGGCTATGGGCTTTGGTGATCGCCCATTAACCCCGTCCAGGTAAGTTTTTTTTTTTTTAGCATGATGTTGCATCTAGTGATGGTGGCCTGTGTTCTCTAATCGTATTGGAAACCATAGGGAAAGGCAATGAGGTGGAGGCATGATGTTGTGCTGATTGTGCTATCTAAGTCAAACTAACAGTCAAATTAAACTTTTGTTAACTGCAGGGAAACAGTGTACCAATTTTGATGTTTTTAGGGCAAACTTGTACCCCAAAAAACTTTCAAGGCAAAATTGCTCTTTTATGAAAACTTTCAGGGCAAAAATGAATATTAACCCTTTACTATTTAACACACATCTTATGGAAACAAATTAACATTTCAATTTACCTTTTCAATTTCAAAATCCTAAATAAATAATTTTCCATAAAATTGAGTTATCAATTGTTATACAAGTTTAATTAATTCCATTATTTTTATAAGCGACTTATTTAGGATTTTAAAATTCAAATGATATTTATATGTCATTGTCTCATTTATATAATTTATAGTGTGGCATACACTTGAAAAAATACATACATAAAAATTACTTAAGATTATTGGACACATTTGAAAAAATATTTTAGAATGTCAAGTGCACTAAAAATTACTTTAAAATGAAAGCGCCACAAAATACTTTAAGACATTAGATGCATATGAAAAATATATTAGAATGTTGGCTACATCTTAACCCTATAATTATTATAAAAATTAAAGTTATATTAAAATTTTAATATATAAATATATATTATTATATTTTTAAAAATTTGCAATTAAATTTTAAGAATTTCTCTTGCTATTTTGATAATTTTTATAAAAAATAATATTAATATTAGTGATTTTAATTATAATCTCTAAAATGATTTAATCGAATTTATAACTACAAAATGTCCTCAAGTGTTTTCTTTTTTGAAAATAACCTCACCACCACAAGATGAGAAGAATCCTTGGGCTATAAAAGAGGCCTAGAGTCAGGAAAACGAGCTGAGCCCATCAGGCCGACTCTTTTAAACCCATTTAAGGCAAGGGTCGGGTTTGTATTTTAAAAACTAAAAATAGAATTGAATCTATAAGGGCCAGCCTAGTAGGGCCTTGGGCTTAAAAGGGTCGTCCGGCCCTTCTGAGCCCTTTTATTTTTTTTTAAATGATTTACATAATTTAACTAATTACTTTTTAAACCCCAATCCAACAAGACAACAACACCCACACATACACACAAATGTCCTTGAAATTGATGATAATGGAGAAGATGAAAATGATAGTTATCATACTCATGTTGCTTAGTGTTTAGCTCTCTATATTTTGTGTGTAATTTGTATTGTAGTTTGCTGACAATGGTATATCTTGGATTATGTCGTTTGTTTGTTATTTGTTACATTCTACGTATCATTTATACTTTATGTTGACACAATTTATGTGTTAAATTATAATTTTAATTATTATAATTTACTAATTTTATTTCTTTAAAAAAATGTCAAAAAATATTCAAAAGATTTTTAGCCTGTAGGGTCGGCCCTATCCCTTATGTTGACACAATTTATGTGAAAAACATATATTTTTCTTCTTAATTCAGACATCAACGGATCAACCCTTTTAAGGCCGTAACCCTTGAAGGGCCAGCCTTATAAGGCTGAGTCAACCCTGATTCCCAGCTCTAAGAGGCTGTGGGAAGTAAACACCGAGAAAATAGATATGTTTATTTGTTTAAGCTCATTTGGGTCTTTATATAAGGAATTTGAACTACATGCTTAAAATTGTCTTTTATCAACAGGATTTTTTTTAATACTATGTAGTAGGGTATGGCGAAGAAGTCTTTATGCAATTTTCCAAATGAAAGGAGAGACTGATATACATTTCGGCTATATTTGGATGAAGTGAACAATGAAAGGAAAAAAAAAGGGAGGAAATACTAAGAAAAAAAATTCTAAGAATAGTAAGACAATTTACTATTTCTTGAAGTTTTCCCTCATAGTATTCTTTCTCCCGCCCCCACCTCAATTTTCTCTTCATACAAACATTGTTTGTGTTTTTTCATTTAGAGGTTAGTCTATCATATCCAAATTATTAGAAATAAATCATTTGGGAAATTGGTTATTGGGCATTATTTTCCCTATTTATATTTTCTGTTAGACACAAATATCCTTCTAGACAATTTTATTTGAAATATTGTAGGTTACTAAATGTGAGGACCCTCCGCTCAGCGGTTTTACCATGTTGTGGGAGGCTAACATGATATTTTACCTATCTTTTATTTCTTCCACAAGGAACATAAATCCTTTATCCAAATAAACAAGGATCGTAAATTGTTCGGTTTCTTTCCTTCTTTTTCTTAGGCCCGATGGTTAACTTACACAATCTAGTAGTTGGACTCAATTCCAAAGAAAGATTAGAAATTGTGTTAGTTTTTCATGCAACAAAAAAATCTAGTTGTTGGAGTAGTTACTGAAAAACATCATGTTCTATTTTGGGTTTGCTGTGGCCTAATACACATTGGGCCTTTCAAATGAATGCATTTAGGCTTTACCAACGGACAAATAACGTATAACTTTGTCTCAAAAAAAAAAAAGGTATGCCTTTTGATGACCTGCTCAACTCTTTTTTTTAAAAAATTATTTTGGCTAAATCTTTCAAAATATAATACTTAAAGTCCATTTTTATATGATTTTCTCATGATTTATTCGAGTCATAAAAAAATTCAATTTTTTTTTGCCAGCACATAGAAAATTCAACTTTTAAATTGTATGTTAGTCACAACAAAAGATAACATTGATGCTTAATTCATCCATCATTATCAATGCCCACGAATAGAAAAATAAAGAAAGGAATGGTTGAATACTCCCTCTCTAGAGGGGGGAAAAACTAGAGGCGTTCTAAATGTGAATACGAATTAATATTTAAAAACCTTTTGCCTCATCAAAATAGGATGTTGACCATGGACACAGGACAATATAGACGACACCAAATGTGTTTGTCAATCCAAGGTAACACATTTAATATTTACACATCCAAACCCATTTTGGGGCGTATTTTCATATTTAATCATGTCAAATCACTTGGTCTAATTCCACGTCACAATGTGATTTTCCTCAAATACACATTGCTTTCCCACCTTTGACCAATTCAGGTGTGTTTGGAATGAAGATTGCAATTGATACTTTTAAAAAAGTAAGATTGAGTAATTTGATTTGTGTTTAGAATAAAGATTACATAAGTTACTTTTGATAGGAAATAATTATAAAGGGCATGATTACATATATATATATATATTATATATATTTAAATATATTGTGATATTTGTACTATCTCTGGTTCTAATTATAAGGCATAGTTGACTCTTTTGGCTTCCTTAATCTTTAAAAAAAAATCAACTGGGTCTTATAATTAGGACTTAAGGGGGTGCTATTTATACTACCTTCTATCTTAATTATAAGACCTAGTTAACTATTTTGCCTTCCTTGATCTCACAAAAAAAAAATCAATTGGGTCTTATAATTAGGACAGGAGGGAGTCTTATTGCATGTAAATATAGTGTGATATTTATACGACCTTCGGTCCTAATTATAAGATCTAGTTGACTTTTTTGGTTGTCTTAATCTCTCTATAAAAATCAACTAAGTTTTATAATTAGGAGTAGATGGGATAAAAAAGGACAGAATTTTTTAAAAAAAAAATTCCTCATGGCAATCGGTACAAAAGCAGTAAAAACTATATTTATTACTTTTGATCCAATTGGTCCAATGGGTGCTGTGGAACCCAACAGAAGGCCAAACATGGCAAAAAAAATTTCAGCAGCAATCGTGCATGGGATTCTGTGAAACGTGCCAATCGGGTGGTCTAACGGGATGCCAAACACAAGCTCAAACTTGGAGTTTTGCCGACCAAAACAAGTCAACCTCAAAGCTCTTAGGAGGGTTTGGTACCTAGAATAAAAATAGTAGCCAACTTTTTTTATACATGCTAAAAGTAGTAGAATAGACTAAACTATGAAATTAATAAAAACAAAAACACTAGCACAGCTTAGGTTGGACTAGAGCCTTTTCAATTTTTTGGATGAAGTAAAATCTTAACTCTAATGAGAGAGCCCTCTTCGCAAGGTTGTCCTTCATAAGATTCAGGCTTCTTGAAATATGTTGAATTTTAACACTCTAACACCTCTCTAGCAAACTTCAGATCTTCATTATTAGGCTTCAATGCCAATGAATTTCTTCACAACCTTCCTAACATAGCTTCCAAGCTGTTTGTGATTAAAGTCAAATTTCTTATTTCCAACTCCCAAACTTGCTTCAAACCTATTAGGCATGCCCATATTTCAACCAATAACGCATCCCTATCTTGCAACTTCAACTTGAAACCTTAGCAAAATTGATCTTGATGGTTCCAATTTCCTCCCCACATGCCTTTGTACAATACGGCTCTAAGAAGACTCCATCCACGTACATTTCATAAATATCTAGGGGTACATCCAAACAACCATTCACTGCCTTATGATTCCTTTCAAGAGAAATCATGTTTTGATATTTTGTTGACTTCTCATAAGAGATTGAATGGTAGCAAACACCTTGATATTCAAATCCCCTATATCAGCTTTTGAATTTTCAAATATTTTTTCATTTCTATACTTCCAAAGAAGCCAGCAGGAAATCGCAAAAAACTCTTCCCATTTCATTTCTTCTATGCTTCCCACTAGTGATGAAATATTCAAGACACACTGGTCCCATACATTGGCTGAGAAGAATCTATTCCAGTATCTACTTTTGATAACCTTGAACCAGTAGTTCCTTGTGTTTGGATAATCTCTGAGAACATGTAGAGTATCTTTTAGAATATCCCCACAAATCTCATATGCAGCATTCTTTGACATGCCGCGGTGTAATATGGAGGCATTTGTAAGCAGTCTATTATGCATAATTAACCAAAGGAAAGATTTACACCTATGAGGAATGTTCAATTTCCATATAGCAGCTAACTTTTTCAAAATGTGAATATATAGCATATGTTTATAAATAAAAGCTGATTAAAAATATGCCATTGTTAAGTGGTTATTTTCAAAAGACGTAGATATTAGTAGAGGGATCTTTATCTTCTTAAGAATGAGGTCTTAAGTTCGAGTTCGCATGAATGTTGAAAATATATTTAGCATCTACTTCAATTTTATCTTTTTCCCAAATAAAAAAAGGTGCTGATGGCAGAAATATAACATATAATATATAACCTCATTACCTCAATGATCATACGATGAGGCAATGAAAGATAAATATGTTTCGTCCAAACCAAGCGGAGCCTGTGAGAGTTGCTTCATGGCCACAAGGAACCTGTCTGGTATATACCAAACCTTTAGAATATTTATTTATTTATCATCATTCTCAAGATATATATAAACACAGTCAGACACCGACACAGACATAGACCTACATAAATATAACAGTTGTATCATTTATATGTGTAGCCATATAATTAAGAGTTTTCTGCTGAATTTATTAGCGGCAAGATTCTTGTTTTGGCTTAGTTATATAGTATAATGCTATTTCATTGAGAGACAATGAAAGGGCCATTTCAACTTGGTGTTTAATTGGAGATTAAAGCCAAAGTTTGGCAACTTGGAGTGGAACAACGTGACTTGACCTGACTATACATGTTACTTTCTATGTGACTAATAAGGTTAATTGTGACGACGTACAGGGAAAACAACAGTGAAAACTACAAAACCCACTTGCCTCTCTTTTAATATTCAAGGGCTACTGCCTGCTGGTCACCTTTTTTTCTCTTTGAACCACATATATAATAATTAATCACGATAATATAATGTAATTTGTTAAGGCTTATCGTAATGGATCAGTTTCAGAGTTACATTAATTCAGATATTTATACAAGTTGACAATAATTAATCAGCAATAAACATACTTTATGATAGAGTTTTCTGCATATATTGACAAACAATTAATAATAAAACTATGCTTATATCAAGTTCTTTCTCCAATCACATATGGCCATGTGTCATATTTATTGTATTTGAGTTTATAATTAAATGATAATAATTCAAACATATGACGCATGACCACATATGATTGAAGAACTGACAAAATGGATCTAAGAAACTTGACCTAAGTATTTTCCTTAATAATAAGCCTATGGAGACCCAGTTGAAACCTTCTAGCCTAAATAACATTAAACACCACCTTTAAGGCTTTTTTTTTTTTTTAAGTTTAAGATTGTAAGTAGGGGCGGAAACAAGCCAGACGGCATGTCAGAGACCTGACCAAGGCCTAGTCAAAGCTTGGCCTAGTAGTTAAAAAGGCCAAGTCAAGGCCTAATTAAAAGCATGTTTAACTAAACAAGCCAAGCCCAGACACACTTATGTCTTCATTCTTCCTCCTTCGGTTCCATCATCAGCGACCCTCCCTCCCTCTCGATCTCTAGCTCTCGGCTCCACCTTCTCCTCTTCAACCGGCCACTCTCAAGCTTTCCCTCTTGACTCCACCACTGTATGCATTTTCATCTATGGTCTCTCTATCTCAATTGCAAGTTGCCAACTTACTGCCTAGTACTCACTCTCGTCTCTCACAAGTTGTGCCACTGCTCAGTCAATTGGGTATCAAGAATTGAAGTATATAGTAGTCTTGAAAGAAATATCCATAGAATGAATAACTCCGAACTGTTTAAATTGACATGGAAGTCAATATCATACAAAATAAGCCAATAATCTGCTTTGTGGAGTATATTAGTTGCTTCTTGTAGGGGATGGCTAGCTAGCTAATAACTAATAAACAATAAACTAATCCAACTTATTTTTGCAATACACACAAACACACATCTTTCATGTATCTAATTGAAATAATAAAGATATTTCTTTTATCTCTTCATCAGAACTACCATCAGTCATTTTCTTAAATGCATAAATCTCATCTACAATAAAGTTGTAAATTATATAGATATTATTTTCGTTGTTGGAAGAGATTTACCTTCATACATGGTTTGATATTCAATTCGAATTATTCAGGGTTGGATGAGATTTTTTTTTTTGGAAATCATTTACACTACTACAGAATTGTTTATATATGGCACTCTATATATGGCAGTTATTTAGAACACCGCCATATATGCAGAGGCGGAATTAATGCACAAATATATATATATATGACTTTTTCTGTGAAAAAGCGCCATGTATTAGAAACAATTATATGACAGTTGTTTAAAAAAAATTGTCATATAAAAAATCGAGTTCTATATATAGTGGTTTTTTTCTAACTGTTGTATATATAATGATTATATGCGGCAGTTTTTTATATATAAACCGTTATATATTTTATATATGACAGTTTTTTAAATACAATCGTCATATATATATATGCTTTTACAACTGTTATATCCTATGTTTCGATGATAACTAAATTTAGAATGATTTGAAAAGTTTTTAAATAATGTTGAACTAAAGGGAAATTACTTAAGTAAGTGTACTTGAATGATATCAATTTAGTAAGAAAGAAAGAAAGATTTTTGGAACTATTTCAGAAAAGTTGTTGGTTTGTCAGCCTCGAGGTTACATGAGAACTTCAAGGATTGCGACCCTTGCCATGATGGCAAGGTTTGTGGCAAGCCGTATCATAATAGCAAGGTTTTGCAACAAACCTTGCTGAGAGCAAGGGTGATCACCAACCTCGAGGTTACAGTCATTCTTGCTCTAAAACCTTGCCACTGCTGCAAGGTTTGCCCAAAACCTTACAAGTTGGCAAGGAAGAGCCACAACCTCGACAGTGAGGTACAGCCTCGAGGTTACAAGCTTCCTGCCACAACAGCAAGGTTTGTCCAAAACCTTGCTGTAGATGCAAGGTTGGACCAAAACCTTGCAATTGGCAAATTGTGACTCCAACCTCGAGGGTGAAGGGTAAACTTGAGGGAATTGGAATTTTGTCACAACAGCAAGGTTTGTGAAAAAATTTGCCGTGGCA